>LDAU01000260.1:0-132789 GCA_001447515.1 Pseudocohnilembus persalinus
TTTTTTTTTTTTTTTTTTTACATTTTAAAATTAAAAATTTTAGGTATTAATTATGGCAAACAGAGTTAATTGCCTAAATCTTAAGTATTCTATTCACTTTAATTGTTATTTTTTTAATATTATATCTTTATTTATTTTTAATATTATTATTTAAAATTAGTTGTCCAATCTAATGAAACACTTTTATTTTCATAATTTACTAAAATATTATGGTTTTATATCATTAATTTTTATTTACTTTATAATTGCTAAGAAATTTTTTACAAATTATTATAAATTTCTTACTGCATATAAAGCTACTAATTACTTTCTTTGTTTTAATTTTAATATATTGTATTTATTGATTAATTAAGAATTTAATATAGCTTAATTTTATGCATATATTTCAAGTTTTTAAACCAGTATTATATCTTATAAATTGCTCTATTTTTTAAAATTATTTTTTTTATATAAAATCTTATTTTTCTTAATTTAATGTAAGTCCTATAAAATTTTTGAATTTTTAAAATGGCAGAGATTTTTAACACTTCTTTTTCTAAATATATTTAAATCAAATTATTTTAAAAATCTGGACCTTAAAATGATTAATAAAGAAATTAGAATAACAAATTATAATAAAATATTTAATTTTTTTTTTTTTTTATTACCAAGTTCTATTTAATTGTTTTTTATTTACATTTAATTCTGACTGCAAGCTTAAAAATTATGATAAAAAATAAATTTAAATAATAGTCTTAAAGCTAACAGATTCTCACATCTAAATTCACATAATTAATAATAATTTTTTTCTTAAAAATTTTACAATTATTCCTTTTTTTAATAAAACTTTTCTATTTACTCTTTATTTAATTTAAATTTTTTTCTAAGTGACCTTGATTTAGAAAATTTTATTTCGTTTTTTAAAAATCTTAAAACCTAGTGGTATTTCATACTTTGAACAAATGTGTTATTTTCACAGTAATCTTAAATACTTTTTAAGTCTTTAATAAAAAAATTTTCTATAATAATTACTATAATTTAAGATAGATTAAAAAACATTTAATTTATTACTTTTATCATAAAACTCAGAATTTTTGTCCTCATAAACCTTATTCATATCCTTAATTTTTTTATGACTTTAAACAACAAATAAAGAATCTAAAGCAGGTTTCGTAAACATAACAAATGGAAGTCTGGGAACATTCTTAGATCCAACTTATATGAAACTTCCACATCTAATTGTTTAAATATCATTTCTATTCATAAAAACTGGATTTTCTAAAAAATTACCAAAAAAATCAGCTATTTCTAATTAATTGGCTCTTTGAGCCCAAGATTAAGCTTATTTCATAAGGTCCTAAATTAATGGAATTTAAGATTTTTTTATTAATATTTTTTTTGAATCTTATAAGCCTAAATCCTAGAAATAAGCTATAAAATAATTTTTTATCTATTTAAATCTGTTTATAACTATTCTTATATGTTTAGTAGACTCTAATTGATTTTAAATTTTTATGTTTATGTCATTTAATTTTCTATAAAAAATTTTTAAAAAAGTAATTATTAATAATGTTTTATCAAATAGAATTATATAAAAGTATTTACTTTCTTAGATTTTTAGGAACATACGCATCTTTTATAAAAACTTTTCTTTAATTTAAAATTTCTTTCATTTTTTTTCTTTTACTTACATAATCCTTCCACTTTTAAACGATCTTTGATATCTTAAATTCTAAATCAGTTTTTACTTTAACATTTTTAACAAATTTTCTTCTAATATTAAAGCTTCTAACACATTTTTAAATTTTTATTATAGGGTTATTTTCTTAATACATTTTTTTGATAATTTTAATTTCTTCTTACATCATATCAATATAAATCTATTTTATAAAATCATTTATATATATATATGTATTTTAAAAAGTTAATATAAATTACT
Organism: Pseudocohnilembus persalinus; assembly: GCA_001447515.1. Lineage (NCBI taxonomy): Eukaryota > Ciliophora > Oligohymenophorea > Philasterida > Pseudocohnilembidae > Pseudocohnilembus > Pseudocohnilembus persalinus. Next base: position 1,919 of record LDAU01000260.1, read on the forward strand.
TATTCAGTTAATTATCTGCTAAAATTTGGATATATCATTAATGGCCATTAAATTTTTGTATTAGGACCCATATTTTTAAATTTACTGTCGTCAGGAAAAACTAAATCGTATTTTTCTTCTTCACTTACTATGTTGAAATCTAAAGCTAAAAGACTTTAAATTTTATTTATTATAATCATTCTAACCTTTTTATTAATATAATATAAAAATTTTAATATTATTTTTAAACATATAAACATATATACATATAAACATCATTATTATCAAAAATATAATTTTTTTTTTTATTTTATAATTATATAATTTGTTCTTTACTCCTCTTTAACTAACAACTTAATTGTCAAATATAGTTAAATATAAAAGATTCTTATTTTATTCCAAAGCTGTTAAAAATCCTAAATCTTAAAATTAATTATTATGTAAATATAATAAACTAAGATTAGGACAATTTTTTAAAGTAAATCCAAACGTGAACTATTAAATATTATTGCTAGATAAATCTAATTTAATCAAATTCTAACATTTTTGTAAAATATTTAAATCTTTTTAATTTAACTACAAATTTGCTAAAATAAGTAACTTTAAATCCCTTGGATCTTCAAGATATTTTTCGAGTATATTTTATTTTTTCGTTACTTATTTAATAATTTAACTGTTTTCTTAATCATTATAACACGAATTATTTTCGTAATTTTAATTTTTTTAATTTTATTCATATATAAATTTTTTCTTCATTTGACTTACTGATTTTTTTAAACTGTAATTAGTTACTTTGCTTGATTGAATTTGAGCTTTTTTATTGGTTTTTTTACTTAATATATTTTTTGAGTTTAAATATTTTTCATCATCTATATCAAGTTAAATAGTACTTATATTATTTAAATTCATATTAATTTTACTGAACTATAGAGTTGTTTATTTGATTTTAATTTAAATTAATTAGAATTTATTCTTCCTATCACTCATTAAATATAGTTAAATAAAATAACAACAAAAATTTTTTAATTAATATATGAAAAAAATAAAGTAATTAAATAGATATAAAAAAATGAAATAAACTATTAAACCTTTCTTTTTGTTTTAATTATTTAAATTTAAGGAGAAAATCCATTAATTTTTTTTAAATAATATTATATAAATCTAGAAATACAATATAAATACCTAAATTACTATAAGCAAACTTTTGTCATTTATTTAATTTATTTTTTAACACATATTAAATTATTAATAATAAAATATAATAGTAATAAATCCTCAAAATATTATACAATAAAATAAATTTTATATTATTTTTAAATAAATAATTTAAGGTTATTTTTTATTTTTTAATTACATAATCATTTTAATATAATTTTTTTTTAACTTTTTTTGTTTTACAATTGTTTATTATTTGTTGTTAATAAAATAGTTCCTGTTTTTTTCTATTTATTCTCTATTTCCAATAATTTTTATTATGGTTTAAGTTTAGTATAATATTCCAGACATTTTCTATCTAAATATTATTCTTTTAGCCTATAATTTTTTTACATATATTAAATTACTTCATCATATTTTTCGTCAGGAATTTTTCTTTATTTATAAAATAATAATGACTCTGCAATTGCTGCTTTCAACTACAGAATTCCAAAATTATCATTACAACTTGTTGCATGTATTATTGGATGAACATGGCTAAACTACTTCAATTGCATTCCTATACCTTAAATTAAAAAATAAACATAAATTTATTTATATTTTAAAAATTTATATAAGACATGTTTTATAGCTTATATCAATTCCATTTTTAATGAATAAAAATTTCATGATGACCATTAATTTATTTATTATTAATTTGATAAATCAATTTAATTAATAAAATGTAATAATCATTTTTTTTATTTTGGTTTTCTATTCATTATCTTACATATAAAAAACCCAAATTTGGAATTAGATTAATCAAATTTACTTATTTATTATTTTATTAAATTTATGAAAATTCAAATTTATTTTAAATTTTAATCTGAAAAGCTATTATAATTTTTGATTATTTTACTTAACATTCTGTCTTACAATTAATTTTCTTTAATTTTATCTGTTTTTGTAAGTACCACTTATACATTTAATTTGAAAGGCTTTATTCTATATAAAAAGGCTGCATCACTTACTTATATTCCATGTTCTGCATTAATGAGTAAGAATACCCTAACACATCTTGTAGAAATTTTCAAATAATCTAATAATAATCCTAATAATTTAAAAATGTTATTTATATATTATTTTTTATTATTTTAAGTATTTCGTTTTTATTAAATATTATATTAGTGATTTTAAAATATATACCTTAATTCCTTCTTTATGCTTATACATTTATCTAACTAAATCCATATCCAGGGGAATCAATTAATATACCTTAATTTTTTTTAAATTCGTATTATCTTAATTTTTAAGTGGATCCAGTTTTTCTGGACACAAGAGATAAATCTTTTACACCAAAAATATTGTTAATAAGACTAGATTTTCCCACATTTGACCTGCCCACTAATAAAATTTCTTTAGGTGTATATATTTTTTCTTAATCATCTTTCAATTATTTTACCAAGAAGTCTCTGAAAATTCCTTGATGAATAAATTCTTTACCTTAATTTTTCATTTATTTTATGTCTGGGTTTTTTTTTAATTCTAATTCTGTCCCATATTATAATAATCTTGGGGAATATTAATGAATTTCTTTTGTTCTCATGTCCAAGACTGGATAATATGTGTCTTATGGTAGAGGTGTAGATGTAGTTAAAAGTTAATATTTTTAAACATGCTAGGTAAAATTAAGTTTAAATAAACTTAGGCCCATTCTTTAATGTGTTTTTTAAAGAATCATTTATGTTTTAAGCTTTTTAAAAAAAGGAAAGTTAAATTATAATATATTGAATTTTATTAGGTCAAAATAGAACAAAGAAAAAAACAAAATCAAAATCAAGAAAACAAAATCAAATACAAAATTAATCAATTAAATATATTATGATAGTAGAAAAATAAAATAAATTCATTTTCCAAAAATCTATAAAATTTAATAACTTATTATAATATATATATAATTTTTATTATAATCTTAATAAATTGGGATTTTGAAAAATACATATACTAAAAAATGATGTTAATAAATTTGCATGAAAAATTTACTAATTTTTTAATAAAGTAATCCAGTGTATTTTTTTTTTTCTCTCTTACCTTAATTTGATAATAAAAAATAAAAGTTAATTAAAAATTCAATTATTAAACCTAATATAACTCCTTCAAATACTTTTTTTAATAAACAATATTTATAGAACTTTTGTGATAATGCGTAACATTCCGCTTAAAATAAAAAATTCGTTATAAATTAAACATGACTATTAATATATTTCTCTAAATATAAATATTCAAATTTTTTTTCAAAATAAATAGATATAAATATGTATATATTTTTTTTCAGTTTTCCAACATTTTAATGTCAATTTTGAATTAAAAAAAATTATTTCTTATGTTCAAACTATAAATTTTCCACATTTTTTGTTACTTATTTATATATTAATAAAAAATTAAAATTTTTTCTATAGTCCATCATTTTTATTATGCACTACTTAAAATAATTATTATATTTAAATATTTTATTAGCCCATTTCATTAAGTCAATCATATATTTATTAAAATATTTGTAATTTTTATTTTTTCGTCATATTAATACAGCTTTTATTAAAAGCCTTTTAATTAAAATGAACAAATGGAAAAATAAAAAAGTACTCTATATTTTTTCTTTTTATTTATTATAATAAATAAAATTAATGAAATACATTTCTCATATACTAATAATTTACTATTAGTATAAATCTGATAAAAATTTTCATCAATCATAATTCAAAAATTCTTCAAAAAAAAAAATAAAAAAAATAAAAAAATAAAAAAAAATAAAAAAGTAATAACAAAATAAAAAATAACTAAAATAAAGATAAATAAAAAACATGTTCTAATCTAACAACCAAGATAAAACCTAAAAAATATAAAGAAAAAGCTCTATTGACGAAAATATAGCCCAAAATGACCACATAAAACTAATCCCTATTAAACCTGGCTAGAATTTTTCGCCATTCCTTCTATGCCCAATTTCGCTCCCCCTGTCTTTTAAACTCACTAATAATAATAATGAAAATGAAGAAAAAATTTTAGTTTATACACTAAAAAGATAAACTAAAAAATTTAAGTTGGAAATGCTTCAAAAAAGTATTTTTTACTCAGCTTTAACTGAAAATATAAAAATTTGAATATATATTAATTATAAATACCTGATTTGATATTATCAAAAATTGATAAAAAAAAAAAAAATGAAAAAATATTTATAGAAAATTACTGTTTGTTTGTGATATAATTTATATTACTAACTATTTATATTTAAAATTATAATTTCTTATTTTATGAAATAATTTATATTTGTTTATATTATATAATAATTAATGTCATATTTTATATGTGTTCAATGATTATTTATTTATTTTCAAATCGAAAAAATTTTTCTCTTATATTCTTCTTATTAAAATTTATTTTTTCTCTTATAATCTTATTTTGTTTTTTAATTTCTTATTTAATAACAAAAATTTATAATTCAATTGTGATCAATTTTTCAAAATAACTCCTACTTTGTTTTACGAAATTTTTAATTAAAGCAGATAAAATTTGAATTAATAAGCTTAATATTTAATATTGATCAACTTTAATTAATTAAAAAGTTAGATAATATATCTCTATTTATTTGGTTCTACCTAATTAAATTGAAACTATGTGATATATATAGTAAAGCATATAATATATAATAATCGCAAAGGTGATGCTATATTAAGCATTTTCATATAAATTGATAATTGACGTATTAACGAAATATTACGGGTTTTTATATTTTAAATTTAAATATCATAATTATTAAAATTCAAAAAGGCAAATGAAGATATTAAAGCAAAAATGGGAAACAATTTAAATAAGATTTGTGAGAATGTTGTTTGATATTTAACTTAATAGGCTTAATTTAATTTAATAAATGAATAATATAGTATAATCACTTAGAATAAGTTTATTATTATATATATTTTATACTTCAGAGTATATTATATAATATAAAATAAACTAAAAAACAAATTAAAAAATTAGATTTCTGCTTAAACAAACTTTTTATAATAATTTTAATTTTATTATTTAAGATAATTGTTTTAGTTTTATATATTTTTTCCAATAAAAATGTTAGATAATTTACTAATATAACATGTTTCATCGAATTTTATTATAAGATTAAAAATTCTAAACTATGGTAAATAAAATGATTTTTATCTTTATCATAACAAAAATTCATCAAGTTGTATTAATTTTCAAATGAAAATTATGACTTATCAAAAACTATATAAAAAAATTATTTAGATTTTTTAATTAATTTAAGAAATTGTATTTAAAAAATCAAAATATATTTCTAATATTAATATCTTATAGTAAATTATGATTGATTTTGGAAGCCAAATATAAAATTTAAATAAAAAAAAATATATGATAGTTTAGTATTTGCTTATTTATTTAAGGAAAATAGTTTCTTTAGTTAATTAAATATTATAATTCATGATTTGAACATCATAATTAAAAAAAAATAATTAAGCAAAAAGTATATCTACTTTTAAAATGATATCGTCAAATTTCTTTTAATCGAATGTATTCAATTTTTAAATATATTATTCAAAATGCAATGATTTATTTTATATATTAAGTATATGAATTTATTTAGAAGCTATTTAGAAAATACATATTTTTATTAGTATATCAAAAATAATTATTTAATAGTTATTTAAAATACATTTTTAATGATTTTATAAATTTAACATTAAATATTAATAAATTACTAAGACATTTTTTATTAGACTACTTATTAAATTACTCAATGTCTAAATAAAATATCATGATTTTCATTTTATTTTATAATATATTTTAATAATTGAAAAATTTTTAAAATCTTAAATATTTTATTATTAAAATATAAATTATTAAATTTTCTATATAGTATTTATAAATGTATTTATATGAATTTGTTAATATATATATTAAATTTATATATGGTTATTATTTTATATTTAAGATAAGAAATCAAATTTTTAAAATAAGTAAAAAATATAGTAATATACTAAAAAATAATCAAAAATAAAATTGAAAGTAAAATTTTATAAATCATTAGCAATTAAAAGTTATATACATACAATTAACATGTTTTATTTCATTAAGGTATTAATTTTTTTTATTAATTAAAAATTAAATCCAGAAAATAAGAAGCTATGTAAAATATAGTATGCACAAATTTATTATTAATTATATTAAATTAATAAAAATATGAACAAACAGATACGCTATTAAAATAATTATCATTTTACAATCCAAGGGAAAGAATAACTATATAATGAAATAAATTATTATTCTATATATTTATATAGTTGTAATATATTTAAATTAATTTAATATGTTATTTGAAATCAATTTTTTTAAAGTATAATCTAAAAAAAATTCAAATGATATAGTTTTTCTTAAATAATATTATTTTAAAGATCAAATAAAATTACCTATTTTTATATTTTATTAATATATACCTTGGTTTAAATTTAAAATATATAATTTATTATATTTACCATTTTAATATTTATTAATAAATTTTCCACGCATCAAATTTATATTATATTTTATTTTTAAAATCTAATTAGAATAAAAATACGATTTACTAAGATAAAAAATAAAATAGTTAAAATATTTAAATAAAGTATTTTTTTTTTACAATATTTATATATTTTAATATAAATTTAAGTAGTTTTAACAAAATTTACCGATTTAGTGTAAGTTATCCATATCATCGAATTTTTAGCCAATCAGATTACAGATTTTTTAAAAAGTTAATAATTGTGGAAGTACACGATCAGAATATTAAAGGAAATCCTGATTAAAATATTTTTTATAAGGAATAATAAATTATATTTTTGCAAAATTAATAACCAAAAATAAAATAAAAACAAAAAAATAATATTCTAAAAATAAAATAATAAATAAAATATAATAATAATTAAAATGGCCAGAACTGTAAAATCTTCTAAACCTGCTTAAAAAGCAACTAAAGTTTAAAAGACTTCAATAAATACTAGAAGACAACCTAAATTAGTAAAATTAATATTTAAATATTATATTTTTATAATTTTATATTAAATTATTTATTAAATTTTATTCAAAATAAATATTTTAATATTTTTCATTTTTAGACTCCCAAAGCTTAAGCAGCCCAAGAAGAAAAGAAAGCAAAAGAAGCCAAATAATCTAAAAAATAATAATAAGAAAAAAAATCTAAAACTCCCGTAAAGAAAGCCGAAAAATAAGTCAAATCTAAACCAGCTCCTAAATAACCTATTAAAAATAAAAAATAATAAAAAAAAGAAAAAGTAGACTAAGAAAAATAAAAATTAAAAGCAGTAGCCAAAAAGGAATCCAAGACAAAAAAAGAAGCAAGCAGTAAACAACTTAAATAATCTAAAAAAAAAACCACTCCTGCTAAATAATAAAAAAAAGTTGAAAAAAAGGCTGTAGTTTCCACCCCCAAAAAACAAGAAAAAAAGGAGAAAAAAGAAAAACCTGAAAAAAAAGAAAAACTTGACAAAAAAGAAAAAAATGAGAAAAAAAAAGCCGAGACTTAAAAACCCTAACCAGTTACCAAAAAAATTTCCAAAACACCTTAATAATAAAAACAATAAAAATAATAATAATAATTAAAATAATAATAATAAAAAAAAAAATAAGTACCTACCCCTAAAAAAATTGCTACCCCCAAAAAAACTGCTACTCCTAAAAAAACTGCTACCCCCAAAAAATAAGTATCTGTTGCCAAAAAAGTTGTACCCAAATTCACCAGACCTTCTATGGCTTCTAATAATAAAAGTAAATATTTTTATCTTACCATATATTATTTATATTAAACTATAATTAATATACTATAAAATAATCTTTATATTAATATTTTTATTTTAATAATACAAATATTAATAATTTATGTACAATATTTATTACAATTAAATAATTAATGTACCAAATACTCTAATATAAATATTTTAAATATTTTTTCAAATTATTAATAGCTGAGAAATTGAAATCTTAATCTGCTTACACTGAAGCCTAAAAATAAGAATTTAAAAAACTAGTTAAAGATTTAGCTGAAAAAAGTAATTCTTACCTTAAAGCATAATTAAAAAATAACAACTAAAGTCAAAGTGGTAAAAAAGAAGAATTAATTGAAAAAGTAGCCGATGGAATTATTTTAGGATAAATCCCTAGATGCCCCAAATGCTATGGAGTAAATATAAATATAAAAAATATCTTTATTATAGTATAAAAATAAAAATATATTGTATTTATAATTTAGTAATTTAATTTATAAATATTATTAATTTTATTAAAAAAACTTTAAAAATTTTCAGGGAAGACCTAGATTTAATTCTACTAAAGGAATTTATGTTTGCCCTGGGTACAGAGATGATGAAGATTTTAAAAATTGTAAAGCTGTTTACTAAATGAGTGAATTAAAAAGAGAAAAATGGGAAACTGTTTGATCTCTCGATAATGAACAGAAGCAGCAATATAAAAAAAAATAACATATTTCTTATATGAAAATTTTTAAAATATTTTTTGTAGTATTTATAAATATATATATATAACTAATATCATTGTATAAAGTTAATAAATAGTTCGTAAATTAAATGTAAAACATATTATATATATAGTAATAAAAAATAAAAATTCTACATATTTTTAATGATTTTTTAATTTTTTTAATTTATTTGTTCTTAACATATCCTTTATACTATATTAAATTTATGAAATAAATAAATTAATCACAACTTTTATAGATTTAGGTATATTCAAATGAAAATATGATTTTAATACTAATTAATTACTAATAAAAAAAAATAAAATACAAATAAAATTTTTTCAAATAAACAATATTATAAATAAAATGTCTGAAAGTTCCCATAATATAATTTAAAGAATTTTAGAAGAATAAAATATAGAAATCGACTAAAAATCTGGAGTAGTATAAAAATTAAATGAATTTATGGCTAATTATACGTTAAAATTATTAAAAGATGCTAAATTAAGAAGTGTTCATTTAAAAAAAGATTAAATTAATTATCAAGATATAAAGTAAACTAAACAAAGATTAAATTAATATATTATTATATCATTTTATAATCAAAAAAATAAACCTATATAAATTTTTTATTATTAATTATTTTATGATATATTTATTTATTTTAAAATTTTAAAAATTTGCCTATAAATTTTTTTCTTAAAATTTCTTATTTATTTATAAATAATATATCTAAGGTAAATAATAAAGATAAATTAAGAAAAAAGACAGGCCACTGGTATGAAGTAAAGTGAAATTGATATTATTAACAAAAAAAACAACGAAATATTTAAAAGAATAGATTAAAAGCAACCTTTATTTGGTATAAAAAAATAATATTTTTAAGTTTATTGAATATTAAATATATTTTACTCTTAGGCGGAGTTATTTTACCTAATAAAAAAATGACATGGAATTTATCTACGAATCAGTATTTGGGTTTGGATATTTATGAAAAATAAGTAAAAATAATAATTCAGATATAAATTTATGTTTAATTATAATTGTTTAAAAAAAATTAATTAATTTATTTAATTTAATTTAAAAAATAGAAATTAAAAGACAAATTATAATACAAATTATATTAAAACTTCAAAGAAGAAATAAAAAACAATAGAGAATTATAAGACTAAATTGTAATGAATAAGGAAATTAAAATGGAACAAAATTTTGAAGATGATGAAGAAAATTTCGATATTGATGATGATGAGGATGAAAATTAATAATAAGAGAGCTAGAATAATAATAAACAAAAATAAAACAATCTTTTTGACAATGAAGATGAATTTTAAAAAGACAATAATAATAGTTAAAATAAATAAATAATAGGTTAGTAATAAAATAATGACGCATAAAGTAACAGTAATTTAAAAAGAAAATTTAAATTTAATTTTTCAGGTCTAGTAGAAGTTGAAGATGAAACCTATAAAAAAACAAAATATTGAAATAGAAATAATATTTTCTTTTAATTAAAAACAAAATATGTATGTATAATAAAAAATCAAGTATAAGCTAACTTATGAATTTATATATAGTAATAAATAATTATTTAAAATACTAAATCTACAAAATCTGCACTTTAATTATAAAATATAATATAAAAATTTAGGTTTAAATTAACTGTAAATAAAAATAATTCTAATAAAAGTATATCAATTTTTGTAACTAATTAATTGAGTATAATACCAATTTCCATTTTAATCACTTTTATAAGCTGCAATTCCACATACATTAGCTCTTGAAACCAAATTTTTTCTGTGTCCTTTACTATTAATCCATCCTTCAACTATTTATTCACTAATTTATTCCTCATTTTAATTTGAATAAGCTACATTTTCACAGAATGCACTCTGAGAAAAAGGACATTTTTAACATCTTTGCTATACAAATAAAAAAATTATATTAAAATATATATATTTAATGTGAACTAATTTTATTTTATTAAAATTTAAATAATTTAAAGATATTATAATTTTCTTATAAATTAATAAATAAAACTGTTATTTTTTTAATGAAATTTTAAAAAAAGTAAAATTACATTAAAACCTTAATGACCAAAAGGAACTTTTCCTTCAGCCATATTTTTTGAATGTTCTAATGCAATTGCGAATAATTCTTAACTCCATTAAAGTTCATTTAATTTTTGGCTTTTTCGAAAATTATTTGAAAATTTTAAAGCTTATTTTCCTAAAATAATTTAATTTTCATAATCTGATTTTTTTCCCAAATCATTCATACTTATTATTTAGCCCTTTTAAAAACCTACCTAGTTATTCGGCTTATTTACCTCATTCAATTAATTTTAAACAAATTCTTAACTTACTTATTATTATAAGTTCTATATCGTTATTGGCTTATTGTTAAATTTTTTGCTTTCATTATAATTTTTTGACATTTTTTATCTATATTATCTAATTTGTTCTTGTGGAGTTAGTAATTTTTCTTCTAAATTTAAAAAATTAAATTATAAATTTATAAATTTGTATAAATATATTAATAATTTACCATCTTAATTATTAAAATCATAGTCAAAATTATTATAAACATTATTTTATTTTCTATATTATTAAGCTTTTAAAAATAATTTTGCTCTATCATTTGATTCATCTTCGTCACTTTCAACTTTTTATATCTAAACTTTATCATGAATATGTTAGTTTTCCGTTTAAATTTTATTTATTTAAGATTCTGGATAAATTTGAGTAGTATTTTGTTAATTATTATTGTTTTGATACTCAGGTTTATTTTCATCAAATATATATTCATGGTTATTATCATTATAATTGAAATCTAATTATATCTTTTTTAGTTCATTATAATCCATTTTTTATTCGTTTTTAAAGTATTATAAAAACTATTCTAATTAAAAAATGTCATTTCCATAATAGAAATATAAACTTTATTTATCATCGTTTATATTCTAAAATTATAAAAGTTCTACCATTATTTTTTCTAATAATTATTTTTAAATTATATATATTTGATCATCACTTTAATTAAAAATAAATTTTAAATCTTATCTGTATTCCATTTTATCAATATGTTAAATAATATTAGTAAGGCTTTAAATTATAAATTTCATGACTTAGAAATAATTTTATCCTTTTAATTTTTATTTATAATTTCTAATTATTTCTATCATTTATTATAATTATTTTTATTGTTTATCTTAATTAGTTTGTAAATTATTTTCCATGCTTTTAATTTATTGAAAATTTTATTAACTTATAATTTATTTTTCATTTTTATTGATAAATTTATCGTATTTTTTTATTTTAATGTCTATAAATTCTTTAAAGTATTTTTTTATAATAACTTCGTCATATTCTTAGTATAAACATGGGTAGTTTAATAAAAATTCAATAATTTCTAATTCTGTAAATATTTTTTCTTAATTCAAAATTTACTCATATCTACTTTTTTAGATAAGAATTTCACTTATATTTTCTTAAAATTAATATTAATAATCAAAATATTGATTAAATAATTTAGTTTATAAATATTTATTACCCAATAAAACCGTGTTATTTTAATTAGATTCCAATTCCTATATTTTTTAATCCTGCATAATATAAAACTATACTTATTTATTTTATTTTTTATTTTTATTCTTGTTAAAAATAATTAAATTAAAAGAAATATAATTTGATATAATATAATTTATCAGGTTAATAGAATATTAATGAAATAACAAATTCCTTTATAATATTTAGATTTAAAACACAATTAATTCAACAAAAAATAATGGAAATATTAAAAAAAAAATATATTAATTATACTTTTTATAATTATATTAATAATTTATGAATATATAATATAATATTATATGGTAATTTAAAATCTATACATTAGAAGCAAATATTATAACATTCTTTTGTAAATAACTATAAAAAATTAAATTTTTTTATATAGACTAATTAAATTAGTATTATAACCAATAAAAAATAATATAATCAAGATCATTTTTAGATTTTGCAATTATTTAATCATTTTTAAACCATTTTTTATATATTTATGTAGTTTTATATATACAAACTTTATAAATTTAGTTAAAAAAAAATCAGTTAGTTCCAAAATATCTGTCTCCAAAATCTCCAATTCCAGGACTCAAATATTTTATATTTGTTAAAATAGGTTCAATTCCAGCACAAACAATTTTTATATTTGGGAATTATTCAAAGACGTTTTTAATTCCGTCTTCACAACCTAATAAATTTAAAAATGTTATTTAACTTTGATCTACTCCTTATTTAATTATTTATTCTATGGTCTTAATAACAGATCCTCCTGTAGCTAACATAGGGTCACAAATTAAAATACTTTTTTCTTTCAAATTTTTAGGGTACTATATATAATTTAAAATTATTATTACTAAATATTGCAATTTTCGTTAAATTATAAAATTTTTAAAAATTTTATATTCAAATTATTAAAATTTTTTTTTTTTTTTGCTATTTTACCTTTTCATAGTAAAATACTGGAGCTTTATCTTTGGAGTTTTCATCTCTTTAAACTAAAATACAACCGAATTCTATATCAGGAATAACATTCATTAATTCTGGCATAAAAGCATTAGCAGATCTCATAATTAATATAGAAACAAATTTACCTAAATTAACAATCAAAAAATAAATCAATAAAATGTATATTTTATTATATTATCATGTATACATTATTCATTTATATATATTTATAATATAATATATAAAACCTACATTATTATTAACATAATAAGTGTTATATTACCTTCTTAATTTAAGATTTAAGCGTCATATCTGGCCAAAGGAGTTTGTTAATCAGTTACAGTTTGTTAATCTTAAACTGCTAAGGCTTATTCAATTGTAAGTCTTATGACTCTGTTACTATGGTATCTAAAATCTTTTATATTACAGTCTTTATTTTTAATTATGCTAAGGGGTAGGGAAACCAAATTTTGAGGAAGCACAGTCAAATTAGGGTATTTTTTGGTTAATTCATTCAATTATTCTTAATTAAGAGAGGGGATGTGTTATACTTGTTCCATGTTTTTAAAATACAAATTTCTTATTTATTTTTATATTTTTTTATATTTTTTTTTTATTTTGTTATTTTTATTTTTATTATAATTTTTTTAATAAAAATACTAATTTTCTTTTGGAAGCTTTTGAATCTGATGAAATCAAAAATAAAGTTAAGCTTACTTAGTGGTGGGTTTGTGGATTAATTTAAATATTGGTGATTCAAATGGTAAAATTATTTCAATATGGTTCCTTAACTTGGTGAGACAAAAATATATTTTTAATTAAATTTCAAATTTAATATTAACTAAACAATTGGTATATAATTTTAAGTTTCATCTAAAATTTAACTAGCAAAACAATTAATCGCATTATAAAAATATAAGTTAGTTATATAAAATAATTTATTACACATATATAAAATTTTCTATAAATATAATTTTTATATTAAATAAATTTTAAATATTCTTTGTAAATTGTAATCATTTTTTAATATTTTTTAGCACATATTTTCGATATAAATCTTCAATAGACCTTAAAATATAAAAATAATATATAAATTAAAAAAATAATTCCTTATAAAAATATTTTTTTTAATAATAAACTAAAATTTTACTCTTATTGATTTCCTTGACTCTATTAGTTATTTTCTTTCCGTGTATTCTATTAATATGCTGCTTGTTTATACTACAAATTTTATTAAGATTTATTAATTTAATTATTGTTAATTTTACTCTCAATTTACTAATTAGCAAACCATTACATTTATTATTAATTATTATATTAATTCATATTTTAATTTATATTCTAATTATGGGTACCATTTTACTGATTTTATATGCTATTTTTTCTACTGTTTTCGAAATTTTAATAATTTTATAAAGTTGCTAAACTTAACGATGTGGTCCTTCTGTCTCTATATTTGTCGTTATTTTAGTTTATATTTTATATTTAATTTTCATTTATATTTTAATTTATGCTTTTGCTATTGCTGGGAAAATTTTATGGCTTATTCCCACTTTTAATCTATAAGCTACTTTTTATATTTTCATTGTTGTTATTTTTAGACTAATGAGAATAATTTTTATTATTGTTAATATTATTATTCAAAATATTATAACTTATAGAATTTCTTTTTTATTATATGTTGTTAAAATTTTATTAAAACTAATCGTTTTTTTATTTCTACTAATTCATTTATTACTGGCCGTATAACATTCCCTATTCTGTATTTGTTCTTCTATGTCTTTTTTACATATTATTAATATTGTTATTTATAATATTTTAACCAATTTATTTGTTTTTATTATTATTATTTTCTATAGTATCATTTTATTGTTAATGATAAGGTTAATTTTTCTCATTTTATACATAATTTCTTGCAGATTTATTTACTCCGCTTAAATTAGATCTAGATGTATTTTATTAAGAAATATTTGATTTATTTAATTTTTGTAAATTAGATACATCTAAAATTTTGTATTGTTATTATTACAAATTGTGCAATTTTTTTATTTTAGCCCTATCACTATACGGAGATTTTTAATCATTATTTAATTCACTCAGTTATTTTTAGATTGATTCTTAAATATAATTTTTTTAATTGGAATTTGGAGAAACTGATGTTTTCCTATAGTTATCATTAGAACTAATATTCAATGGGTTTTAAATATTATTCTGACTTATATTTTTTTAATTACCCTTTATATTTGAGTTCATTTATAGCTTTTATTGATAAATCTACGATTAGGAAAAAGACTAAGCCTTTTTATGTAAATTATAGTTTACTTTAGGATCATTTTAATTGCGTTTAATTTGACTTTGAGATTAATTTATATTACTATAACTACTATTAATAGAATTTTTATTTAAATTATTATTATCATTAATTTATTAGTTGAAACTTTTGTTCTACTATTCTGATGTCATTTACTATATATCATTATTACTTATGTTTGATTATTAAAATTACATACTTTTTTTACGAATTTCCTACATATAGTATTAATTTTATTATTACTATAAATTGGACTCCTATTTCAATTTATTATTTTGAGGAGAATATGAATTAATATAACTTTGATTTTAATGAATTTTTTACGGGGTTACTGCTGTAGTTTAAGGTTTTCTTAAATAAATTTCGCTACTACTGTTATTAACTTTAAAATTCGCCGAATTATGATTTTAATTTTATTACGATTTATGAAGCTACTAAACTTAAATTTAATTAATTTTGTTACTTTATTAATTATTATTTCTATAGGATGAAATAGATCCACTCTGATTTGATTATTCAAATGGATTTTTTTACAAACTTAATTCAATAAATTTTTGTGTCTCTTATTTGTGTAAATTAATAATATTAATAGTTTTATATTTATTTATTATTTTAATAATTTTTATATTAAATTATAATTAAATTTACCTAGTAATAAATGTTCTAGCCCACTTTTTTAAAAATATATCTAATGATCTTACTAAAACTGTAAGGAAACGTGTCTAAAAAAAAAAATAATGCTAGATAATATTTGGCTGAATAAAATAATTTATTTAAATATTGTTACTGTATAACAGATAAAACCTTAGAATTTAAATTTTAAAAATCTTTTTATGATTTTTAACCTTCATCTATATCTTATTTCTGAATTTAGATTTCTTATACTAGTTTTTAGTTATCTTATAGTAATTATTAAATTTAATATTCCATTTTTTATATTTATTTATTTTTTTCTTATATTATAAACCTTTCTTATTCCTATTATATAAAAATAATATATTGAATGAAATCGGTATAAATTTGTTATATTTTTATACTTATTTTTATTCTAAATTTCGGATACTTTGCATTAAAGTTTATTCAGTATTTTTTGATTTCTTTAATTCTTATTCAGATTTTTCCTAAAATAAAATATTTAGCAAAAATTATTAAAAAATTAAAAGTATAAATATTAAACCCTACTAAATTTAACTTGATTTTTTCTTCTTTATCCAGAACTTTTTAAATTTCACCCTTAGAGGTTTAAAGTGCCACCTTTAAAAAATTATTTTCATTTTAAGACTCCTAATAATTTTTAAATAAAACAGTAAAATTTTTTTCTAAATTATTAAAAAATAATTGCAAATTTTCCTCGACAGCCATTAAAATTAAATGAACTTTTTTAAAATCTCCATTTTTTTCATTAAGTCCTTTTTTTTCAATTAATTACAAAGTAGACTTTAAAATTCTTAAAATAAAATGCTATACACTTTCATCTGTCTATTTATTTATATCTACCTTCTTATTATCAATTTTTTCATTTTCTTCATTTAAATTAAAATTTTTGCTATTTTTTCTTTTTTAATTATTATCACTGTTATTAATAAAATTATTGCCATTATTATCAGTATTTTTACTATTATTATTTGACTCATTTTAACTCTAAATAGTATCAAAGTTCTAAAAATTTTGTTAATATTTATCTAAATTTTAATGTTATATACTACTATTATTATGATTTAAATTAGATGATATGGTATTGTTAAACTAAAATGCAGTCGAATTATGAATATGCGTACTGTTTATACTTTCCTCTACATTTTCAGGCTCAGAATAAATTATAGATAAGCTTTTCCTTTATTCTTACATTTAATGCATGCTTTTTTCAAATTCCTCATAACTTTAATTTTAATTTTCACTTTGATCCTAATTTTTGAAATTTTGTTAATGATCTAAATCTGTTAATTAACTTTGATTTCCATCTGTACTTCTCTAATTTGTATCATTATTTTATTTTGCAATTTAATTCTATTATTATCTAATTTAAGAAAATATTTCCCCATTTTCTAACCCAGACCTTTAAAATAATAAATTAAAGACTGATAATAAAAAATATTAATATAATAAATATGATAAAAATTTAATTATTAATGAAATATATTACATGTATTTTGATCCCTATTAACTATTATTTTATTATATATTCTTTTATAAATTAACTTATTGTTTATTAAAATTTTCGCATTAAAAATGGCCGTCTGTATTTTACTAACCCGGGTCAATATTTGAAAGTAACTGTAAAAAATTATTTACTTCATTTTTTAGCTATTCTTCTTTTTTTTAAAAATTCTCAAACTATATATTCATATTATTTTTCCCTAATTAATGTTCCTTATTTTTGTCCAATAAAAATTAATTTTTAATCAATTCCATATTTTTAAGAAATTCTTATTCATTATTATTTTAATTATCTATTTTATTGTCCATCTTTTTTTATATTATAATATCAATGGCTTTTATTTACTAATATATTTATGTGATTAAATTATTTTATTATGTAAAATTATTATTTAAAGTGACGGCTTATTAATTATCCTTTACAATTTATTATGTTGGTTATAATTGTATTTTTTTATTTTTATTTTTATAATCAGTTTTTTTGATTTTTAAAGAATTTATTTCAATCAATAAATTCGGTAAATTTTTCAAATAAAATAATAAACAATATTACGTGATAATTCTAAATAATTCATCAAAATTAAGGATTTAATATTTTTAATTATATTAATTCAGACTAAATATTAAAGATAATTATGTACTAAATACATTGTGATAATTAATAAGAATAAATTTATAAATATATTAATTAATAATAATATTTAGACAATAAAACTTCAAAAAACATAAAATTTTTATATTATTTTTTCAATCCTATTAACATAATTATGTTAAAATATATTTAATTTCTGCAAATGTCGGTCTATTTTATGGATTTGGATCCCAACATCTTTAGCATAAAGGCTTTAAAGCCACACAATCGCTATACCATTAAGGTCTATTTCCAATTAAAATTTATTTTCTGGCTTATTCTACACTTAAATCCTAAAATATCTATTTTATTTAAAAATATAAACATTATTAAAATATTTTATTTTATATAAAAAATTTAATATGCATATAAAATTAAATGTTAAGTTAATATTTTACTTCTTCTTAATGAACTAATTCATAAATGACATTTCCAAACATATAAACATCAGATTTTTCATCATATATATCTTTTTACTTAATAGATTCAGGTGAATAATGTTTTGTACATCCTCTTAGTATATTCACGTTTTCTTCAAAAGCAGAGAGTCCAAAGTCAATTAATTTTAAACTAAAAGAATTCTGATGTATAAAATTTAAAGCATCAAAACTATAATCATTTAAAATATAATATTTAGAGTTTTATTTTTCATTTTTTTAATTGCTATTAACTTTATTATTTAAAAAATTATGTTTTAATTGATTATTAATAGATATAACTAAATTTTTGGTAAGAACATCTCTATGAACAATTTTATTTTATTTAAATAGAGATAATGCATCTGCTAATAAAGCTAGCTATTAAAAAAAATAATTTGGGACACACCCTTTTTAATCATTTATGTTTTAAAGTTCTTAATTTTTTTATTAATTCTAATTATTTTATGATTTTTTCCAAATTTAATTTTCCATTTATCTCACAAATTACAGTGAATTTGTATATTATGCAAGTTCGAAAACAATAAAGGTATACAAATCATTACTATTATTGTCAAAATAAGTTCCACAACCAAAAACTTGTATAATATTGGGATGGTTTTCATTTTTCAAAATTTTTAAGATTTATAGCTCTCTTATAAAATATTCGATTGGTCTTTTTTATTTTGATTTTCCCAAATTAAAAATTTTTACCGCCACTTTTTAATCATATAAATTCAAACTTTTAAATTTATCTTAATTTTATAAATTCAAAGCATAAACTTGTGCCTATAAAAATTATATATATAAATTATAATATAAATTAAATAATAATTTCTATGGAAATTATATAAATATATTTACTGATACTCCAGCCCCAATTTTATTATTCTATTAATTTTAAATTTATTCTATATTAAAATCTTTTTCTAAATCAAAAATAATAAATTATTTCTCATTATTAATTTTATCAATCATTAAATCAATTTATTATTATTATGTTAGCTATTTTTAAATTAAAATATTGGTTTGATTTTACATAATTGTATTTTATTCCTTTTAATGCTTTAAAGTATCCTATAAATATTATACAAGATTTTAAGGTAAATATTAATTTAGTTCCTAATAATTTTAATCTTGAATTAAATTTCTAACTTTTGTTGAAGACATTTCATTTTAAACTGATTCATCTTTTACAAATATAATATTTTTTTTTAATATCTCCTAATTTTATTAATCTTTCTAATTTATAAAATCTTGTATAAATTTTTCAGGTTTTATTTAACTTTCACTGTCTTAGTTTTTTCGATTTTAAACAATAACAACAGGTTTTTTTGTAGCCTTTTTTATGAATTAAATTTTATCAGTTCCCATAACAGATATAATATCTATATTGTAATTTTTTAAATCTTATAATTCTTATTATGAATTTTATTACTCATTTTATAATTATTTTTAATAAAATTATTTTAACTATGCTTCTAATAATTGACTTCCTTGTCCTATGCCAATATTATTTTTACTATCAATAAGATCATAAAATGGTGATATCCATTTATTATTTTCCAATATTAAATCTATACATTTTTTTCTTTAAATATTGTCCAGAATAATTTCATCCTAAATTTTATGAAATCAATAAAAAATTATATTTTTTGAATTTAAAATTATAATAAAATAATTTTTATTTCTTGATTATTTAATAAATTTTATTCTTATTTAATAATTTTTCAATTATAATATTTATTATTTACCTATAAAAATTTTTTTTTTAAAACTGCTTAATTTGTAGGAATAAATATACCTCCCAAAACATTAAAATCTTAGAATCGAAATTTCTCTATGTATTTTTTCGCAACATCTAAAGTTTAAACATGGTTTAAGTGAGGCGGATAAAATGAACCATATAAAATTAGAACTATATTATTTTTATTTAATTGTAATTCTTTTTTAAGCTTCTAGAATTTATTCTCATTATTAGTGGAAAAGTCATTTTATATATATTCTTTCATATTTTTTTAGTTTTTACAATTTATATATTGATTTTATTGATCATTAGCTTGCATCATTAATATATTATAGACTTAATTTTTATTTTATTCTATTTTATTTCAACAAGATTATTAATTTTTAGAAAATTTAATTTGTCTTTATTTTTTTTATAAATTTTTATTTAAAAGATTACTTTTTATGTTTATATTGATATAGGATATATTAAAACCTATTAAATTTTATTTATTATATAAAAGAATTTTAATTTGATAGTCATTATTAAATTCATAGACAAATATAATAGTTAATTAATATTCTATAGATATTAAATCTATTTATTTCTTTTTAAATTTATATATCTAAAACAATATAGATATAAATTTGTTAAAATATAATAGAAATTTACAGCTAGATATTATTAAAGTATTTTGTAAAATTATTTACTTATATTAAACAAAATAATAGAATTAAATAAGCACTTTTCATCTTGTAGATTAATATAAATATATTTCAATTTAGAATAATAATCATTTATTGACTTATTTAGGATTTTATTTATATTAATTTATGAAATATAATTAACTGTTATTTTGAACTCCTTACACCATTGTTAATTAAAAATATGATAAATTTTAAAACTGTGCTCACATTTAAAAATGTTATTATACTGGATGAAAATATTAAAATACATATTATACCTAGAATTTAATAAATCAGTTTATTAAAAATTTCTAAAATTTAAATATCTGACATATATAACGGTTGTTTCCCACTAAAGAAAATCCAGTGGATATAATAATATGCTAAATTTTTATAAAAACTTTTCACAATATTTAATATAATATTTTATTTTATTAATAATAGTAAAAATAAAAAATGGCAAAAAATTGCCTTTTTTTTACTATTACAAAACTAACTAAATATAAAATATATTAAAAATTTATTTACAGTAATCATTTTTAAGGCGTTTTTTTGGTTTAGTTTGGGTGAAACTAGGAATATATTTCAAAAATTTGTTAAATATATTAATATATTACATTATTAAAAATTAGCCAAAATTTAAAAAAAAATTAATTTATGAAAATTATATGAAAATTTATAAAAAATTAATATATTTAAGATATAAAAAAGGAAAAATATTTTATCTAATAATACTGATAAAAATTAATTTTTTAACTTTTTTTTAAATATAAAATTTAATGGTGTATGATTTTGATACAATATTATCTAAATGTTAAATAAAAAGTTTTTAAAATTTTAAGGTTAATATATTAATAATTTTATGTTTTTTTAAATTGATATTAAATATTATTTTTTATGCTTATAACAAATGTTTGAATAATTTAAATTTTATCATTTTTATTTGAAATATTATTATATATAAAGGCTTAAAATATTAAATTATATATACATTAATTAATATATAAATATTTTTAATGAAAACATAATAGAAGCTTATATTTTATATAATAATATATTTCACCATTCATACATTAAAAGATCAAATATGTATTTTCTAGATTTTATAAAATTTCCAGGATTTTAAACCTTAGAAAATATCATGGCATATTATATGAATTCTTTCCTTAAAAACTTTAATCCAAAAACTCTTAAAACTTCTTTTTCTAAAACCTGTATATTTACAATATTTTTTTGAGTTTACTAAATATTTATATCATTTTTTACATTATCTTATTATTTTGTTATTGATTAATCGATGGGTTTATTTCTCAATTAAATATTATTATTATCATTAGTATAAATATTATTTAAATTAAATATTTTTTCTTAATTATTATTTTTGTTTAATTTTAAATTTATCCCTTTTAATAATGGGCTTTAATTTTATTATTATCCCATTTTTAATTTTTAATTTTCTGGCATAATATTAGAATCTTTTGGTAAATTTTAATTTTAAAAGTTAAAATCAAAATTTGATTTCTAATAAATTGATTACTGTCT
Organism: Pseudocohnilembus persalinus; assembly: GCA_001447515.1. NCBI lineage: Eukaryota > Ciliophora > Oligohymenophorea > Philasterida > Pseudocohnilembidae > Pseudocohnilembus > Pseudocohnilembus persalinus. The sequence continues at coordinate 24,543 of LDAU01000260.1, forward strand.
ATCTTAATTTTAGTTTTATTATTCAAATTAATATTATTAATTGGCTTATTGGTCAAAATTTTATTTTTCGATATAGTTTTTCTACACTGATTTTAATTAATGATCATTTTCGTCTGTTGAACTTATTTTTGACCTTAGATTTTAGTATTTATTATTTTATGAAATTCGCATTTTTTTTTCCTCATTTAGGCTATCTAAAATTTCCTCATAATTTTATTATTTTTATTAAAAATTATTTTTAAACTGTTCATATTTTTCTAAATTAGTTGCCTTATTTTAATTTTTTTTTTTTTCCAATAGACATGAATAATGAAAATATTAATTGTTTTAATCTATTTAATATTTATTATTTCTAATAATAGTGTTCTAAGAAATTTAAAGATTTTCATCTTTTATGGATTCATTAATTGGAATTTAATATTAATTTTATAATTTATATGTGTCTATTGTATTATCTGACATTTTATAAATTTTATTATTAACATTAAGTTAATGACTTTATTACAAACAAGAAAAATATTTTACTGGTTATTAATGATCCTTTTAATCACATAACTTAGAACTTAATTATGATTAGCTTATTTTTTCCTTTTTAGCACTCAAATCAATTATTGAGCTGAGCTTTATATAATTCCTGCAGCCTGATAGTTATTATTATTTTTAATATTAAGACGTATTTTTTACAGTCAATATATTACTATTCTCATCAAATTATTACAAGAATGTATTATACAACTAATTAGCTTTCTTTTCTTTATTATTATTATAATTTAAATTATCATAATAATTTATTCCTACAGACATGTATTTGTCTTACTATTTATTTATGAGCTATTTTTTCATAATTTAATTTTACATTTTTTTAACCTAACTTCTTTTATACTGTTTTTTAGAAAAAACTTTATAATTATCATTAATTTACTGATCAGTTAGTATTTATGCGTATCTAACAGTTTTTTTAAGCTTAATATAACTTTCCACATTTTTACAATAAAATAATTTCTTAAAATTTTTTGTATTAAAAGACCCTATTTTTTTTTATATTAATTTCTGCATAAATGATTTGATCTGTATATATTTAACGAGCTTCTATTTTTCGGGATCTTTTATCATGCTTAGGTATTTCTGAATTTCTTTTTCTTATTAATTCAGATAAATAAAAAAACCTTTCAGGTAGTTTTTTAAGCAATTTTTTTTAGACTTTTTGTACTCAAGTTCGTCTTCTTAAGATATCACGTATTTCCCCTATTTTTATAAAATAAATTTATAAATAAAAAATATTTTTATATGAATTTTTATAATCATGCTAAATGATATAATTCCTTCAGCAAGGTGAACTTATAATTTTTAGATCAAAATTTCAAATATTTCAAAAATTTAACTTGTCGTTACTTTTTGCAACATTTTTTTTTTATTTCTGATACTTTTCCAATATTTCAAATGATAATGCTTTAGTATTTAAAATATTTTAATATATTTGAATATCTATTATATAGAAGGACTTAATTTTTTTTTTTTTTTTTTATTTTATAACTTTAATTAAATTATTTATTTGAAATTAATTAAGAACTCTACATATATATATAATAATTAATAATAAACCCATGTTTTATTTAAAATGTGACTTTTTTTTTTTTTGTAAAATTTATTTAAAGTAGTAACCAGATGAATTATATATACAGTTTATGTTTAAAATTATTAAATAATAGCTACATATTAAATTGATTATTAATTTAATATATCATAGTTTACTATTGAAAAATTAATATAAAAATTTTTTTTTTAAAGAATTCATTAATATTTTTTGGCATAAACATTTTTATATTTTAGTTTTGCTTATTTTTTTGAAGAAATAATCTTAAAAATTATAGTAAGTATTTATATATTTGGTCTATTATTATTTTCAGCCTTTATGTCAAGATTTATAATGAGAGTTAATTTATTTAGTATACAAATATTTATAGCAGTACATTTAATTCTTTTATAAATCATTTAGATTGCACTAAAATTTAATAAAATTAAACACTACATAAAAATTAATATAAAAGTTATTCTAAATGATTTTAAAGTTTTTTTCTCGTTTTAAATTTCTAACGATCACATATATATATACATTTTTAATAATTATAAAGTAATATATTAAATTAATTAGCTAAAAAAAATAATAAAATGTAGTAATTCGATATTTCAAAAAAATTATTTATTAAAAAAAGTAAATTAAACTAAAATTTATTTTTATTCAAAATTAAAAATTACAAATATTTAAATAAATATTTAATAATTATGAAAATTTCAAAAAATCTTAACTTTAGATTAAAATATATTATAAAATTATCTTTTAGCTAATCATGATTAGAAAAGAAAATATATGTAATTTATTCAAATGATATAAATTGTATTAAATTAATTCTAATATACTTTTTCCATTAATATAAATCAACTCTATGTAATATATCATTCTATAAAAAAAATAAGCATCTTCAAATAATAATTTTTTTCTTTTTTATATTGAAAGTTAAATTTTAAGATAAATATGTGATTTTTATTATCAATCCATAAATTATTCTTATTAATTATTTTATCTGCAAAAATGTACTTTAATATGTCAGGAAATAGTGCCATTAATGGAACACTAGAGATTAAAAAATTTATTCTTTTTTATAATAACTATAAAATATTTATATAATATAGGTAATATGCTTTTTTTAAATAATATTTACCTAAAACTTTCTGGTTCACTAATAAGATAATATTTTATTTATCTAAACCAAAATTATGTATTTTAATCACTTTACATATTCCTTTAATTAAAAAAAATCAAACTTTTATTTAGGAAATATATGAAATTTGTATATATTTAATTTATCTATAGATTTAATATTCAAAGATAATCATGACTGAGAATTTTCCTTCAAATTATTAAGGTTGGTATTCAAATTAGATAATTTTATAGATTACCTAAACCCTTTATTTTTATTTTTTTTATAATTTATCTCATGTTTGTTCAAAAATACTAATAATTTATTTAACCACAAATTAATAAAATTTGTTTTGGTATGTGTTTGCTACTATATATTTTATTCTTTATTACTTATGAGTATTTAAAAATAAATGCTTATAATAAAAAAAATAAAATTATAATGAAAGCAGAACTTGCTTATTAAAATGATAACAATGAAATTAACTAAGCTTTATTTTTGATCTTTTACATTAAAATTGCATATATAAATAGTTTTAATAATTAAATTATTTTTTTTTATTTTTTTTAAAGATTTAAATTAATGATTTTTTTTTTTTTAAATATAATTATTTTTTGTCATTTCATTATGATTTATATTAATAGAGTTTTTTAAATTTATATTTTTTTCAAATGATTTTCCATCCATAATTTCAATCCTAAAGATTTTAATATATGATTTAATATTTTATATAAATAAGATTACAAAAAATTAGTATTAGAAAATATTAATAAATAAAAAGATAATTAATTATAATTTTAACTAAAAATAGAAATAGTAATAAAAATTTGTATTATCTCAACATAATATTCTAATAATATAAGTTGGATATATTTGTATTATTCTTATAAAATATTAATTCTAGGATTTATTACATGAAATATAAAGATGATTTAAATATATTTTATTCATTTTCTTTAATTTACTTCATTTAAAGAAGCTTTTATATTAATATTAAAAAAATTTTAAGTTATTCATAATTTAATCTTATAATATTTTTATGAAAACAGAAATTTCTATAAATATAGAAGAACTAATGATTTCATAATTATTGCATATATCTTCGATAAAACGATGAAGGAATTTATATATTATATTATTTAGTATAATTTTAGTCTCATTTAAGAAGTTTTCAAAGAATAATCTAGAACTTTAATTTTATAATTTGCTCATTTAATTAATTAAAAAAATTTTATGGAATAAACATAAAAAGAAAAAAAAAATTAAAAAAATAGATGATTGTATTATATTTTTGTAATTTTAAATTTTGTAATTTATTTATATTATAATTAAATAAGTTTTACTCAATTATATTTTTATTTTTTAGTATTACTATTTTTAAATTATTTATATTTATATAAATAATTTAAATTTAAAATAATTATAAATTTCTAATAAAACTACAATTAATATTAATATAATTTTAATAAATTTTAAAAAAGTCCCAAAAATTATTTAGACTACCTACCAGTTTTAAACGAATAGATGATAAAATAATACAATTATATATATATTCATTTTTATGTTACTAATATTAACAGTCAATTTTATTTATTTATGCAATTAAATTTTATTTTTTACTATAAATAATAATAAAATAAATTTGATTAATTGAATTATTTTTATTGTATACAGATAAAGAGTAATATTATAATAATCAATTAATTATTTTATTTTATTTATGATCTATTAAATAATTCTTAATATATATTTAATTAGTAAGGGGATTACAAAGAAAAACTTTTTTTGCTACCTTATTATTTTTTATCTTATAATAACGAATTTTCTCTTGTATATGTCAGTATTTAAATTTATATTTTATAATTAAAATTTATTTTTTAATCTTATATATAATAAAATTTTTTAATAATATTTATGAGTCAAATAATAAAAATTATTTTTTATTATAACATTATAAGTTTTTCCATTTTTTATGTAAATGCTTGATTATCTTTATAATTTTACATTTAAATATACAAATCTGATGTTATTATTTAATTACTAGAATTTTACTATTTAAATAAAATAATAATAATTTATCAAATTATTGAAATAATACATAATAAAAATAAATGGCTATTATGTTTTTTATAATAAATTCTCTACATTAATATAATAAAGTTAAACTATAAATTTAATTGTAGTATTAAACTTTAAGCTAATGTTAATCAATTTTTAACTCTATTATATATAAACTATTAACAGTTAATATAAATTTTAGAACTTATCTTTGGATAAATTATTATAAAAATTAAGTCTTCAATTATATTTTGTAATACTTATTTCTTCTAGTTATCATTATCTAGAAAATAACTATAAAATGAAATTTTTTTCTTTTTCAAAATTGTTATTTAATAATTCTTAATAATTTTAAAATGCCTTAACTTGCCCATTATCCAAAACTAAACACTTATCATACTTGCTTATATTTTCCAATTAGTGGGAAATCGTAAATATAATTTTATTTTTTTGATTTAGTATAACATCCTAAAATTTTTGCTAGTAGTTTTTATCCAAGTTTGCCGTAGATTCATCGAGAAACAAAATTTATTTTTATTCATCTATAAGCAATCTTACAAAATTGATAATTTATTTTTCACCTTAAGATAAATTAGTACCTGTTATAAAATATAAGTTTAATTTCTATAGGTATAAATTTATATAGACTGTAAATTACTGACTCAAAATACTAAAACAAATTTGAAAATAAAACAGATAAAAAAATAAAATATTGTTTTTTTTTTTTTTTACCATTTTATTCGATATCATAGTCAAGTGGCTTAAATTATCTGCTTAAATTTTATATACCCAATTACCCTAAAATAGAAAATATTTTATAATCAGAGTATTGACACAATGGATCTATATTTTATCTAATACTTCCTTTAAAAATAAATCCATGTTAAGGAACTACCCCTATTTTTTCTCTTAATTTTAGTAAAGGAATTTATTTTATATCTTTTTCATTTATGATAATTTATCCTTTATAATGATCATATAGTCTTAATAAAATGTTTAAAATTGTTGTTTTTCCACATCCAGTTCTTCCTATATAATTATTTATAAAAATATGTATTTTAATATATTATGCATATTAATATTAATAAAACAAAATTTAATATACTGCTATTTATTACCTAAAATAAAAATTTTCTCCCCTTATTTTATTCTTAAATTCATATCCTTAATTGCTTTTTAAAATTGGTTTTTATAAGTAAATTCTAAATTTTTAATTTCGATTTATTTAATAGTTGGTGTTTATTCATTTTTTATTTTTTTTTATAATTGATACTAATAAAAATCATTTGGCGTTAATTCTTGTTTATATTAAAATAAAGAATAAATTCTCTCTAGAGATATAAGTTCTCTTTCAACGGAAACTAAATTCATTGTAAAATCTTTTAAAACCGAAGTAATTGTAAAGGAATATGTTAAACATAAAGCTATTGATTAAGATGACATATGTAAAAAATTACACTCAAAACCTAAATAATTAAACAAATAAAAGTATTAAATATTTTTTTTACATACAAAATAAATATGATTTAAAATATGCTAGGTAGGTTACCATATTCTTATAATGATTTTAGTAAAATAACCATAAATAATATGGAAAAAGTAATAAAAGTTGATAAAATAGATAGTCTAATTTAAAACCACTATAATAAAGCATTTTAAAAGTTAAAAGAATTTTAACAATTAGTTAATACATCAACAAATTATTAAACAACTGGATTTTATTTTTAAAAGCTTCTAATTATATCAAGTCCACTGTAAACTTCATTAATAGTAGTTAAAAATTAAGAATAATTTTTAGAATCTATTATTTTTACTTCTCTGTACAATTATCTAAATTATTCTATAATATAAAGTTAAAATTATAAAATGTATATTTGATATTTTTTAAAAATTAAAATTTACTCTAAATTATATAAAAAAAGAAAGAAGAAAATCCAATCGCCAATACAAATAAATTATTTTCTTATATTATAACACAAAACGAACCAATAATTGAGAAAAAAGATTTTAAGGTAATATTAAACTCAAAACCTAAATTGCCATCTACAGAATATGTATCACCCCTTTTAATTTTATTTATAAAAGTGTGTTTAGTTACAAAATTAAATAAAATATGAGAAAAAAAAAATATTTTTTAGAAATAAATTTTAAAATAACAATAATAAATTAAAATTTAAATTTATTAAATATAAAATAAATTGTTTTACGTTATTCTATTCATAATTTGTCCTGTGGTATTTTAATCATAAAATTCCATATTCCCAAATGATATGATATTTTAAAGTTTAATAAAAACTTTTTTTAAGTTACTTAAATTTCCAAAAGCAAAAGAAAATGATCTTATAAAAACAACTAAAATCAAAGCTATAATTAAAACCAATAAAGTCACCAAAAAATCATTATTTATCAAAAAACTTTGCTATTTTGTTGTATATAACTTAAGCCATATATCATAATAGTTAGAAAGAAATTACATTATACTCAGACTAACAATAACAAAAGGAAAATATATACCCTATTTTCAAAAATATCATTAATATTTTTTATTTTATTTATATTAATTTTTTTAATTAATTACCATATTTTTAAAATACTATAAAAATAATTTTCTATTAATTCCTGATTTTTCTTTATTTTAGTCTATTTAAACTTTTTGATTTTATATTTTTTATCCTTTTTTCCCACTTTTATTTTCAAATTTTTCATTTTAAACGTATTCTTACAATTAAACTTCTTTATAATCATATCCCAAAATTTTTTTTATTTAACAATTTTAATTAAAAACTCTATACTTATCATCTATAAAAATAATTTGGTCAAAATTTTTATTAATTAATTTTTAATCTGCAGACACAATTATACAAGTTTTATTCATTTTTTTTAAAAAATTTATAACTGCCTAAGAAAAAATTCATAATATTTATTAATTTTTTAGAATAAATGGTATAAAATAATATAAAATTTCATATGAAATTGTAATTACCTCTTAAAAAATTTTAATTTAAACGACATTATCCAAAGATGAAAATGAATCGTCAAAAATAAATAAATCACTTTTTTCATAATTATATAGTGCCCTTGCAATTGCAACCCTTTATTATTAACCGCCAGATAAACCTTAACATGAAGGCCCAATAATATAGTCATCTTGGCCTTCTAGTTGTTAAATTTCTTTTTCTAACTAAGTAATTTTTATTATTTTTTCATATTTTTCTTTATTATATGTAGAAAAAAATAAGATATTATCTTTTATGCTTTTATTCATCAACCAATTATTTTGAGAAACATAAGAAATTGATTGATCTTAGTTTTGGTATATATCTTAGTTTTTATGATTTTTAAACCTAATTTCTTATAATAATAATTTAACCAAAGTTGATTTTCCACAAGCGGTAGGCCCTGTAATCTAGAAATTTTATTATAAAAATTAGCAAATTTATATATTTTAATTATATTATTTATATATTATATGTATACCATAACTAATTATCCCTTTTTAATTTCTAAGTTTTCCTCAAATAATAAATTAAATTTATCACTATCATCATAACAAAAAGATGTATCTTTTGGAATATGTAAAAACGTATTGTTCGATTTAAGTTAATTAATTTATTCTTGAGAAATTTTAAACTATGTATCAACAATTTTTTGTTTTTGTAAAAATTGATTAACTCTTTAAAAACTAGTTTTCGCCATTGACATACCTGCAATCTAAATAATTATTTTAATATTCCCAATGATTAATTTTAAAAAACAAATAATAAATTCTAATTAAAAAATTTTTTTATTTACGGTCCAAGATATGGAATTTAAAGGCACTATTATAAGTCCAAATAAATAAATTGTCGTGAAAACATTTATCCCATTTAAATTACTATTATAAAAGTAAAAAACCATAAATGTGATAGCAGAAATACCAATACAACTAAAAGCCCAAAAAAATACACAAAAAGCATCTAAAATAGTTATACTTCTAATAGATTTTATTTCATTTCCTCTGATTTTCATTATTTTTTCATGAAAAAAGCTTTATTTAAAAATTTTTAAGTATAAGATAAAAATTTTAAGAATTTATTTTTTACTTTTCCAAACTAAGCATTTTAATTTATTTTATGTTTTTTAATATTTACATTTAAACACCTGCCCTTTCGTCTTTGTATTAAATAGTTTCTTTATATTTTTTACCTATTTTTTGAGCTATCTAAAAATTTAAAATTAATAATGTAACTGTTATTCCAAATCCTACAAAAAGGGCACCTTATACTCTTATATATAATAATATTAAACCTAAAATCAGTTTTAAAAATAAACTCCATGTTTCCTAAATAAAAAGTTATAAATTAATAAAAATACATAAAAAAATAAAATAATAATAATTATAAAAATTATAATACATGAAAGCTTATGAAAAAATTAGTTATACTATTTATGTCAACAGTTAAAATATTATTAATTTCTGAATTCCTTTCTTAATTTTATGAATCGGAATTAGTATTTTTTTATTTTCCTATAACATGTTTTAAACTATCGCTGAAAATAAAATGACTCAAAATAACTTTAGCTTCATTTTACTACAATTTAATATTCCATTAATATTAATTATCCGAAAATGCAAATAAAATAAAAGAAAATAACAATAAACTAGAATAAATAACTATATCATAAAAGTTGCTAATCTTTTTGTTTTCATTTATATTACTGCTATCGATATTAATATTATTATTATTTAATAAATCAGTTAAGGTGTCCATAAAATAAGGTGTCAAAAATAAACATATAATGTTAAATAACTTTAGAATTCCGATAATAAAAAATTTTTTAAGAAAAAAAATTTTTAAAATATCTAAAACATCAATATTTTAATTAAAATTTTAATTTTATTATTTTAATTCTTCTCTTTCAATTTGCTATTATTTTTCTTGAACCTTTTCTTTATTATTTGTTTATAATTATTAGTATTTTTTTGAATTTTAGTATTTTTACAGTTTTTATATTTGTTTTTCTTTTTATACCAGATCAACTTTATCTATAATTGCTTAAGGGGTTATGTTTTGTAAAATTTAGGTTTTTATATGCTCATTGCTTAGTTTAAAATAACCAGCTTTAGATTTTTTATTAAATCTATAGATAAAGTCACTAATTTAACTAAAGTAGATATTATAATTTTCTAATTTTAAATTACTCATAAGTTTTTTAATATATTTTATTTAATTAATTTAATTATTAATGCGAGAGTATTTTATTAAATAATTATACTAAAATGAATTATTAAAATATAAATACAAATAATACTATTATAATAATTATTAAAAGTAAAATTAATTTAATTATTCTAGTTTAATAGTAAAGAAAATTAAAAAATATTGATCAATTATTTAATTTTCATATTAAATGTAAGACATTAAATTTACAATTATATATATATTTGTTGTTTAATAAAACTTGAATATATCTCATATTTAAAGTACATATTTTAATATAATCATATTAAAATTAATCATATAAAATTAAGTCAAAATTCACTGTTTATTTGTATTGTACGAATCTCTTTCACTGTCTTCATCTGCTTTCGTTTAATTCATACTGGTTTCCATACGAACTACAGACTGATCTTTAAATTCAATTTTTCTTTAATTTTTCAAACCACTTTCCGATTTAATATTATCATTGCTTTTATTATTTTTTTAATGTTGGCTTATATTTTGTTATTTATCGTCTGGATTAATAAATCTACTATTATTTTTATCTTACATATCTTATAATTTATGTTATTCCTACAATACTGTAAGTCTTTTATCTCTTTCATCTAAATTATCTTCTAAATCTTAATTCTAATTAGAAATTGCCATAGAATGGTGTAATTATTTATTTAAAACAAGGTAATCTCCGCACACTTCTAATTTACAAAATTTCAATAATATGGGTGATAAATAAATAATTATAAATCCAGCCCCATAATACCCAATTATTCCCTAAATAAAGAATTTCCAAATTGTTTCATATTTAAAAACAGAGTGACAAAATATGTAAAACGATAAAGTATATAGTATAGCAGGTAAATATTAAATCAAAATTCTCAAAAATATATCTACATTTGAAAGTTATTTATAACCCTCTACGTATCTTTTAAAATTATTTTAAATTTTTGCTTCTGTCAAAACAAATGCAGTTATTGCTGCAAAAAATACAGAAATCACTCCTGAATCTATAAAACATTTGTTATAAAGAAAGCTTGATGAATTTTATATTTATTATACAGTCTAATTCTAATATTCTGTACAAATACTTTAGCTTTATATTTCTAGAGCTGCTTATTATTTTAATTGATAACTTACTGAATCTATGATATAAATGAATTAATTTAATTTTCATAATAATATACTAATTTATAAAAATTAAACCATTAATTACTTTTAGATAGATAAAAAATTCCAAACAAAGACCCTATAAAAACAATATAAATCAAATTTACATAAGCCACATACTTAATTTTATGTCTTTTTTCAATTTAATTAATATAAGATATATAGCTATTCAAGTATCCATTCATAAACTCGACATAAATAGCAGAAAATAATATTCCATATGTAAAGCCCAAAATAACTTAATTTAAGCTGTGAACGCCGACACTTATCCGAGCCACCATAATTAACCCGATATATATAAAATTAAATATACATATGAAAATTTTTGTTAAACTTATTTTTCCCATTTTATTTTTGAACCTGTAGAAATCGTTATCTACAGCATAAGGAAAAATTGTGAAACATAAAGCACTCATCATTGCGTGTCCGGAGGGGTTTCCGAATTCAACTGCACATTCATAAGCTTTTATCGAATTTCTTGCCATGTAGGGTCGAAGTTAATGGTATATTAATTTCATTACCTATACAAATATTTATAAAATTAAAAATAAATACCAACATTTTAAAATTATTAAAAATAATATTAAATTATTAAAAATATCTTAAAATTTTCTTAAGTTTTGAACTTAAATTAATACCTATTTAATTAAAAATAAATAACAAAATTTTGAAATTTTCATGAATTTCTAAAAATATATATTTAAAATGTTTATTTATATTTATTGCTTTTTAAAGCTATTAAAAAGAATTAGTTCTTTGTAAAATAGAATTTGTTTTAATTTAAAAATAAAAAATGTGAATTTGTAAAATAGCTTTAATTATTAAGTTTTTTTATATTATTATTTAGAATATTAAATATGTTATTAATATCTATTATATATTTTCTAAACTAAGATATTATTAAAATTAGAATTTAAATTAATATAATAATAAACTAATAGAAAAAATTAAAACCTAATAAAATCTGTTTAAGTTACTAAATTTTGCTAAATACAAAAAGTAAATTTAAATAACTAATTATTAATTTAACTTTCATAAAAAAAAAAACCGTTATAAATTAAAAAAGTTCCAAAAAGCTAAACTTATTTACAACATAATTAATTTTGAAACTAAAAAGTCTCTTGTGACATTAGTTATCTTAAAATTTTTATTATAATTTTTTAAAAAACATATTAATTTTTTTATTCACATTGAGAAAAGAAATAAATAAAAAGTTTAAAATAATAAATATATTTAATAATTTACGCTCAACATTCCTATACAAATGATGAAATAAAGGGAAAAACTTACTGCATCCAATCTTTTTTTTTCAAATGAAATCAAATAAAGTACTTAAATTCCCATACATAATATACAAAAATAGCTGATAAATTAATTAAACTACAGGTATAATTCCGACTAATGTTCTTATACATAAACAGATACCTATAATGATTTTTCAAAAAATTCTTCATATGTAAAAAAATCTTATATGATAAAAATTAAACATAGTATGGCAATTATTTCCGGAAAATATTTTATTCCCAAACATCTGTCTGTAAAATTAAACTCATAATTTTCGTCAATTTCAGTTGATTCTTTTTTTTTTGGCTAAATTAATTATTTATTTATTTCTATTTTATCTTGTTCATAATCACTTTATATCAAACTTGACTAAGAAATTCTTTAAAGATCAGCCATTTATTTTTTAGGATTTTTATTTTAAATTATTTTAGGCTTTTAGCTATTTTAATATCTAGATTTTCTTTTGATTTTTTTTTTTTATTTATTCTTTATTAAATTTCTTAATTTTTTTTATTTTTTAATATGGAGGAAGTTAATTGAAAATAATAATAATGATTAACTTTATTTTTAGATGTGATTTCTTCTTTAATTAAATAAAAAAAAATATTTACTAATAAAAATAATTAAATATTTTATATAATATTTTTCGTCGTAGTTTTCCATAAACAGAATTTCAACGAATTTGAAACAAGTTGAACCATATTTTTATATCCCACAATAATTAAGGAGTAAAATAAATTAAATATAGAATATCGATTTATAAAAAATAAATGCTACTTTTATATATGTAAGTTATAAAGAGAGATTAAAAAAATAATAACCTTATATTTGCTTATTAAAGTAAATAAAAATTTATTTTTGTGTTTAGTTCTTTTTTCTTAATATTCTAAGATAAAACCAATAAATTTTATATATATATTAAAATTAAATTAAATATATTTATTACATAAATAAAATTAATAAAAATTATATATAATTAATAAAGAAATAATAATAAATGAAAACTCAAAATCTTCCTCCACTTTACTAATTTTGATTTTAATTATAATTTTAATCTTAGTTTTAATTAACGTCTACACCATACTATTATTACTATCTATTTCTCATATTTTATAAGTTTTATTAATACAATTATGCCTCGTAATCCTGAGGAGAATAAGATCTATTTTAATCGTAATTTATATTATTTTATTACGGCTGATAACCATATTAATCCTATTAATTATTTAACTGATCTTACCCTTATTGCTAATATTATTAGTATTATTAATTAGGGAAATTATAATTCTGGTTTTATTAAGGATATTACTATTATTACTATTATTATTGTTGCTAATTATTTATGCTACCATAGCCGCCCTAATTGCCCTAATTTTTTCCTTTTAAATCTTTTTCCATTTCATGTTTAAACATGGCTTGCATTTTTTACCTGTCTTCCAAACTAGGCGCTTTATTAAAATCTTTAATTACAAATCCCGCAATTGCACACAATAAAACAGTCCCCGAAATCGCTAAAATTCCAAATTCAACTGCAGATTTTTTACTTCCAGGTTGGCCCTCTTGCTTCCATTTAGGGTCTGCTTTGGGAAGATTTAGCCATTTTTCTACCCTCGATTTACTTTCCCCATCTTTTTCTTGCTCATTTTAATTATTTTACTATTTTTAGTTCTAATCGAAATTTTAATTTTAATTTTAATCAAACCCAAATTTATTTGTATCCTTTTATTCTTCCTATTCCTCTTCTTTATACATTTTTTACTCCTAATTTTAATTTTTTTAATTAGAAGACTCCTTTTCTCGCATCACTTCTTCGTAAGCTATTCTCAGCTTTTTTAACTGGTTTTCTTGAGCTGGACCTGCCTTGTAATTTCTTCTTGTTTCGTTGACTTTGTTTTAATAAGCTGTTTTTATTTGTATTTTAGAATGACTAGGACTTATTCCTAATAGTTTATGGTGGTCTGATTTATTTAAAAATGAAAAAAATTAGTAGTTTGGCTTTTGCTTGTGTAGCTTTGCTGTCTTTCCTAACTAATTTGTAAATTTTAAAAGGGTTGATAACTTTAACATTTTTTTTTATTTTATTATTTTTTATTTTTTTTATAATTATTATTTTTTTTGTTTACTAAAACTTAATTGTGGAAAAATATAAGAATGGATACAAAAAGTCTAATAAAATATATTCATATTTTTAAAGTATTTATGTACGATTTTATAAAAAGCTATTATATTATAAGTGAAAAATGCAGGAAAATATTAAAAGTTAAAAATTATTATTTAATTAAATAAAATATAAAGAAAATAGTATTATACTTTAAACTTTAAAAAAGAATCAATTAAATTCAACTTACCTTAAATTTTACATTAATTGGTATTTTAATTTTATTACATATACTTATATTCATTTAAGATATAAATATTAATGAACTAATTAATTCTGTAAAAAAAGAATAAAGCTATTAATATCTGATTGAATGATAATCATACTTTTATTAATAATAGTGTAATAAAGTATTATAATAAAAAAATTTCCTAAACACGAATTTATTTTTATTTTTTATTATCAAAACTATTAATATTAAAATAAAAATAAAAAAAAGAAATACAAAAACAAAAATAGCTGATTGCAAAGAAATAAAAATACAATTAATTTACTTCTACAAAACGAAAATGGAAGAAATCCCAGAATCAGAAAAAAGCATCATAAGTTAAAATTCGTCTGACTCAGAAAAATCTTTAAAAATGCAAAAAAAACATTCAAATTTAAAACCCGGAGGACATGGACTTCCTAAAAAATTTTAAACTCTCGAAGAAGTCGAAAAAAACAACGAAATACACAGCGAAAACAACCTTTACAAATAAAAATAAATAAATAACGAAATACAAGAAGAACCAGAAGAAAATAACGAAAATTTTTAACAACAATTAGATAACCAATTAGACGACAGTTTAAACCAAAGTATTTTATCAACAAAATCTTCAAAATCTAAAAAAAAACCTTAAAGAAAAAAAAAACCTATAACATAATAACATTATCCTTCTGATTCTAATATAAATAATTAATAATAATAAAAATAATTATAATAATTAGATGAAAATAAAAGTAACTAATTATTTAGTGGGTAACCTTTAAAAGGAGTAAATGTTTATGTAAGACTTAGACCTTTAGATGTTGGAGTCAATAAAGAGTAATAATTCGATAAAAATTATAAAAAAACAACTAACGTATTACCTGGAAATACTATTATGTTAGCGTCTGCTTAAAATGATAATGCACCTAGAAAATTCCATTTTGATAGAATATTTAATGATGAAGTAATTAAATAAACATTTTTATTAATATAAAAAAAAAAAATTTTGTTTAGACTAATTTTTTAAAAAAATATAAATTATAGATTTAAATAAATTTAATTCTATTTTAATTTATGCATTTTTTTTATAAAATATATATTTTATTAGATAGAATAGTAGTAAATGTTTGAAAATACAGCAATGCCACTAATTGATAAATTATTTAATGGATTCAATTGTTCTATGATAGTTTATGGACAAAGTGGATCTGGAAAAACGCATACAATGCTCGGCGAGGGATATGATAATATTTATAATATATAACATTCTAATAACGAATAATAAGGGTTAGTGCCAAGATTTATGGACCAAATATTTAGAAGAATATACTCAGTAAATATTTCTCAATATTTATTTTTAGACAAAAAATCATTAAAATAAAGATAAATTTAATTTATGAACTAATTATTTATCTTTCGAAAAGGATACAGATACAGACATAACATATGATATTAGAGCATCTTATATAGAAATTTATTAAGAAAAAATAAGAGATTTATTATTCCCATAATCAAACAATTTAAACATTTATACAGAGCCAAATTCTGGACTTATGATTTCAAATGCGACACAAGTTCCTATTACTTCTAAAAAAGACGTTTTAAATTTAATAGAAAATGGATCTAAAATCAGGTAATTTAAATAATATATTTTATAAAAATTTTTAAAATTCTTAATTTTTTAATTTAATTTAACACTATTTTAATAATTTAATACTACTTTTATTTATCTAGAAAAATAGCAAAAACAAATTTTAATGAACATTCAAGTCGTTCTCACGCGATAGTTATTATAACTTTATTTATAGACAACGAAAAAACAGGGGTTAAAAAAGCAGCCCAACTTTATGTAAATAAAATAAATAATAATAATAAATCTACTTAAAATATAATTTATATATATATATTTATATTTATTTTAAATATTTATAAATAAAGATGGTAGATTTAGCAGGTTCAGAAAATGTTGGCCGAGCAGGTATAGTAAATGATTAATAAGTTAAAGAAGCAGGAAAAATTAATTAGTCGCTTTTGACTTTAGGAAACGTAATTTAGGCTCTTATTGATAAAAAAAAATATGTTCCTTATAGAGATTCAAAATTAACTAGACTATTACAAAATTCTTTTGGAGGAAATTCTTTTACCACATTAATTTTAACATGTTCTTAAGATTAATCAAATTATTTTTAAACATTAAGTACATTATAATTTGGAGACAGAGCTAATAAAGTAGAAAATAAACCTTCAAGTAATTAAGAAATAGGATATAAAGAGTTGCAAAAATTATATGAATAAGCGTGCCAAAAAATTATTACATAAAATACTTTAATAAGATAAAAAAATTTATTTCTTTCCAGTTAAAATGATCTTATAAAGTCTATGTATGAAATGCTAGACCCTTATTCTTAATAAAGGATTTTATCAATTTATCCAAATTAATTATAATAGGTAATCCCAAGACAAGATAAGTAAAATTATTCTGAAAATGGGATTCTTAAAATTAGAGGAAATGCTTTTGCATATATTTTTACATTTTTGCATCCTTTTGACATAATTTAAGCACTTTAAGTAAAAATTATTATTTTATTTGAATATAAATTTAAATTTAAACGATAATTTATTTGTATTATTTAAATTTTTTAAAAGGTGTGCTATGGGTTTTATACTAGACTTTAGTCTGAGTATTTATGGAAATAATAATTAGATAATTTAAAAGTTTAACACCCAGAATTTGACTATACAAAAAAAGATCCAAAAAGTTATTTTTTATTCTTTTAATCGGTTTCAAAAGACTAATTTACAAAAAAAAAACTGCAATAAATTAGAAGTTAAGAATAAAAAGGGGTACACTTATTTAAAGGAAATGTGGGCTAAAATACGAGATACATAGGTGTTGAATATAAATAAAATATTCAATGAGTCAAATTAACTAATTAATTAATTTATTATTTATTTTTTAACATAATTATAATGTAGATTAAATAATTTTTTAAAAAGTAATTTACCAGTATATAAATATAATTATATATATCATATTATTATTCCATCTTAATTAATAAAAATGTATTATATATATTAGTTTTTATGGGATATACACCATTTTATTAATCAAAGTTACTAAAAATTCATTTTTTTTTTAATTTAATATCAAATAAATCGTTCTATGATATACCATATGTAAAATTATTATCCATTCTAAATGATATTTTTTTAGCGTCACTTTTTATACTATAATCAAAGTTAATTAAAATAAATAATATGAAAATTTTTATCTAAATCAAAGCCAAATTCTCTCCAATGCAATTTCTATTATAGATAAATTAAATTAATAATATATTTTTTATATTATATTTTTATTTCCAAAATATTTATAATTAAATAAGTTAACTCTTTTATTTATAAATAATTTTAAATTATATTAAATTATTTTACCTTGGACCTGAAGAAAAGGTGAAACTTTTTACCTAATTTAACGTTTATTTACCAGTTTAATCTTCTTATTACCATTTTTTGTAATTAATTTCGGAAAATTTTGTGTCACTTTATATTTACTCATTTACTAATTAGGTAAAATAATTTGCAAAAACACCTTTTGAAATTTAATATTCTCCAATTTAAACTTTGCTTTACGCTACTCTGTTAGGAAGAAGAGCTACAACTGGATAAATTCTAAGAACTTCTTTTATAAACAAATGTAATTAATCTAGTTAATTTATATCATTTAAGCTTAATTATTCAAATCTGAAATTCTTATCATTTATTTTTAATTTTTATAATTTAGTATTTATCTCTTTTTATATATCCGATAAAAAATTTTCATTTCCTGTCTTTTTTAAATTATAAAGCACTAATTATATTGCAGAGCATATTTAATCATTTGCTTTTTACTAAAAATTAAAAAAATTCCCTAGAATTTCATTCATCGATATATTTCTTTATTAGGTAAGTTTACTTTTTGCATAAAATTATAATAAATCTATAAGCTCTTCATTATTTTTATTTGGGCCACTTTTTGTTTTATTTACTCTTTCATTAACTAAAACATTAAAAAAATATCTAAGTTCTGTAATATTTTTTTTC
This sequence comes from Pseudocohnilembus persalinus, assembly GCA_001447515.1. Classification (NCBI taxonomy): domain Eukaryota; phylum Ciliophora; class Oligohymenophorea; order Philasterida; family Pseudocohnilembidae; genus Pseudocohnilembus; species Pseudocohnilembus persalinus. The sequence goes on from LDAU01000260.1 coordinate 43,377, forward strand.
AATTTTTTTTCCCATTTACTTAGAAAATAACTTACGGTTTTTTTCCTCATAAACATTTTTTTAAAATAATAAAATGCTCTACTTTTTTATTCATAGCTCATTTTAAGTGTTTCTTACAATTATTACTAATTTTTTAAAAAAAGATTTAAACATTTAAATTAAAAAAGATTAAATATTTAATTAAATTATATACTCTTAAAGGTATTTCTTTTTCTCCTACAGTATCATTACAAAAATCCTCAGAAAAAAACATAGTTAATTAATTACTTAATACAGTGTCATTAGCCATGTATGCTATTTTGTCTATATTTTTAAACTATTCTTATTTAGATTCCTTGTAATTTTTTAATTATATATCCAAATTTTGCCCAAAAAATAAAACAAATTTTCCCAAGTTTTCCATCTCAAAAAATTTTCTCAAAAAATTTCTCTATCTTTGCCAAATAATATCATTAGTTGTAGAAAGTGAAAATCTAAATTTTTAAAATAAATTTTTAACTTATTATTTTTATGCTATATATATATATTATATTAATTAAATTAAACTATAATGGAAATTTATATTTAAAACTAATTTATTTATAAAAATAAATTTTTTTGGTACATTACAATTGAATATATTTGTTTTTTAATAAATATAGTAGTTTTAATAATATATAATATTTTTATTTACTCTGTCAAAAGTTTTTAGTTTAAACTTCCACTCTATAAAATAAATTTATTAGAATTTTAGTTAAATTGAAAAACGTGATGAGGTTTCAAAAAAATAATAAGTGGCTTGGTTCCTAAATTAGATACTATTATTTCTAATTATTTATTTTCTTGTATCATCTTTTTATATCTGTATAAAGGGTCGTTGTATATTTTTTAACTATACTTCAGGTAAAAATTAATTCCAATAATTGGGAAAAAATCTAAATGAACTCTATTAGATCCGTTTTAAAATTTTAATTTTATTCCATGGAAAAATGGTTTGAAAACAAAAAAAATTGATATTGCAACTAGATACCAAATTATATGTTGTAATTCTCCTGAAATCATGTTTTATATTATTACAAATAACTCTTTTTTATTTGTATTTAATAATATATTAATTTTTATTTTGTTAATTATATAAAATATTTAATTTGAAAAATTTAAATACTATACTTATGTTAAATTCAAATTCATTAATATTTGTATTACAAAACATACTTTTTGAATACTATATTAAAAAAAAATAGAATTCTATTAATTAATATATAATAAATAAATAATCAAATTATTTATTATATAAATATAAATATATTAAACATCATAAACCCAATCTTTCTTATTTAAATCTGGATAACTTTTTTTTAGGTTTATCTTCTTCTTTTTTGTCTTTGTTATCTTATTTAGGCTTTAAAGAACTTATTGGCTATTCCATCGGCATTTGTTACATTTAAGAAAATTATCCTTAATCTATAGCTTTATTATCAACTCCCTATTCTTTTTTATATTATTCATATTGAGCCCTTGTCATAAAACTCATACCTGAACTTACTTATTATTAAAATATTTAATTTAATTCTTCCTTTGTGTATCTTTGACCAGGTATAATTTTATCCTTTCTAATTTATAAAAATATATAAATAATATTTAAATTATTTAAATTAAATAAAAATAAAATTAATTAACTTAGAAAATATTACGAATTAGTAAAAAAAATTTAAAATATAATTACTAATTGTATTTAACCTAGACCTATTAATTTTTTTATAATTAAACTGTTTAATTTTTATTTTTTATTTGCAACTATTATTCGTTTTCATTTTCATTTACTTCAGTTATTGCTTCTAATTATTATTATTTTCCTTGATTAATTTAATTAATTTATTATATATCTTCTTCATCTTCTTCTTCTTCTTCTTCATCATCATCATCGTTATCAGAATCTTCATTTTAATTAAGTTTATCATAATCAAAATCTGAGTCACTAAAATCGGAGTCCCCAATTTCACTCTCAGATTCATCAGGAGCTATAGAATCCATTATATTTAAAACTTCTCTAGGTTTTTAGTGTTATTTTACTTGTTTTTTCTTCGCTTTTTTTTCTTCCTAATTTTTCTCTGTTTCTGCAGAAAATTTGACCTATTTTTTCTTTAAAATTGATTTCTACTTCTTTTCTTATATCTTTTATACTGGTTTTTCTTATTCTTATTCCTATTATTCTTCTTCCTCCTCAATTGGTTCTATTTTAAAAACTGGCTACTCTTCTTATATAGTTTTTTATTAATTTTCGACACTTTTGCCTACTTATTTATTTTATTTAGCCTAAAATTTCAACTTTTCTAATTTAATTTTTAATTTCACGTTTTAATCTTCCAATTTATCTAATTCTTTTTAACTAACACCTTCAAAAATCCCATTTATTTACTTTTACTCATTTTTCTGAATATTTTTTTCTAAATCTTTGATTTCTTGCAATAATTTTTCTTCTTTTACTAAAATTTTTTACTTTTTTTTATTTTTTGGCTTAGCATTTTCCCAATTTTCATAATGAGCTAAAGTCATAGGCTCTTTAATATCTATGCTTCCATCTTCATTGACACTTTGATTTTACATTAATGATATATCTTTGTATTTTTAAAGTATTTTTTCTCTAGTGTGCTGTAATTTCTTTAATTCTATTTCCATAACTATTTATAAAATTTTAATAATTAAAATGAATAAATGAGTAATCTAACTTATTTATAAAAATTAAAAAATATTTGATAATTTATAAATATTATTCAAAATTTTTATAAACTTACATTATTTTCGACTATTAGCTATTTCTATAGCCTTTTTGGAAACGGTTTCCACAAAATAATCATTCCCCAAGGATACTAAGACCTTATGATAAAAAAAAATTTTTAAAAAAAAAACATAACTAAATAAATTAAGAACATTATTTTTAGTACTTCATTTGTATGATAAATCTTCACAGGCAAATACATGACAGAATTATATTTTTCCTTAAAAATTTTTAAATTTGAATAAATAAAAATTTTTTTTTGATCATTTAAATTGCGAATTTAATTAAAAAATAATTATTTATATACTATAGAAACATGGCTTAATTTTTCAGGCATATGTTTTAGTCTAGGAATGGTTTTTTCTAAACTATTAATTTTATTTTCTTATTCTTCTATTGCTTTGTCGAATTAATGTAATAACATTTTGTTATTGTTTTAAGTATATTTAATCAAAAATCTAATTTAAATTTTTACTAAAATTAATCAAAAATATAATTTATCATATTTAATAACTAATAAATTCTTAAAGCTTTATATATAATTATCTTCAAAATACACAAAGCATAAAATAATCCAATTTAGTATTTTAAATCATATTTTTTTAATAATCTATGACAATATATTCTTAAATTATAGAAAATGAATAATAAATATTAAATACATAAATAAAAATTTAATGATGTATTTTTGTTAAAAGTTCATTAATTTTATTTTTAAATAATTTATAATTTTATCATAATTAATTAAATAAAACGCGGGGAAATATTAATTATTTAGACCGAATTTTAAAGAATATTGATACATTAATGAATAATATTTAAATAATTATTGATATTAATATTACATAAATTAATTTATCAAAATAAATTAAATTTTTAGCATAATCCAAACAAAATAAAAATTTTGAAAATAAAAAATATTTTATTACTCAAATATGAACCAATTTATTTAATAAAACAATTAGAATAACTAAAATTCAAGTATTTAATAAAATAATTAGTTCGATTAAAATTTATAGTCTGCTGATTAGTAAAATATAAATTAGAAATATACATAAGAAAATAATATTGATAAAGATATGTTTAACAAAATTTAATAAAATCAGCAAAATTAATATAAAGAAGATCAAAACCAGTTAAAATAGGTTATTTAATTAAAAAGAGATTAAAATAGGATAGAAATTAGAAAATAAAATATGGTAAGTCAGCTTAATTAAAAAAGAATGCGACTTATTTAATCAAAGCAAAATTAAGGTACTAGAAGTAATAATAATTAAAATTAAAATAATAATAATTTCAATATTTTTACAGATAATGATGATAATAATATTAATAAAAATAATGATAATAATAAATAAGTTGTTTTAAGTTAACTCATATCTTAGCTATTAGAATAATTCCCAGGCTATAAATCTTTGCTTATTAATGTTTCTTAAGAATAATTACTAAATTATGCTAATATTATATAAAATGAAGATTAAAATTAACTAGTAAAAGAACTTAAAATAATTCATGATAATATAAAAGAAAATATTGAAAAAGAAGAGTAAATATAAATTTTTTATAATTTTAAGTTTATTATTAAATATCATTATAATAAAAATAAATTTATATAGGCCAGATATGAGTCATTAATCAATCTAAAAGTTACGAATAATAATATAGCTAATTGGGTATATTTATTAAAATACAGATAAAGGACAGAAAATAATTTATAATGTGACTCAGAATTTCGATTTTATTATACAACTTAACTATTTTTTAAAACCTGCTTTTATAGAAGAAAGATAATATATGAATGTTTAAGAAATAATTCAAAATATCATTTATATATATGCAACTTTATTATCTATTCCTTATACAGAATAATTTTCATAATTGATATAAGATGGTTTTCTTGACAATATTTTACCCTTATTTTCTTATAATAACCCAGATACAAAAATGATTGAAAATGTAAAATAATTTCTAAGAATAAATAAAATTTTTTTAATATATAAAGTACATTTTAGCATGTATTAAAATATAAATACAATATTAAAATTAATTTTATTTTAGATATTATATATTTTTACTAATATATGTGCTGATAGAAAAGAAATAAGAGAGTAATTATTTGAAATGGATGTCATTTTGAGTTTGAAAGATATATTAAATGATCCTAAATAATAAATAGAAATGGAATTACTATAAACTGTAATATGGTTTATTTGTACTATTACCACAGAAATGGTTCATAATAGAAATACAGAAGGATAACAAAATGTAAAAAAATGAACAAAAAATAAATAAATGTAAATTATTTTTTTTCTTAGATAGTTTAAATTTTTGGACTTGTTCTCGAAAGCCTGATATTTATTGATATATATAAAATAAACCCTGATGACGATTTATTTGAGAAATAAACATTATAAATTTTACTTAATATTTTAACATATGATAATGCATGTATTGGGTATATGGAAGATTGCCACTTTTAAAAAATTTAAGATTTTTTATCAATTCCTAGATACAGGTTAGATATTTTAAAATTAATTGGAAATTTAACTTATATCAGCGATGATTGTAGCATTAGTTTTTTGGAAAATAATATTCATTGGGAATTAGGAGCCTATATAGATTATCCTAAAGAACTAGAATAAAAAGTTAATTATTATAAAAAAGAAGTCGAAATTTATCAATAATAATAAGGTTAAAATATTTAGATATAGCCCCCTAAATATAATAAAGCAACTCACTAATATAAAGATGATTTTGCAGAAGAAAACTAAATAGCAATTCAAGTTTAAAAAAGAAGTTTATGGGTTTTATCTAATTTAGTTACAATAAAAAGAATTAAACTCAAATAAGAGATTATAGATTCACACATTTTTACTTCTGTGTGCACTTTAGTCGGGAATTTATACATATAAGAGGGTACTTTATTAGATGCTTTGTATGTTATCTTAAATTTTCTAGAAGACGCCGATATTAAATAAATAGAAAAATTAGTAACTAGTTATCAAATAATTGAGGTAATAAATTTTTATATATGTAAAACATTTTTCATATTCTTAAATAAATTTTTAAGTAATACAACTTTTTTTCATTAATTTATTTTAATAAATTTTTATAATTATAAATAGAGTGTTGGCCTATAATTAATTTATAGAGAGTAAGTTAGAGCTGATATTACAAAAATTTCACTTGATATATTTATTAATTGCTTAGATAGCACTTACAATGATTTTTAATTGCAATAATACTATATAAAATAAATGGAAGAATGCCCTGGCTTACTATAAAAAATAGAAGAATTTTAAAAACATGTTTCAACAAAAATATATGATTAAGCGTATAAAATAGCTGACTTTTATGAAAAACACCAAGAAAAAGTTAATTAAATCAATTAAATAAGTCAGATTTGTAATAACAATAATAATTCTATTAATTAATAACAGTTTTGACTTGTTTTATTATTAATAAAATATGTAAATAACATAAATGAAAGTTAAATTTCAAAATTGTATTAATTATAATAAAATATATTTTTTTTTTATTAAATTTCATTGGTATTAAATATTTTTTTAATTTTTATAATTCTATAATATCAAATTGTTAAATTAGATAATACAAAGAGTTTCATAAAACTTATTTTTATTTTATTTTAAAATATAATTAATTATCAAAAAATATTCAATATATATTACCACAAAGAATTGAAATCAATTTAAAAAAAAAATAACATAAAAAATTATTTAATTAAACCATCTACAAAAACTTAACATAAATTTTTCAAACTAACATAAATATATCAATAAATAAATGGACAGTAATTATTACGAAAACGACGAAGATTATGCAGAATAACATGAACAAAGAGTATAATTAAACTAATCGGGCAGACAATCATAATATTCATAACAATCAAATAAAAGATCAATTAGGCCCACTCCAAAAAGAAATTAATAGTAGTAATAATAGCAATAATCAAATGAGAATTAAGAAAATAATTAGCAATAATAATAATAAAATTAATTTTAATATTCTGAGAAAAATAGTTAATATTCAGTGCCTCCCTCCAGACATTCTACTTTGAATGAGCTTCTTGAAAAATAAGCAGAAATGAAAAACGATACAAATGAAGGAAGAATTGATGAATATGAAGAAGATGAAGAAGAATTTATTTGTGCCAGGTAAATAAAATAAACATATTGAATTTTTATAGTTTATTTAATTAATAAAAACTTTATACAATAATCATTTATAATTAATCAACTTATTTATTTATTTATTTATAATTATATTATATTATATTTAAAAAGATTTCCACATTTAGATTTTTGTGCCTGTCCTGAACAATGCACGATTTCTGTAGTTGAGTCTAAAATTTATGAATTATTTAATGGAGTTTTTATAGCAGATTTTGTAGGTGGAAATTCTATAAAAAAAATGATGCAGGCAGGTATTACGCATGTTTTAAACGTTACAGCTATGGAATATAAAAAAAGAACAAAATATTTTAAATATTTAGACATAGATGTTTATGATAATTCAGATGAAGATATAAAAAAACATTTCAGAATTACTAATAGGTTTATTTCAGAGGCACTTTAAAATAATGGAAAAGTTTTAATTCATGATAGAAACGGTAAAAATATCGCTCCATCTTTTGCTTTGGCCTATTTAATCAATAATGAAAAACTACCTTTAAAAAATGGATTAGAAGTTATTTCACAGTAAAAATAAGATATCGAAATAAAGCCCAATTTTTGGAAATAATTAGAAAGGTACGATTTGGAAAAATTAGCACTTGTCACTTTAAAAAAAAAAAAATGAGTGATATAAAAAATCTATTATATACATATTTTTACATATTTTTTTATATCTTTTATTATTGTATAAAAACTGAATTATTTTCTAATACAATTACTCTAAAATATTCAACAAATAACATAGAATAAATTATTTTAAATGACTAAAATATATATATATTTATAATTATATTAAATAAGAATCTAATAAAAAAATAAAATCTATTTAAATAAAAATAATGATTTCTAATAAGCCTGAAAAAAGATCGTATCAAAGAAAATTTACTGCAAATACTAATCCAAATAATTTTTCTATAGTCAGGTCTAATTTGGAATAAATTACTGAATATCCGCCAGGTGATTCTCATAAAAATACAAACAAAAATAATTAAACAATAAACCAAACATTAAATATAAGTCAATTTTATCCTTTACAGTCCAGAAGTAATATGAACAACTCAACAGTGCCAGATTCAAAATCGAAATCTGAAATTCAAAATTTTAATCATAAACAAAATAATTTGCAAAATTCAAACTTTCACCATAATAAAAATGGGCAAACATTATATCTAAATTAATCTCATTAGAATAAAAATGAAAATTAGAATTAAAATGAAAATTAGAATTAAATTTAAAACTAACATATGTCTAAATCTTTTTGCAACCAAAATCAAAATGAACCTGAAATTTAAAATAAGTAATAAGAATTTTACCCGCAAAATAATATATCCCTATAATAATTTACATGTAATAATTGTGACACTTTTGTGCAACTAGTTGAAAATCCCAAACATGTTAATATAGGCAAATATTTTACTTGTATCATATGTTAATAATAAAAATATACTGAAGATATGATTCTTATATGTGAATGTACTGATACTTATTTAACTTTTGATATATGTTTAAATTGCCATTCTTAAAAAAAAGAAATTATTGAGTAAATTTAAAGTTAGGTAGTTTGTGAGGTTAATAGTGATTTTTAAGAATGGAGTAAAAAAATTTGTAAAATAAATTTAGACGTAATGGAAAATCAATGTAAAATTTGTAGAACTCCTAAAATAAAATTACTTAAGGTAATAAATTAAAATTAAAATTAAAATTAAAATTAAAACTATAATAAAAAAAAAATTATTAAATTATTTATTATAATTCTATATTTATTTTTTAGATTTTTTTAAGCATAACAATCGGCTTTATTACATTATTTACTTTAATATTTCTTATCCTATATTTCATAAAAAACTTTGAAAATCAATTATAAAAAAATAAAAATATATTTCTACTGTACATGTCTGCTATTTTTTTATACCTCATATTTCTTTTTGTATTTTTGGATGTAATTTAGAAAAATTAAAAGAAAAATTTTTTTGGCTTATTACAAGTTAAAAGTTTAAGAATAAAAATATTTTAAAAGTTAGAACACTATTAATTAAAGCCTTTAGAAAAATTTAATTGGAAAGGATAGTAATGTTAGTGGTGCTAAAAATGTTAAAAATTTGTGTATAAAACCAATAAGTTTATAAAAGATTAATCAATACTATATCTATAATAACAAATGCTAGATTTATAGAAAGTAGAATTTTCTCAAAGAAAGTTATTAAATAATACTAATAACAACTTAACAGGTACCAATATTGAATATTTGTATATTAAATTTTAAAAATTAATTTTTTTCATTTTTTAGATAATAATAGTAATTACGTTCTTTAACAGTTATTATAAACCTCAAATAATAATAGTATTAAATAATAGTTATAAAGCTAAAGAGATACAACTATGACAAGAAAGTAGTCATAAGAATTATTTTAACAAGAATGATTTATTTTAATTAATAATATAATAATTTATATATAGAGATGTAAAATATTTATTATAAATTGATAAATGATGTTTATGTTTATTAAAAATACTGTACATATTGTAAAAATAAACTATATTTAAATATACTCTATTTTTTTACACTTATATTTTATATATATAGCTATTTTTTCAATTCAAAATAATTCGTAGCTATCCTATATATTTATAGCCACCCATATTGATGAAAACTCTAATACCCCTAAACATATAAATACTTAATCGAAATTACCAGTACTAATTACATAATAACTTAAAATAGGCAGAAATATATAGCCTAAAATTACACCTAAAAACTTAAACTAATAAAAATGATTCAAAATATAACGAAATTACTATTTAATATTTTATTTATATATAATATTTGTAAATAAAAATATTTATTACTGGAACCAATTTTGGGGCTAAATTATTACCATAAAATCTATTAAATTAATTTTAATTTTTATTTAAAATTGGATATATACTTATAAATATAAATTATTATAATTTTTTTAATATATTATTTACTTATATAAGGCAGGAATAATTAATGCAAAAACTCCTAATTCTACAACAGTAATTGAAAAATAACTTAAAGATAATAAGGTTTTGGAATATGTGCAAAATGGAAAGCTTATTGTAAATATGGCATATAAAACAGTTGCTATTATATATATATATTTTAAAGGATATTTATCAACAGCATATCCCCATAGTATGCTGAAAATAGAGCCAAATAAAGTTGAAAAACTGTCTAAATTTTAATTAAAATCATAAATAATTATATATAAGAAATTTAGTTAACTTATTAATTAATAATAATTTCTATATTCAGAATTTATCATAAATTAATTAAAAATTATTCAATATTTACTTAGATAAGTCAAAAACTGGTCGTCATTAATTTTTAAAAGCAAATATATTTTAAAATTTGAAGCAAGAAACATTTTATATAATGCAATCATCATAGTAATAAAACTTATAATTAAAAATGGTTTTTTTAAAAGAGCTTATATGACACTTAATTCGGGCTATTTTTCTTCATCAAATTATATATAGTCATTACTTTTCTAAGTTATATTGATATTATTTTATAAATTTTGCTTTTAATTATTACTTTCTTTATTATTACTTGATAATTTTTCTAATTTTTTTTCTATGTCTTATTTTTGATTCTAAATTTTACTAATTTCTTACATTTCGTTCCATTATGCTTTATCAACAATATTATTTCTGTTTGAGTTTGAATTTATACTCAAATTTGCACTTTAATTTTTACTTTTATTTTATTCACTCTCCTTTTCTTGCTATTTTAGTAATAATAATTCTTCTTCTATTTTATTGCTCATAAAAAATCCACCAGCACTAGCGAAAATACCACAACAGAACCCCAAAACAAATAATAATTTTGCATAATTTTTTGCAATTTATTCCTCAAATAGTGTCATTGAATTATTTTCTTAATCATTTTAATTATTATCATTCGTTTATTAATCATAATAATAAGGGATATTAGCAGGTTTATTAGAAGGATTCATTATATAAAAACCAACAACCTAAAAAAAAAATGTAGAAACTTAAACTGTAGCTAATAAGACTGCGGTTGCTTTTCCAATATGTAAAGGAAAATAAGATATTAAACTATTAAAGGCAGGAAAAACTTTAATAAATATTTATTTAATCAATAAATTAGTAATTTTTTATGTACATTTATATTTAATAATTATATATTTATATTTAATAATTATATATTATTAATTTTTACCTAATAAGCCAACTGGAACTCCAACTACAATCATAGTTACAGCCATAAAAATATATATATTTGTTATGTATATACTTAATAAAAGTCCAATAGGAAATATTAATGAACATATTCTAAATAATTTCTTATATGTAATTTTTTCTGCTATTTTAATAGAAAATAAAACAAATATCGCCAAAGGTAAAATACTTAGCATTGATATAGAATTAACCATTGCCAAATTAATTGTTTTATCTATATGGTAAAAGTAGCTATACATGTAAATTTAAAATGCACCAAATGCCATAAATCCTCCCCTATATGTTAATAATTTTCTTATATAAATAATTATATTTAAAATTTATAATTGATTATTTATATCTTTATAATTTATAGTATTTATTAAAGAGTTATTTTCTTTTATATATAATTGTTGCTCGTAATCTTACAAAATTTGAATATATCCATTTTTTTTTATATATATAAAAATATTAAATCAAATTGCTATTATTAATTACATTCCAAATTTCATTAAAATAGAACCTATTAGAACATTTTTTTCTTCCCTTGTATTAATCGGCAGTTTAAATGGTTCAATTACCTTATAAAATATTTCCATTATAATTTAAAATTTATCTATGATTTTTTTTTTTTATTTTTTTATTTTTATTAAAAAATATTATTTTTTAGTTATAAACTATTCTGATTATAAATATTAAATTTTATGAAATTATAAATACTATATATTTTTAAGATCTGACTTTTTTATCAAAACCTAATTATATTCATGTATAATAAATTAAATTTAATATTTGTTTTACTAAACAATATAAAAAATAATATTATTAACTTTAGAAATTTTTTCTTTTTTTTCATATAGATATACAAATAAATTACGATATTAGTAAAAACTTTTATAAGATAATAATCTATATAAAATATCAATTATATTTAAATATAATAATTAGCTTTCATATACTAACACATATAATTCATTCTTTTAGCTGTAATTCGAATGACTTTTATTTTAATATACTTTTTTATTATACAATAAATATTTCAAATTTTTCTCAATCATATCTATATCTGGCCTTCATTTTCAAAACAACTAAAATAGATGATATCTCAAGAATACCCAATATAAAAAATACCATGTCAAAGTTACCGGTTTTTACTGAATAATAACTTAATAAAGGTAATATTAAACAGCTTAAAAATAGACTAATTAACTTAAACTAATCAAATAATATAAGAATAAAAATTTAGAAAAAATTTTAGAACCATTAATTAAAAATATTTTTATTATAATATATTTATTACTGGTACTAGCTAAGCTCCCAATTTATGTCCATAAAATCTAAAAAAAATTTAATAAAATAATTATAAATAAAAATAAATAAAGTTATTTACTATATAATTGCAGGTAAAGTCATTGCTAATGCACCTTACTAAATAACATGTAATCCAAAATATATAAATGTTAACGCAAATCTGTTATATGCTAAAATTGGGAATAATATAGCTATTATGCAAAATACTGTAGTCATTGATAAATAAATATATTTTAAAGGGTATTTATCTACAGCAGCCCCCCATAAAATATTAGAAAATGAACCAATTAAATTACAAAAACTTCCTAATAATAATGATAATTGAAATTTCAATAATTTTTATACTTAAATAAATTATATAAAATAAATTTGATTACCCATATAAGTTAAAAATTTATCATCATTTACTTTTTATAATAAATAAGTTTTGAAGTTAGTTGATAAAAACATTAAATAAATAGTAATTAACAATGTTATATAACTTATGATAAGAAAAGGTTCTTTAAATATAGCTTACAAAATAGTTAAATTTGGTTCATAATTCAGTAAATCTTAAGTCAAAGATTTTTTTTCCTAAACATCTTATAACTAAATAGTAGAAACTTCCATATTTTACAACTCAATTGAAATTCTATTTTAATTTTGCCTTTAATTTTCGATTTGAATTTAATTGTCTTCTTCATATTTATTTTTTACTTTAAAACCTCCATAAATAGTTAAAATACCACAAACTAATCCTAAAGAAACTAATGAGGGCATTATATTATTTGCAATTTCTTCATCGAATAATAAAATTGACTTATGTCCTTCTTACTCTGCTTCATCTTAATTATCATGATAATAATATTATATAGTGGCTTTTTTATTTTTAGGATTAATCATGTAAAAGGCAGCTAATTGGAAAATAAACTAAGAAATACCAAATACAAATAATAATAAACCAGTCACTTTCCCAATGTTTCTGGGAAAATAACTAATCAAACAATTAAATATAGGAAGACCTTATATATTTTAATTTTTTAAATTTAATTTAATTAATAATCTTTAAAATGAATATAATTAAAATTTATTAAATATTATTTTAAATTAAAAATAAAAAATTTTAATTTAATTTTTACTTAAAAGACCAAAAGGAGTCATAACTAAAACTAAAGTAGTAAATAAAAATTAATAGATATTTTAAGTTAGCCCTTATAATATGATTCCTATAGGGTAAATAATACTACAAATTCTAATTAGTTTTTTATATGTTATTTTTTATGCTATTTTAACTGAAAACATGACTAGAATCGAAATAGGAATAATTCCTGCTTATATTAATGAATTTGCTAAAGCTATATTTACATCATTATCTTTACTATAAAAATAACTGAAAAAATAAACTGAAAACTAAGTCCAAGCCATAAATCCTCCCCTAAATAATATTTATTTTTTTATTCTTATTATTTTATATTTATTAATTTCAAATTTTTTTATAATATTTTTATAAAAATATGTTATAGAATACATACATCCCTAATTTCATTAATGTACAACCTATAAAATTATTTTTTTCATCAACTGTTTATATGGGTAAATCAAAATAATCTTTAATTTTTGTAATTAAATTCATAACTTCTTTATATTATTTAGATATATTGTATTAATTTCTTTGTTGTTTTTTTTTTTTAAATGTAGGTGAATTTGTAATTAATCTTTTTTTATTTTTGAAATATTTCTAAAAATAAAATCTAATTAACTATAAACTAATCAAAAAGTATTCATTAAAATACTGAGTTTTTTCTACTACTTTAGCAACAATGTAAATTTTTCATAAAAGGTTAATAATATTAAATTAATTATTTAAATACACTTATAACAAATTCTCCTAAATATGATTTTTTTAAAATGTTGTTTAAAATAATTTAAAATTTAGATTACATTTAATTAGTAATTATAAATTTCTAAATTTATTTTTATTTTTTATCTCTTTTTAAAACTCATTATTTATCCAAACACATAATAAATTTTAATATACAATTTTGTAACCTAATAAAAACTATCAATTTTTAAAAATAAAATTCAATGTCCCTAAAAAATAGATAATAAATAATTTTAAAATAATAAAAAATAAACTAAACCTTCACATATATATAAAATTAAACATTTAAAATAAATTATATGCTTAAAAAACAAATTAGAGCTAAATTTGCCATAAATTTAGATCTGTCTAAAAAAGGAAAACTCGAAAAATTTAACCTTTATGACGGTATAATAAAAACAATTTATATTTAAAATAAATTTATAAGAATATAAATAAAAAATTTTTTTTATCTTATAATAATTTAATCTATTTAAAAATATTTTTAACTTTTTTATAAATTTTATTAAGGAGAAACAATTATAGGATCAGATAAAAATTAGTGTGATATTTTACTATAAGGTTAAGATATAGCCCCGATTCATTGTGCCATTAATATTTTCGATGATGACTTATTAATTTCCGTACATTAAGATGCAAAATCAGGTGTTTATAAAAGAGCAGAATTAAATAAATAAAAAAAAATTAAATTAATTTAAGAAAATATTTACAGTTTAAAATTAGAAGAAGATTATTGGATCTCTAATTTTAAATTTAATATTGTTTAATATGATGCAGCTTATGAAGAAGGAGACTAAAAAATTTAATAGAAAATATTATAATAAAATGAGAATAATAATTAATAATAGTTATAAGCAACATTGTTATTAAATGATGATGACGAAGAAAATGAGGAAAATTAAATTTAAAAAAATCAAAATTTTTAAGAAACTTTATAACTAAGTGATGATGAAGATTAAATATCGAATGAAAATTAAAGTAATATTAAAATAAAAATTATATATATTTAAGATAATTAAATAGAAATGAAAATTACAGAAATTATAATGTATTTATAATTTATTAAAATATTTTATAAAAATACTATATTTTAATGCTAATTATCTAATAATTCTATATTTAATTTTAGAGGCTAACAATAATAATTAGTAATTTTAAGAAACCTTACTATTAGATGAAGATGATGGTGATGATAATGATAAAAATATTTAAAATAAAAATAATAAAATGGAAATTGAACCTACATTATTAGTTAGTGAAGATTGTGATAACAATGATTAAAACAATGGTATTTGAATTTATATAAAATTTTATAGGTTTTTTAAATATTTTATTTTAATTAAAAAGTAGATCCTACTCTAATAGTTGACAGTGATGAAGATTCTTAAAAAAATAAAATTTAATAAGATAATAATTTAGATCCAACACTTATTGATAATAGCGATGAGGATCAAGAGTAATAATAATTAAAAAATAATAATAATAAAATGCAAATTGAAAACAATAATAACAATAATTTAGAACCTACTATAGTTGAAAATACAGATTCAGAATCTGATGAACTTAAGAAAATAAAAAATACATAAAATAATAATAATAATTTAGAAGCTACAATTATAGATGACGAATAGTCTGATGATGGAAATAATAATGATTTATAAAATTTAAAAAAAAAGTTAAATATAGATTAATAAAATGAGGAAACGTTAGTGGAAAGTAGTAGTGATAACGATGAAAATAAATAGTAGAATAATCTGTAAATTTAGCAAAAAAAATCCTTTTTTGTAAGAAAAAATTAGCTATAAGATTAAAATTAAATTTAAAAATAAGAAAAAGATGAAGGATTGTCGGAAATTGAGAAATTGAGAAGAAAAAAAGAAGCTCTACTTTAAAAAGAAAGGGAAGAAAAAAGAATTAAAGAAGAATAGGAAGCTAAAATATTTGAACAAAAAAAATTAGAAATCGAAAAAAGAAGAAAGGCCATGGAAGATAAAATAAAAGCTCAGTTCACAGCAGTTTCTGAGAATAATGATATAGGTGATCTGTAATTAAAAATTTTAAAAAAATAAGTTTATTAATTTTTAAAAAAAGAATAATTTTTATAAATTTTTAATTTTATATTTTTAATTTATATATTTTTAAATAGTTTTGGAGAAGATGATCACACAACATCTTTTGTAAATTAAGAAAGCAGAGGAAATTAATTAATGAAATAGTTTGTTACAAATAGTGTTTTATAAAACTCTCGTGCTGAAAATTCAAATAATAGTTAAGAAAGTGGTTCATAATAAAATAAATTTGTAAGAACAAATATTTTTAAAAGTGAATATAGTAATTAAAGTCTTAACAATAATAATAACTCTAATGAAAATGTTTAAAAACCAATTATTGAAAACTAATTAGAAAAAAAAAGCTCAGAAAATACCCCTAGATTAAAAAAACAAGTTTCTAAACTTAAAAATATGTTTAATTTCAGCAAGAAATAAAACAGTGACAGCAGCTTATAAGAAAAAAATGATGAAATATAAAATCAAAACCAAAGCTAAAAAATGGAAGAGGAAGAAGAATAAATAGAGGAAAAAAAAGTTTAACAAAATAGCGAAAAATAGAAAAAAAAAAGTAAAATCTAATTAGATTCTGACGATGATATTTTAAGTGCGACTTCAAATTTTAGTGCATAAGAAGAAGAAAAGCCAAAAATAAGAAGGGGAAGGCAGCCTAAAATTTAGCTTTTAAAAATAAATAAATAAGAAGAAAATTAAGAAAATTAAGAAAAAGAAGAAGAAATTAGACCTTTAAGAAGCACAACCAGATCAAAAAATACAAAATCTAAAAAACAAGAAAACGAAGCTATTTTAATAGACTCCGGAAAACAGTCAAAAAAATCCACAAACTCTGTGCATGAAGTTTCCGCTGACGATTTTGACGCTTCTTAAGTTTAAAATAAAAATTAGAATTAAAAAAGTATAAATAATAATTTATCAAACTTAAAATAAAATAATAATAATAAATAATAATAATAAAAAAAATAAATAAGTTTTTTGAGTAAATTTGGAGGGGCCAAGGGCGCTTTGAAGCCCAGCACTGGGGGACTATAGAGAGCTACTAACAATTTTGACGTTGAAGATGAAATTTTAAAAATTTCTTTTAATGATTTTTCTCCGACTGAATCCGATTTAAGAAGGCTAAAATACTACGGAGCCCAAGTTGTTGTACTTATTAATATATATATATAAATAAAAATTAATATATATTATTTATTTATTTATTTATTTATTTATTTATTTTTCAGTGATAAAACTGTAATCTTTAATATCTTATTTATTGTATTTCTTTTATTTATATCTATGTTAAATTTTTTCTTGTTAACCTCTTTTCATAACCTATGAAAGATATATATTATACCTTATTAATTTTAATTTTAATTATACACCGCTCGAAATTTAGACTGATTTTTTATTTATTTATAGATGAATTAAAAATTTATAAGATAGTGAATAAAATTAATTATACTAATTAAACTATATTTCATTTAATAAACATTATATTTAGTCTTAATTCAGTTCATTATTATTTTGTTATCAAATCAATTTTTCATTTATCTATAATTAAAACAAAAATCGGTCCTATTTGAAATTGGCGTAATATATATATATTTATTTTTTTTTAACTAAATTTAAATTTAGGATGATAAATATTAGCATTTCGATTTACTAGTTATTGATGAGTCTAAAAGAACAATTAAGTTGTTAATTGCACTTTTAAATAACGTACCTATTGTATCATAGCAGTGGATTCAAGCTTGTTTAAAATAAAAAAAATTAGTAAATGACTACGAAAATTATATTCCAAATACAACCTAAGATTTTAAAGAAAAATTTGACATAGATTTCGAAGAAATTTTCCTAGAAAGATAAAGTATCAAAGACCTGGAAATTTTTGCAGGATACAAATTTTTTGTTTCTCCAAAAATGGACGAAAGCGATATATAAATAGAAGAATTGAATTATCTTATAGAATTGGGAGGTGGAGAAATAGTTAAAAAATAACCAAATAAAACTAGTGCAAAAAATAAAAAGCTAATTTGTATAATAGGAAAAAATGAACAACAATTGTATCATACTCTAGCAAAGGCCAAACTATAAATTTCTGATTTTGAAATTATACTGAATTCTGCATTATATAGTAATTTTGACATATAAGAAAACTTAATAGACGATGATTTTTTTAAGTGAATCGTGAAAAATAAAAATAAGAATAAGAATAGAAAAATTTATATTTAATTAAAATGTCAAATTATTAAATTTATTGTATTTTTAAATTATTATATTTTAAAAATTTATTTAAAATCATAATAATAGATTTTATTATATTCTTTTTAATTTATTTATTGATCAACTAATTGTAAAAATAATATTATTAATTATATCGAAATTATACTTTTCTATGATAAATAAATGACGAGATTTATTGTTAATTTTAATATATAAATATGGTGTTTTAATTAATCTTCTAATTGCTATAGAAATATAATTTAATATATTAAAATTAATAAATAGTGACTGAAAGAATTAAATACAAATTGCTATAGGATTTTTAAGCTGATATTTATATGTAAAAGAAAAAAGAATAATTAAAGAAAAAAGAATATATAAAATCAAATAAACCAAATTAAATACAAACAAGAATATCGAATACCGAAAATTTTACAAAAATAAAATAAAATAATTGTTATAAAGAAAAATAAAAAATAAAAAAATGAAATTGGTAATTTTATTACTATTAGGATTAGCCCTTTCTTAATGTTATTTAAGAACTGAAAAATCTAAATATTCTATCTTAAAACACGATTCCGCCTCATCTGGCATTGATTTCAACACTTTCAGTAACTACTAGTAATTAAAGCAGTCCTAAAAATTATAAATATATTAATTATAATTAAATAATATAATAAGAAAAATAAATATATATAATTTATTTAAGAAATAATATTTCATTAAAAAATAATCAGAAAAACTAATGAAACTGTTTAAAATAATCGAAAAAAATTGGATAAAATAGAATTTATCATATATTTATATATTTATTATTAATTGTTTATTTTTTTTATTTTTGGTTTTTATAAATTAATTTTTGTAAAAAATTTAAATAGAGATGTCGTTACCTAACATTATGATTTATACTGGACATTAGATTTAGATAACAGAGTTGTTAAATCCCAAATTGTTTTAGAAATGTAATCTAAAACCAATAATTTGGCCGAAGTTAACTTAGACATGTGGGATTAAAAAATTTCTTCTGTTAATTTCTCAGAAAACAAAAATGATTAAAATCAAACTGAATTGAAATTCGAATCCAAAACTTTATCTGGAGAAGGAGAATAAGTAATTTTTAAATTCTAAATATTCAACACTTTTACAAAGAACAATTTTTTTTTTTTCTGACATGAATAATAAAAAAAAAACATCAATAAATTGTTTATCTAGTATTTATTAAACATTACTAAATCTACTCTTTAAAAAGATGATTAAAATTTCAATTCAAACAAATAAAATTTTTTCTAAAATTTTAGTTTAAATCTCTATATAAAAATTTTTTAAATTTTCTTTAAAATATAAAAAAGTATAAAAAAATTAAAAAAATTATATTAAACAAATAAGTTAAATTAAATTAAATAAACTAATTTAATTTAAATTAAATTAAATAAAACAAATAAATTAAAATTAAATTAATTATATAAAACCCCAGGGACAACAGTTAAAAATCACCTTAGCCCAAAAAATTTCCAGTGGAAAAACCTTTTACCTATACATCGACTATTCCTTCGGAGACTCAGCAAACGCAGTTTCCTTTTTGACTCCCGAACAAACCAGCACAAAAATTTTGCCCTACATGTACAGTCAGTGCGAGCCCATTTACTGCAGGTCCATGATGCCCTTGTAAGACACTCCCTCAGTAAAATCCACTTATTACGCTGAAATTATTGCTGATGAAGGAATTAATGTCTATATGAGTGCTAATAAAACTGGAACTGAAGATTTCGGAAATAAATAAAAAAAACATATTTTCGAAAATTCAATCAAAATTCCCTCTTATTTGGTCGCTATTATTGCCGGAAATGTAGAAGAAAAATAGGTTGGAGACAGGTCTTTTGTTATCACTGAACCTGATATGATGCCCGTAAAAAATTGAAAAAAAAATTATAATTTTTTTGTTTTTTATTTACTTATTTAATTTTAAAAATTAATATGATAAATATTATTTATTTTAATGTTTACTTTTTATAATTTAAATTCTTAAAACTTATTCCGAAATTTAACAGGAATCTGCTAAAGATTTAGAAGACTTAGAAGATTACTTAGTTGCTATCGAAGACTATACTTAAATTCCTTATATTTGGGGATCTTATAAAATTGTTATTATGCCCCCTTCTTTCCCCTTCGGAGGAATGTAATTTATTTATATAATTAATTTAATTAATTAAATTAAATTAAAAAAACATATAATTTTATTTTCAACATAAATAAATATAAAATTTTTAATATAAACTTAAAATATTAGGGAAAATCCTTTATTGACCTTTGCTTCTCCTAGTATCATTACTGGGGATAAATCTGGTACCTCTGTCGCCATTCATGAAATTGCTCACTCTTGGTAATTACTAAAAAATCATAAAAAAATTAAAATTTTTAAGAAAGAACAATTTAATTAAAAAAGAATAATTTTATTAGTTTAATAAATTATTTTAAATATCAAAATATAAAAACAAAAATTATTTTTTCTAATTTAAACAAAAGGACTGGAAATATGCTTACTTGTGGAAACTGGTCTAATTTATGGATTAACGAAGGATTTACTGTATTTTTAGAAAGAAAAGGATAAATTAGTCTTTTTGGAGAAGATTATATGGTTATGGACTCCATTGTTGGAAATTCCAGTTTCGTTTCTGCCATCAATGATTTTGGATTATAATCTAACTACAGTTCTTTATATCCTTTAACTGCTCACGTTAATCCTGTAAATATTTTTTAATTTTAAAAAAAATTTAATTAAATTATTTATATTTTAAAAAATTTATTTGATCATTCTAGGATGACTCTTTCTCAACTGTTCCTTATGAAAAAGGATACTAATTCTTATACTATATGTAAAGTTTGATCGGAGAAGATTATTTCTAAGACATGATGACCGGATGGGTAATTAAATCAACAAACAATATATAAATTTATAAATATAAAAGAAAAATTAAATAAAAATGAAGCAATATTAAAATAACCAAAAATTCAAAGCAAAATATATAATAAAAATTAAATATTTTTTAATTAAAAATAAAAATAAAATTATTTAAAATAAAAGATCGCTGCAAGCACCTTCAAATCCGTAGTCTGGTAAGACTTCAGAGACCATTTCGAATCCTACGTCAACTAAAACGTTAACAACGCCAAATAAATCCTCTCAAAAATCGACTGGGAAGTCTGGGTAACCGGCCCCGGACTGCCCCCCGCCGGCCCCTTATAACAAATCCACTTCGAAAGTTAAGAACAAGCCGACGCCATAGATTTAGCCGATTCTTGGATAAATTTGAAAGGAAATTTCAGACCTTAAAATTGGGCCACTTTGAAAAATTATACACCCAATGAAAAATACGTATTTTTAGACCACTTGTATACCAGACACGCCGCTATTAACCCCAAACTTTTGGAATTAATGGACGCTTCTTACGATTTCACTTAAAGTACCAACTATGAAATTTCTTATAGGTGGTTCTAAACTTGTATTTTGGTCGGGTATGACGATAATAAATAAGATATTTTCGAATTTTTAGGAGCCATTGGAAGATAAAAATTAGTTTTACCTTAGTATAAAGCTTATGTTTAAACTGGACAAAGAGAATATGCTGCCGAAGTCTTCGCCAATTATTATGAATTCTATCACCCTATTGCCAGAATTTCTATTGAATAAATTTTATTATCCTGATCTTTATAGTATATATTAAATTTAATAAAATTTAGAAATTAACTAATTTAGATATAAATTTTATATTTTATATCAAAATTCTAAATAAAAAAAGTGTCTTGGTATTTCACCACCATTTAAATATTCATGCTTTAAAGCTATTAAAATAAATTAATTTACGATTTAAAAATTAGTAAATTGTCTTTATTTTTTAATAATTAAAACTGCTTAATCTATATAGATATGACATTAAACATGCTAGGAAAATTTTTTATAATATAAAATCTAATTATTTATATATTTATATATAATTAAGAATATTAACAAGACACATTTTATTAAAAAAGAATATCAATATTACTATTTCAATTCATTAATTCTCCAAACTCCTTAAATTACCTCGCCATCACCTTTATAAAATTTTCCCTAACCATGTACATAATCAAACGAAAACTTGCCTACATATTTTTCCCCCGTGTTTAAAAATAACGTTCCCTACCCGTCTTTAAAGTCTTTTTTAAACTAACCTTCGTATTTAATCCAATTTTCGCCCAAAGTGTTAAAATTTCTATAATCGAAAAAATTACCAATTTACTGCTAAGATTATCTCAATTACTCTAATTATTTCTAATTTTCATTATAAACTGTCCCTTAACCGCAAAATTAATCCTCTTTCCACTCTCCTTCATAAGCTTTTTGGCCACTTGGGTAGTATAAAGTCCCAAAACCACAAATTTTATCGTCTTTCCACCTATTATACAAAAAAAAAATATATTAATTTTATTATTAAATAAGTTTTAAATATATTTTAAAAATTTAATGTCATTTTATTTTAACTTTTTTTAAATTTATTATGTTTTAAAAACTTTTTTAAATTTATTTAGTAAAAATTTACATATTTTAATAAGTAAAAGTAAAAGTAAATAAGTAAGTAAATAAATAAAAGTAAATAAAACAGTAAATAAGTATATATGTAAATATTATATCGGTCAAAAATTTTTAAATAAATTTTAATCTATATTTTCAAATTATAGTTAATTAGATTTTTAGATTAAATTTTATTTATTAGCGAATTTATCATAATTTTACTGCAATTTTATATTAAAATTATTTCTAATTAAAAATTAATTTCAAATATAATTTCAAATAAATTTCGCAATTTTCGACTAATTTAATAAGTAAATAAATAAATATAAATTTTTTACTATCCTTCATATTTCCCGCCTTGAGAGTAATAAAATGTCCCTTTACCGTGTTTTTTGTCATTTATTTTATAACCTTAATACTCAGATCCATCTTCATAAATTTCTTTTGCATAGTATAATTCATTTTCTTTAATTTATCTTATTTCTTAATCTGTATTCAATTATTATGATTAATATAAATATGCATTATTTTCACCATTTTATAAATCCATTTCATTAAATTAAACCAATGTTTATTTTAAAGAAGGGTGGGCACTGAATTAAATATTTTTATCGTTATAATTTTGGCTCTTTGCTTGTCTTTATAAATGCTAGAATTTTTTAGCTTTTAAAAATAGAATAATATTTAGCATAAAAATAAATGAATATAAAATCAATTATATTAAAATAATAAAACCAATTTCGAAAATTAATTTTAATTTACATTCCACTATTTTTTCTTGCATTTAAGAAGGAATATATTGAACTATATTTTATTAGTAAATTTTAGCCTAAGATTAGTGCAAATCAGTAGGTTTATCATTTAAAATTATAAAATCACTTACAGTACCATTATTATTTTATTTTTAATTTTATTTACTCCCTTGAGATTAATATAATTACTATTAAAAATCTATTTATTATGCGAAATGATAACTTTAATTATATTTTTCATTTTTATTCAAATATTACTACATATTTATTTTTTTTATAGGCGAGTCGTCTTTAGAATAATCATTTTTAATATCACTTATTATCTTATTTTAATACTAGCTTTCCCCCTAAGTTTATTTTTCATCCTCATCATCAAATTCTAATAATTCATTATTACCTAAAAACTTATCATTTTTTTCAGAAAACTCTTAATTCTTTAAAAAACTTTATTTTTAATTTTAATCATAATTTTGTTGACTACTATTATATTAACTGTTTTTTTATTTCAATAAACTGTCCAGTTCCTTCTAATGAATTCTATTAGAAACTTAATTTTATTTTTAGATTTCTTCTTCATTATTATATAAATCCCCTGTTTTTTCCTCACTTTTTATTTTATTCTACATATTTCTATCTTTTTTTTCTAATTCCTGTTGGAAATTATATCTTCTTCTATTATATAAGTTAAAATTTACATCATCAAAAGATTGGTTGTTAATTTAACTTTTTTAATTATAAGCATTTGAATGTTCATATTAACCTTTTACAATTTGACTCTATTCCAAATTATCCACTTTAACTCTACTCTAATTTAATGAAGCCTAAAATTTCATTTAATTGAAAGTACTATCAGTTAATGAATTTAAATGTCTCATATTTTTATACGCCTTTACTTTAGCCACATGATCTATTATTTAATAATATAAAATTATTTAAATTAAAAATTTAAATCATAAAATTATTTTTAAATTATTATTTCAATTTTATTTTTTAAATAAAAAAATATTCTAATATTTTATTATTAAATAAACCTAAAAACAAACCATAATATTAATATTAAAAACCTAATGAAAATAAAAATTAAAGTATTTACCTAGCTATTATTAATTCTAATCTAAACCCTGCCCTTCAATTCCCTATCCAGGCGAGTCCAAAATACTTTTCTAAAATTATGCCATTTATATTTAACTTTATCCTTATTATTTATTCACAATATTTGTATTTGGTAGCCCTACTTCCTATTCATTTTAATTTTTTAAATACTATAATGTCTATATTTATTAATTTTAAGATGAATTATTTTTCTCAATTTTAAGTAAAATTTGATCCCCAACTCTTTCTATCTAGGCGTATGCCTCTGTTTAATCTTTTTAAGGGTCACTTTGACATGATTAAGCTAGTCCCATTTTATTTTTTTAATAAATCTTTTTAAATAAAATATTTATTTACTTATTTATTAATTATTATATTTAAAATAATCTAATTTTCAAGAAAGCTATTGAAAAAATTAGAGTTTTAAAACAAAATATACTTTTTTATATTATTTAATAAAATATATATTTTTTACAATTTTTATAAATGTTTGAAAAATAATAAACAATTTTATATTATTTTAACATATTTAAACTAGATTTTCTTTTAAAAATCTACTATATATTTTATTTTAAATTTTATCAAAAAATCTAAAAAAAATATTTGTTATTAAAAATTTATTTTTAATCCAATTTTTATATTTAAAAAAAATCTTTATATATTAATATAATTTTAGTAGTACAATTAGAATTATTATAAAACATGTACTAAGGTATAATTTAATAGTATATATATAAAAAAAATTATTAATTTAATTTTATAAATAAAAATTAGATATTTTTTTTTATTATATATTAAATATTTGTATATATAAATTTATTTATATTTAGATTCATTAATCTATAAAATATAAATATACTATGAAATTATATAAAATATTTGCATTTTGAACTAATAATATGTTTTATTTTTCAAATGTTAATTATATATAAAAATATTTTTATTATTTGAAATTAATAAATTTTTAAAAATCATAATTTTTTATTTATGAATTTATAAGTCTATTTCTTATTATTTTACTTTAGAAATATTAAATTTAATTTATATAGAAAAAATTTATATATAAATATTTTTTTTTGTAAGCACATTAATATTATAATTAAAGTTACTATGTTATTTTAAATTTCTAATAATCATTTAATTAAAATACTTATATTTAAATTTATCAAATAATTCTAAACTTATACGTGATGTTTAATTTATCAAATAAAAGCTCATATATTTTTAAAGACTTATTATTTTTCTAAAATTTACACTAAAATCTTATATGGATAATTAATATAAAGTAAGTATATAAGAAAAGAAATTTTAATATTACAATTTTTTTAATCTTGTATTTTACATTCTAAATATATGTTATTATATAAAATGTCATAAATTTCCTAAAGATGCATCAAAAAATTAATATAGTTTTTAATCTATATTTTGGAGTTAGAGATTTATGCAAAAAATATTAATTTAATTTAAAAATGTCAATTAATATGTAGTAGTTTATAAATTAATTTGAGTATACAATGAAAAATAATATTTTTTACTAATAATTGCACATAAAAAAAACCCTGATTTTTAATATTCTTATTGTTTTTATTATGTAAATTATTAAAAATTTTGTTAAAATTAAAAAAAAAAAAAAAAAAAAAAAAAAAAAAAAAAAAATAACAAAACTGCAGAAAAAATAGGCAATCTAATAGCTTAAACTTATTTAAAATTATTTTAATTATAAAAAACAAATAACCATATAACTCATTATAAGTGAAAAATTAATAAATAATGCAAAACGCTAAACTCCTATCTTAATAGTACCATTAAAAAGCAATAATTTTAAATAACAATGATTTAAGTCAAAAGGACGATAAATAATTCTAAACTAACTCAAACTAGTCTGTGATTGATATTAAAAGTTAAAATAAGGGAATTATAAAAGTTTAGTTAACAAATGGTAACAATTATCAATAATATTTACATATGAAATATAATAAAATATATATTTTTCAATGATATAAGATTTTTAGAAATATATTGGGATTCTATATTTATTTTTAATATTAAATACAGTTTAAAGTTTGGTATAAATTCGTAGTATTGTAAATTATTTAAATAATTTTTATACGGTAATGAAATTTATAATAACATAAAAAAATATTAAAATTCAGTAAAATTTTTTTATTTTTGTATTAAATTATAGAAATCGATTTATACCAACATAATCTCAACCCTTATTTTTATTATAAAGAAAGTAAAAATATAATATAATAAGTAAAATAAAATAAATTTTGTCATAAAAAATATACTTTATATCAACCATTTATATATAAATACATATATTATAATAAAATATGTTGCAAAAATAAAAAGAAATATAAATAAATGTTGAAAATTTTTGAATATTAATTGATTAGGTTCTCAAATTAATTTTTGTTTAGAATAAAAATAATTTTATTTAGAAAGAAAATATTAAATTAAAGGATGATTAAATAAACGAATTAATTTAATTTTTTTAATTAGATATTAATTAATCTAAATGCATTAATGGTAGTTAAAGTCAAGATTTATTAAAAAATGAATTATAAAAGATTGTGAAAGAAGAATATTTAGAATAAAATTAAGATAAATTAGGTACTTGATTAATTTAAAATATTTGTTAAATTTTATATTTAATAAAATATATTATATAGTAAAACCAGATATGCTAGAAAAAATAGAAAATCAAATCCCTAATAAATAAGATGCTTTTTCAAACGAAAATTAAGTAAGAAAATTATTGCTATATTTAATTAATTTATTTTATAAAAGTATTATTTTTTTAATGATTCTAAATTCCAATTATTAATTTTTGTATATTAAAATAAAGAAATAAAATTACTTACCATAAAACAAAATAAAAGAAGAATATGCTGTCCCAACACTAAGTAATTAGATTTTTTAATTTTATTTTAGAATTAAATTTAATTATTTTTTCTTCTGGATAAATTTATCAAAATTTTTTATATAGGTAATTAAAATAGAATACAATCAATTTCAGACTTAGAATATCTAAAGTAACTCTCTAAGCAATTTAATGATAAACAAAAAATTTAACTTGATACAAAACAAGATAATCATACTTAATAAAATTTAAAATAAATAAAATTCAGTTTGAATTAATAAGTATAAAGTTAATAAAATCAAAATGAAATAAAACCGAAAAATGATTAAAATTTATAAAACTAATTTTATCATTAAAATGTGTAAATTAATTCTAAATTATCGAAAATTTCACAAAAAAACTAAAACTAGAATTTTAATAAAGCCAATTAATAAAATAGTGATAATAAAACTGATAATTAAAAATCAAATACAAATAGTAATTAAAATATTTCTGAAATTAGTTTGAACCACTCCTAATAAAGTTAGAATTTAAAATCCATTAACGAAAATACTAATCAGCAATCCACATCAGATAGCAAATTAAAAAGTTTGGAATCTAATAAAATATCATATTAAATTTAATAATTTAACTAATAATAAAAAGAAGAATTAGACCTAGAGTGTTAAGCATAAGGTTGCAACTTTATTTGTCATGACTTCTCAATTTTTAGAAATCATTAAAAAAATCATAAAAATGAAAAAAATTTGACTTTTAAATGCCTTAAATGTGGGTTTTAATGTAAAAAGGTCAGTTATCTTGACTAACATCATAAAATGAATCACACAGAAAAAAATTATTCTTGCGATATTTGTAATAGAAAAAATTTCAGTAAATTAGGTCTATATTAACATAAAAAAGAAGTTCATTCTACTCAGTAATATAAATGCGAAATTTGTGAAACGAAAATTTTTAAAACTACGGGTGCCTTTAACTGGCACATGCGTTTCGTTCATAATAAAAATAAAAAGAATTGTAAATACTGTAAATTTAAAGCAGTTGATTTTAATTAATTGGTAGAGCATTATAAAACTCAACATACAAATTTGAGTGATTAACACTTAAATTGTAAAAATGAAAGTGAAAATAAACTATTTAATGAATAAAAGATTTTAAAAAATTAATTGATTAATAAATAAGTAAAAAAATAAGAGAAAATTAAATTAAAACAATCATAATAAAAAAATTAAATCTAAGAGAATTAAATTAATCACTAAATATAGTAATTAAAAACAAATAATATATCTAATATTACATAAGGATTGTAATTACAATAATTAAAATCCTAAAATAATGTTCATTGTATAAATCAGAGTACTAACTAATACATAGATAGCAGTTAAATATAAAATAAAAATATCTAAGAAAAAATCTAGGTGAATTTTATTGATAATATAGGGATTAATAAATAAAATGAATAGGTTTAATTTTTCTAAGAAATCTAAAATAAAAATTAATAATATATAATATAACAAGTTAAATAAATTAAATAAATATAACAGTAATAATAATAAATTTAATAATAATAATTTAATGACAATTTTTCTTAAAATTATTAGTGTAAGAATAATTCATTGGAGCAAATTTTAAATCAAAAAAACAATTATTATATTTAAAATTAAAATTATAATATTAATTAAATACAATAAAATCAGTAATATTTAAATGAAAATAATTTATCTAATTTAATAAATGAAATTTAGTAACAATAGGCAAAAATAGAATAATTAAATAACTAACTTTAGATTCAAAAAGAATAAGCATTATTTTAGTAATAGTCTTTATAAAAATAAAATTTGTAAGTGAAGAATTTGAATTTGAATTTAAATTAAGTAAATAATTAGTTTTTAAGTAATAGTTGTTAGAATATTGGTCAAATTTATAATAATAATTTAAATGATATGGCTAGAATTAACAAAAATAATAATAATAACGTTTCTAATTATATTAATTAAATTAAAATTCAACCAGAATTAGATTAAAATTTAAATTAAAAAACTTATTTTCCAAATAATTTTACTATTAACAGGGAGGTTGGCATCACAAATAATACAAATAATATTAATAACAATGGTATTTAGAGTAACAATATTTTTTGTAATAATAGATTAACTCAACAATAATATTTTATTAATCCAAATTTTAAAAATTAATATTAACCATTTTGATAAAATTTAAAGTTTCAAAAATTAAAAAGTAAATAAATAGTCATGATAAAAAACTATTATTTATAATTATAATGTTGATGGCAAGTAAATTTAACATATTTTATTATATTATAATGTATACCAATTTATCTATATATATTATTATATATTTTTGTAATTTAGAATAGTTATATAAATAAATACTGCTTATAAAATAAATTTTATCAAAATTTACTTTATTAATAAATTTAATTTATTTTATTATATAGTAAAAAATTTTGAAATTAAATAAAGTCAAAATTTACACTTTAACTTATTAAAGTACACAAAACAATATTTTATAATGTTATTTAAAATATTTTTATATAATAAATCAATTATTTTAATCATTTAATAAAATTTAAGATAATATCTCATTTAATTTAATAGTGCTAATCTATAAGTAGAGAAAATTACTTTAATAATATTGCTTTTTATATTAGTAAAGTAAATAGGTATTTATTATTTATGACCATTTTAATCTGTGTGATTTTAAATATCTTTATTTTATTAGTATAGTAAAATTTATAAAATATCGTAATAAATATTGATCTTTTAGTTATATGATTTAAAAAAAAATTCTTATTAGAATGGAATATCAATATTATTATACTTATAAAAATTACTGTTTATCATATTAAAATATATAATAAATCAATAAATTAAACAAGTAAAATATTGCAAGATTACTTATATCTAAATTTACAACACTTTATTATGATAACTGATAATATAATTAAATACAACCAAACTTTTGTGCAAAACTGTAATTTTTAATTATTCTAATGTATGATCATTAATAAAAATATACAAAATGTATGATAATTTAATATATTTATGGTAAATTAAAATGTTATGCACTATCAAATTTTTTCAAAATAAAAATGAACATTATGATTTTAATTCATTAATAAAAAATAAAAAGGAAGTTAATAATAATTTGAATGAAAATTTTTTATACAAATATAATTTATTCTGTAGATATTTATTATCATCAAACTGACTACAGATAAATTAAATAACAAAAATGCCATAAAAATAATACAAAAATAAATTCATATTTTTATAATATATTATTCATAAAATTTGGAACACTAATTTTTAAATAAGCGATAATTTTAAATAAAATTTAATATTCTAATTTATGTTTTTTCTAATAATTTGTTAAATTTATTATCACAACTAAAATAATCTAAATTAAAATTTATAATATTTCTTATTATTTATAAAGTATAAATACTGGTTATTTTTAATTTATACTTACATGCATACCTACAATAATTTTAATAATTTAAAAAATTAATCTTATTTTTAAAAATAAATTCAAAATAGTATGCAATATAAGATATTGTTTTATAAAAATTAATTTAAAACATACATTTATTAGATTAAGGAAAGTTCAGTCCGTCCCTTTCTATATTGTTAATCTTATCATATTAATTTTGACTTTTGGAATTCAAATGTGAAATTTAAAATTAAAATGATTAAAATTATTTTTTCCTAGATTAATGAAAATAATATGATTTACAAAGTATTCCTACTAAACTCTAAATTATTTATTAGTCCAGCAATTTATTTACAATGTATTAATTATAATAATTATTAAAAAATAATAGCAAATTTTATCATATTCGCATAATAAATCAAAGTATAAATGTAATGTGCAATAATAATTATAGGTTTAAAGAAATTAGTTTATATTTAATGTTTATAAATATTACATACTTATTTTATATATATTTTAACTTATATTGTCTATATAAGTTTTTTATATTTATTATGATATATTGTATATTAAAACTACTTAATCAAATAATTTATATTTTTTACAAAGTTGCAATTATTCTCGCGAATGTATATAATTAGTTATTTTTAAATTATATAAAAAAAGCTTAAAAAAAAGTAGTTAAATTTTTAATTTAATATAATTACATTTTTTATTATAAGCTTATTTTATAAAAAATGTTACCGTTCAAAATTTAATTATGAAATAAAATATTTGATATTAGAATCAAGTTTTTTTTATAAATTTTTAAAATACTATATTATTATTATATTATTATATTAATTTATTTTTCCATAAAAATTATATCTATTAAAAAACTAAACAACAAAAAAATGAACACCAAATTAGTGCAAATTTTATAAAATTAAATTGTAAAAACACTTTAATAGAGACAAAAAAACAGTATATTTTCTAAATTCGGACTGGGAACACCAAAAGATGTTTATAAAAGACATAAACAAATTTTTTCAGTAAAAAATGAATCTAATCCCAATATCCAAATTCCCAGAAAAATAGATATTCATAAATTTCCAGAAGCCAGAGTCCATGAATACAAAGTAAAAGATATTGATAGTGATTAACATATAGATTTGTGTACATACAGATATAAATTCGATCCATAATTATAAATATAATAACCCAAAGCTTTAATGTTTTAATTTCACGGAATGCATAATATGGCTGATAGTGGAGCCCATATAGCAGAATCTCTGTCAAAAATAGGTAAAATAATTTTCTAATATGATAAATAAAAAAATTATAATTAAATATTAAATTTCTTTAATTAGTTTGTTTTTAAAAAAAATAATAGTTTTTTGTAGCTTATAAATATTATAAATATTATTTATTATAATTATAATTATAAAGGCGTAACTACTTACTCTATAGATTATAGAGGGCATGGAAGAAGTAATGGACTAAGAGGGTATAATAAAGATATAAATCAACATGTTTAAGATGCAATTGACTTTATTCACTTGGTATTAGAAAAATACGATCCCAAAATTCCAAAATTTATATCAGGTTTATCATTAGGTATTATATTAATATATTTAAATACAAAATTTAAAGTATTTATATATATTTTACAGGTGGGTTGACTGCCTATTTAATAACTTCAAGATTTCCTGATTTGTTTAAAGGAGCCATATTGTATGCGCCTGCTTTAATGCCTATTCATAATAAAGTTGATTAAAAATTAGCAGAAATATTAAATAAATACATCCCTAAACTTCCATTTTTACCTCCTAATCCTAATACTTCAAATAAGTACAAAGAAGTAAAAATATAATATTTGAAATATAGCATGTAAAACTTTAATTTATATTACAAATAATTTATATAATAATTTTTAATATAATAAAGATTGGTGAAATATTATCATAAGAAAAATTTAATGGAAGAAATCAGTGGCTCAAACCTTCAATGGCCAATATGATTTTCTAAGGAATGAAAGAATTTGAAGCCACTCATACAAATTATAAAACACCATATTTATTAGTATAAGGCGGAATAGATAAACTTGTAGATCCAATTTAAGCTGAAATTATGTTATAAAACACCAAATCAGAAGATAAATAATGTAAAAAACAATTTGCGAAATTAAATAAAAGAATAATTTAATATATCACTTAATAAAATATCAAATATTCTGTAAATAGTTTAAATATAAATTTTTTTCACTTTTAATAGTAATATATTACGAAAATGCCTGGCATGATTTATGGCATGAACAAGAAATTGATCTTATTATACCTTAAGTCAACGAATGGGTTCTAAAAAGAATTTGATTTATTAAAAATAATTATTAAAACAATATATATATAATTTATATTTGTAATATAATTTTTTAATTTTTATATACTATTATTATAAAATTTACTATATTAATATATAGGATTTGTATAAATATTTATTTTTTTTACAAAAAATAGTATTAAAAAAGATTCATTTTTTATTGTTTTTATTTTAACAAGATGAAACATTTGTAGAATTACTTTCTTATTATTAGCTATCGGAAATTTTTAAATTAGCTTTTTTTACTTATTTTTTCATTTTTTATTTTTCTATATTCATTTACGATTCTTCTCCGTTTAAAAGTGTTTAAAAATTTTCATATTCACTATTTGATATGCTAACCTATTATATATTTTCCCCTTTTAACCTTAGCTATTAATTTTCATCTTATTCATACTCAATTTTAATTTCATCATAAGTATTTTAACTTAAGTCTCTTTTAATACCCATTGTAGGTGTTTATATTTCATTTATATAATTATAACTATTTTTTTTCTATTTTTTAAATTATTTATTATTAATATTGCTATTTTATTATATTTGTTAATCAGGTAACCTACAAGATTTGTTAAAATTTTGGTTTTAATTTTATTATGTTTATTTCGCTTTATTGTTTGAAGAGCTGCTGCCATCTGGCCTGAAATATGTAATTTATGAACTTTATAACATGTTACTTTATTATTATGAAATTTCTGAGCTTTAAAAAACATTGTTAATAGCACGACTTTTTTTTGGATTTAGCATTGGATCTATAAAATCGCTTGAATTTGTTTTATGTAATAAACTTTTTTTTATATTATTTTGTGTTTTTTATAGTTAACTGTTGCTATATGAAGTATTTAATATTGTTATATCTTCCTAAGTACCTTGAAAATATAAATATATGTAAAATTAAAAAATTTATTATTTTAATTATTATAAATTTTAAATTATAAAGTCTCTATAAATACCTATAACATAACTTGAATTATCATCTATTTTGAAATTATCTCCTTCTTCATATTCTTAATATTCTTACTGACTTAAACTAATTTATCTAAAAAATCTTTTCAATAAATACATGAATAAAGATGTGATAATTAAACCAGATATATTTGTCATTACAGCATCAATTAGCACATATCTATCTTATTAAAACTTATCTTATTTATTTATTATGTTATAAATACTCCTAAAAATGTGAAAAGTCCAACTAATAAATACAATTAAAGGAAAATTTAACATATACTTTAAAAATGATTATTTATTTTTGGGTATATTTTTTTCTTTTTTCGCTAATTTTATTCTTCTACTTATTTTCGCATACGTAATTATATTAAATATATTAAATCCTAAATATGGCAAAATTTCCAAAAAAAATAATTCCACTGCTGCTATAATTTATTAAGTATTTGTCACTTTATCTCCTTTTAAACCAGGGTTTATTATATCTATATAGCATACTGATATATTGGATTATTCTCCTTCTCCATATGACTAAGTAATAACAGGACTATTTTTATAATTAATTAATGGAGTATTATCAGTATATTTAAAATTTATAAATATATTTATAATTTCTAAAGATAATATCAATTTATTTTATATAATTTAAAGATTTATACATTAGTGCCGTGATAAAAGGTAAAACTGTCCCTAATATGTATAATTATTTTATATATGACTCGCTTCCATCAGTAGTATCACTTTTAGATACAAACTCTTTATGTAAAATGTAGCACACACTAAAGCTCATGATAATAGTTTAAAAAGTGGCAAATTATATAAAAAATCCTTCAATATTGCATAAAATTATTTCTTATTAATTAATATAATGGCCAATAACTAATGATATAAATACAATGAAACTGTATATACAATTTGCTACACACCTAATGATTGGACATATTAATATCATATTAAAAATTATAAATGAAACATTTAATATATAAATATATTTTTATTTATTATATGTACATTAATCCCAATTGAACAAAACCTATTGATTTTTTTTTCATTAAAAATTTGTAAAGAACTAAGGCAACTATTCCAAATACAAAGTTCAAAAGACATACTACTAGTAGGACCACTGTCCACATAGTGTCCAAATTATTCATTTGTTTATAAAATTAATAAACTTATTCTTAATATTATAAATATTTATTTTATTTGTTTGAGTATTTGTTTGTATAAAATTTGTAATTTTTTTTTTTTTTTTTATAAATTGATTAAATAATTGAAATTATATTCTAATTAATTTTTAAAAAGAAATAATATTATTATCTCCTTAAAATTTATTGATGAATTAATTGATTATTCAATAACAATTTAATAAACTTTTTTACAACATGTAACCTTTTTAAATTCTATTTAATAAAATCGAAATTTATATACCAACTAGTTAATATAATATTAATACATTCTCATAAATTAGAAATTATAATTGAAAAATTAATTCTTTTTATTTTTAAAATGTATTTAAATTTTATATTAGGAATAAAGTCGCATATTAATTACGAATGCATAATTTATAAAAGGTAAAAAATTAATGAAATTTATATAATTTTATATTTTTAGGCTGATCATTAATTTTAAAATTTTAGCAGTATATTAATTTTTTTTAGTTATATTAATTGTGAAAAAATATATAATCAATTATTCATCATTACTATTATTATTATTCTTATTATTATTAATCGTGGTTTTCGCCCTGCTTTTACTCGTTTCCATTTTATTACTACTATTTATCTCCATCTTATTATTGCCCTTCATTATTATTTTATTCCTATCCATCTACTTGTTAATTTTCCCCTTCTTATTATTATTCATCTCCTTCTTCTCCATTTTTTTTTTGTTATTCATCTTCTTCATCATCTTCAAATTTTTTTTCAGACTCAAATACTGTAAAAGTTAAAATATGTGTTAATTATAAAAATTGAGCTAAAGTGTCCTAAGTGACTACAAATTCGGTGTCTTTCATTCTTTTCATAACCCATTCAGGAGATAATTCATGCGATTTTAGTAGATATTCTAAATTTATATGAGCTGTTGTATTTTCTTTAAATCTTTCATCTGGAAATTCTTCTTTGTCGCCACACCTCAAAATTGCGCATTTATTAGGGTACCAACAAATTGATTTCCAATCTTTTTCTTAATCTTCGCCAAAAGTTTAGTCGTCATATTCTTCATTTTCCCTTATTCTGCATAAAATCTTATCTTCATTTAACTGGAAAGAAAAAGGACTTGATCTAATCATAAATGATCTTATGGCCTGACAAATATCTTTAATAGCTAAATCTTCTGTAACTGCATTTTTAGGAGTTAAAGTAGCTGTGATTGCATCTTCTCTTATAGGAAGTAAATTTACCTGATATTATACAAAAAAATTAATACAATATAATAAAAAAAACATTTTTCTAATAACTAAAATAAATAAAAACAATAAAAACATTTATATATTTATTTTATTTACTCCAGATTTAGCCAATTAATTTAACAGTTTTCCGACAGGTAATTTTTTTCCCTAAAATCCGTCAAATTCCGGAATTTCAGGATTTGGAATTAACATAGCATATCCAGGTCCTATTTCAAATTTAAAAGTGTCTCTATTTCCCTTTATATCTACTAAAATTTTATTATCATCAACAGCTCGCATAAAAAAATGTTAATAAGGGTAATCAGTGCACCTATCTTAAATTAAACCACAAGGACCTATTTTAGGAGTTCTAAAATTTATTACCTTATCTTCACTAATTTCAGAAATATCTGTTATAAGGTCTCTTCTCCATTCTTCTGTATTTTCGTCAAATACTGCTATTTATGGCTTTTTTCCCTTATATAATTTCAAATAATCTGGTAACTAGTACCATATTCTTACAGGTTAAGCTCCTTTAATTATTAATTATTTAAATTATTTTATAATTCTTTTTATAAAAGTCAGAATTATATAATTTGTGCCAAAAAATACTTGTTTCTTTAATTTATATATTATATTATTTTTTTTACCCTAACCTTCAGTTCCGTTAGATAATCTTTTTATTGACTCTTTTACGTCATAATTATATTTTAAAAACCAGTTTCCTCCCTTTGTTTATAAAGGAGGTCTTTCCAAACATTCTATATTTACAACTCCACCTACAACTCTATTTTTATAATATTTATTGGGATTAGAATAATTATCATATGAACTCCAACAGGCTTTCATAATAAAAGCCTAATGCAATAATTTTTAAGGATTTTCCATTTGCATTTTTGTTTCTCTAAAATCTATAGGTTTATGTCTAATAAATTTAAATACATTAATAAACATAAAAAATGCATAAATTAATTAGTTAATTTTTAATTTATATTAAATAGGTAATTAAATATAAGTTTTTTAATAGATTTTACCTAAATCCACCTTTTTAATTTGGGTTTATCCATAAACCATATCTAAAATCATTTAGTAATTTATATATTTAATGAACTTCAAACATTTTGGAGTCTATTTTCCCAGCTTTTCCCTGGGTCTACTCTTCTTGTTATTTTTTTACTTCTTCTTCTTTAATATCAGCCAATTTTTCAGAATTTTTTACTAAATCACTTGTACATTCCTCCAATTTTTACTCTGTTATATCTCTTATTTCTCTTATAAAATTCAAATATTTGTTCGATTTCGCATAGTCTCCAAGTGAAATATATTTTAAGTAAAATGACTCAATTTCTTCCACTAATTCTTCACTTTTTTGCATGTAATTCAAAGCTTGCTAAATTTCTAAATTACTTACCTATTTATAAAAAATAATTATTTTCTTTTTTTAAAAAAAATAAAACTTTATTCATTTTTATTTTCATTTTATTTTAATATTTATTTACAGTTGGAGATTCTTTATATTAGGTAATAAAAGTAGTTATTTAAGCCTCTCTTTCAGGATCAGCAATTGTATGACTTAATGTAAATTTATTCCATTCTTCTTAAACTTTATTTTCCTATTCTGAGGCCAATCTTTAATACAAAATTTCATATATTAATTTATATTTTTTAACACATTATTTTTATAACTTAATTTAAATTAATTAGAAAATATAAATCAATTCATTAAAACAATTAAATAAACAAACAAAACAACAGCAAAAATTTTTTTTTTTCTATCAAAAATTATAATAATATATTATTATTAATACCTGGCCTTTTTCATAGTTTACACCCAATCTTAATTGTCCTAATTTTCTTTTAGTAATCTTTATTCTTCCTCTTTTGCTAGCCTTTCTTCTTCTATTCTTCTTTTTCTCTCTTCTTCTTCTTTTTACTGTCTTTCTTCTTCTTCCTATTACCTTCTTCTTTCTTCTTCTTCTTATTTAAGTTTAAGAGCTAATTCTCTCTAATTAAAAATAATATATAATAAGTATATATATATAAATAATTCATGATAAATTTCTATATGCTATCTTTAATAATTTTTAAGTTATATAAAAATGTTTGCATTATTTATTATATTTAAATATGTATTTATTTATTAATTCTTTTGATATGGGTTTGGATATTCTATTATATAATAGCCTGGTATTTTCGAAATTTAATAATTATTAAATCTATTTTATTGTATGTTACTTTTTCTTTTTTAGTCAACCTTTTTGGAGCTTATTTAGGAGGCATATTTATTTATTTTACTATTTTTATTGATTATTATTATTGGAATATATTAATATTTGTAAATATATTTTATTTTAATGTAATAATTTTTTAAATGATTTAATAGAAATTATAATAATCTAAATATTCAAAAATAAAAATTATGTAAACATGTGAAATATATATAAATATTAACATAATGTCAATTGGTTTATATTAAATTTATTAAGATCGCGCTAAACAAAAATAATTAAATGACGATATTGACTATATAATTTTTAATCCTAATATAAATGTCTGAAAAAATTTATCTAAAATTAAATTTTTTTAATAAATAATTAAATAATCTAAATTAGCTATTATTCTAATTCTAAATTGTTTGACCACAAAAATCAAAATAGACAAAAAATATTAATAAAAAATAAAACAAAATTTTTTCTCCATCAATATTATCTATTTATCAAAAATTATACAACATTATTATATAAAAATGAATACTTAAATATCTTAAAATACAAATAGCCATAAATAAAAATTAGTATGGGTCGATTGTGACCCAGGTCACGATGATTATTTAGCTTTATTAATGGTAGTAGCATCAGATAATTTTAAGTTGGTAGGAATTTCAACTACATTTGGAAATAGTGAAGTAGAAAATTGTACTTAAAATGCTTTAGGTATTTTAGAACTATTTAAAGTAGATAAAAATGTTAAAGTTTATTAAGGTTAATCATAGCCCTTGGTAAGAGATCACTAGGTAACATATTATTAATATATATGATGAAATATAAAGTACAAAAAAAAATTAATTTTGTATTTACTTAAATTATAAAATCCTAAAATACAAAAATAGAAAAATATAGTCCAAATTAATTTTTTGTATCATATAATAATTTATATTGTTTTATTATTA
This sequence comes from Pseudocohnilembus persalinus, assembly GCA_001447515.1. Classification (NCBI taxonomy): domain Eukaryota; phylum Ciliophora; class Oligohymenophorea; order Philasterida; family Pseudocohnilembidae; genus Pseudocohnilembus; species Pseudocohnilembus persalinus. The sequence continues at coordinate 83,550 of LDAU01000260.1, forward strand.
AAGTAACTGGATGGATTCCACGGCCATTTAGGATTTTCAGTTCCTTTAGATCCCAAAGACAGAAAAGCAATAACAACCAACGTATACTAATCAATGTTTGAATAAATGAAGCAAATTTCAGAAGAAAATGAAAATTAAACAATTGAAATATTAACTTTAGCAAGTCTTACAAATATAGCAAAATTAATAACCGATTTCCCAGAATCAAAATAATATATACATTCTATAACTGGGATGTTTGGCTCAATTATTTCAGGCAATTGTTCGCCCAATGCTGAACATAACGCTTATGCCGACCCTGAAGCTACATAAATTGTTCTTTAAAGTGGTGTTTAAGTTATGATGGCCCCTTTGGAATTGGAAAAAGATATATGCGTGCCTAATAATTATGTGGAAAAATTATTGAGTATCGAAAATTAAAGTGATTTCGTTAAAACTACTATTTAGGTAAAATAAAAAAATATTTGTATATATATTATAGTTTATAAAATATTAAATTTATATTAATTAATTTATATTATTTTCATTTTGAAATATGATTATTTTTAAAATATTAATTTTTTTGCTGTTATTTTTTATAAATTATGCGAGAATTTAGATATATATTTATAATATTTTATTTTTATAGTGCTTTGAATATGTAATTAAAAGGTAATATGAATTTTATAGAAAATATATAAAAGATGAAGAAGAAATTTTAAAAAAAGGGGTACCTATGTATGATATATCAGCGAGTTATTATTTAATAGCTCCCAATTAATTTAAAACATAATTTTATAATGTTGTTTGTGAATGTAAATCTGAATACTGTGATGGAATGACAGTTGTAGATGTAAAAAATAATTCAGGTAGAAAACCTAATTGTACAGTAGGACTAGAGATAAATCATTATTAACTATATTAAGATTTATATGATTTAATTGTGAAACTTAATAATAAACTATTAGACGATAACATTTTAGAAAATTGAATAGATAATATAAAGGGTTTTGTTTTAATAATTAAATGTTATTGCATATAATTTATAATATTTATAAAAAATATATTAAATTATTTAAAGATATTAAAAATCATCATATATTACGTCAACAACAAAAAAGAATTAGTTTATATAAATATTTTAAAAAAACTATGAAGTTTCTAATATTTTATTCCAGAATCTCAAATTTTCAATATCTAATAGTTGATTTTCATAAATCGAAAAATAACAAAAGAATACTCCTACAATTTTCCTTATAATTATACATAAAATAATATATTTAAACAAAATTTACATAATCTTTTTCCACAATAATTCTAAAATACTTTACAAATAAACTATATTAAATAAAAAATAAAAAATATAATAAATAAAAATAAAAAAAATGAAATTAACTATTTTCATTATAGTCACCCTTTGCTTGACAGCTTTTACTGTCAAAGCAGACTCAACTCCTTTAAATTTCGGATTTTATTATGAATCTTTGTGTCCTTATTGTTAAGTTTATATGAAAACTGCTTGGTAAGAAGCTGTTAATACAAAAGATTTATTACAACTTTTTAGCTTGGATTTCTATCCCTATGGTACTATAAAAAAAAAAAATGTTTTAAATATAAGCAGCATTTAAATTATTAAAAATTAAATTTATTGACACTTTTTTATAAATAAAAAAAAAAAAAAGAAGTAATTTATTCGAAAAAGTATATTGTTTCGAAAAGTAATTTAATATTTATTTAAATTTTAGGAAATGCCAAGGAAACAAAAAATGGAGATAGATGGGAGTTTACCTGTTAACAGTAAGTATATTTATAAATTTAAAAATTTTTATATATAACTTTAATTAAAAGTTATTAAAAAATATAAAAAGTCAGGTTTTAATTGATTATCATTAAAATTAAATAGTGATTTATTTTCATTAATTTTTTATTTATTATAAAAAGTGGAAGTGTTGAATGCTACGGAAACTAAATGGAAACCTGCTTGTTATCGTAATATTTTTAAAACTTTATTAAAAAGATATAAAAATTAATATTCTTATTAAATTAATTTATATACATTTTAAAGTTAATAATGGGATAATGAATAAGATAAATTGAACTCTATCATCTGTATAGAATCAGAACATTTAACCAGCAATAAAGGTAAGTCACCTGAATTTTAATATCATTATGTTATCTTTAAATCTTCTTATTATTTCTAACTAAAATTTTTAAATTTCGTTAAATAAAATTATTTCTTTTAAATCATAAAAAATATAACATTTAAAATATCCTTATCTAACATAAATATAGAATAAATATTTTTAAAATTAAAATGGAAACAATAAATTAACATCAAATTAAATGAAACTTTTTTTTTATTTATTTAATAAACAAAATATAATAAAGATTTCGACAACGCCCTAGAAAAATGCGCCTCCGAATACAACTACAACGTCGAAAAAGTTAAAACTTGCATAACTTCCTCTTCCGGAAACTACCTCTAACACTAAGTAGCAATTGCCACTAACAATTTGAACCCCCCTCACAAATGGGTCCCCTGGCTTGTAGTTAACGGAAAATATGATGAAGATGTCCAAGATGAAGTCGAATCTGACCCAGTATAATATATATGTCAAAATTCAGGAGACAAGGCCAAAAATGTAGCTGCTTGTGAAAAATATTTAGGGTAATAAAAAATAATTAAGGAAATTAATTATGACTATTAAGTTTGTTATAATGATAGAGCTTATATTTTGGAATGATATATATATATATTAAAGGATATATTGCAAATATAATATAAATATTAATTAAATTAATCATATTTATATAATATATATCATAATATTTATTTTTCTCTTTTATTAATATTTTTGTAATGCCATTCATAATTTGTTAGTAAAATAGTTATTAAAACTAAAAAAATGTTAAATATTTCGTATCTATTTAATTTCAGATCATTTATTTTTAACTTGTGTTCATTTTATTTATTTTTTTCATTGTACTTTTAATCTTTAATTATTAAATAGTACTTATATTTTATATAAGTTTTAATTAAAAGTGGTATTTTTAAATCATTAAAAAAATATCAGTAGGAGATCTCATACCAAATACTGATTTTATCTTAAAATTCGAATTTTAATAAATATATTTATATCACTAAATTAAAATTTTATAGTAAATAATATTATTTTAAACTCTCATTATTTATAAATCAACTATTTTATTTACATTTTAATTGTAATTTTTGAAAAAAAATTTTAAAATTATTTCAAAAGGAATAAAATAAACTAATGTTTAATGTGATGTATTCAAACTTTTATTATCGAACAATTTTATTAATTAAATTTTATTGAGTTCATAATATTAAATTACTGTTAATAATCTATTAATACTTTTCAGTTTATATATGTATACCAAATTTTATTATTAAATAATCATTTTAATATTTAAAATAAAACTTTAAATAAAAGTTGTTAATAATAATTTAATATTCATTTTTAAATAGTAGATAAAATTATTTAAAAAAAAATATAAAAATTTAATATATAATATTTAATATAAATACCTCAGTGTATATTACAGATACAGAATAAATGAATAAAAATACGGCTCAATATTTTCGAGATTTTAGTAATTTCAAATGTCATTGAATCATATTGACTTTAATTAATGACTTATATAGTTTAATTACAATATTAGAATAAGAACTGATTTTAATTTAAATTATTTATTTATTTATTTATTCTTTATTTTTTTTCAAATAAAATTAAAAAATAAAGATATCTTAAAATAATTAAATTATATCGAAAAGTTAATGCACTTTTTTATGGATTTTAAAATAATAGCCGATTTTTTAATTACCCATTTGATTTAACGTATTTAAAAATGCATTTAAAATGAAAAATAAAATTAGAATCGTTGATTTTAAACATATAAATATTATTTATGTGTATATATTTATTATACTTAAGCAAAGAACATCAATTTAAAATTAATAAATTTTATTTTAATTTACATATAACAGCCTTTTTCTTTTATTAATAAATAATTAAATCAATATTTTTCTTTATTAATATTAGAAAATAAAAAAATCAGAACCATAGAAATTTAAATAAAATATTTATTAAATAGTATAAATTCAATTGATATATTTTTAATTTAACTTAAAATAATTCCTGTGATCTTCTGTTTATTTGAGAGATTAGAATATTAATAAAGCTTTAAACTTATTTTTAAATTTACGTAAACTAACTCATTGCTTTCATTTATTTTTTTAGCCATTAGCATATTTTTCTAAGATTAAATTCAATATTTTTACTATTAAATAATAAAAATTATAGATTGATTGATTGAATAACTAATTAATTATATTTTAAGTATTCAGTTTATTTATAAATTATATTAATATTTACCTCATGTAAAACAAATTGTCTTATTAATAATATAAATCACTTTCTATTATAATTTGTTATAAATTTTAACAGTAAATAAATAAATAAATAAAAAAAAATCTCTTGACTTCAAAATTATGGGCATAATTTTTAGCATAACTATATAATATATCAATCTATATCTAATTTTATTAAATATTTAATATAAAATCTAGTTTATATATAAATATAAAGTTAAAGTTAATCATGAGTTTAATATATTTTATTTTAATAAAATTTAACTTAAATATATATATATGTATATATGTTTTAATTTTATAATTAGTCATTGAATAACAAAGGAATTTTGTTACAACTATTAGTAATAATCATCAATTAAATAATTAATATATGTTTCCCAATTTACTATTTATTTAAAAAAACAAAGTTCATTGTAAACCTATTTAAAATTCACCCAATTCGCTAATACATTAATTTTGTTAACAATTTAGGCAATTGAATTGGAAATTGCTTAAATGTTATTGACAAAGAAAACTTTAAGAATTATTAAGATTATTATTTTGATTCAAACAATTAAAATTTTGCTATTACTATAGTTATATTTATTATTAATTTAAATTTTAATTATTATTTTGTAAATTCATTTCATTGAAAAAATATGTCCTCTACTATTAATTATTATTTTCAATTAATTCAGTACATTGATTAAATTAATTAATATTATTATTCTAACATTAAATTATATCATTAGGTAAAGGAGCACATATGTCGTTATACATATCAGAGGAATTGGCATGTTTCAATTTTGGTATAATATTTAAAGAAGTACAGGTAGCCATATTTGATTCACTATATTAACTATTAGGTTTAACCATTTGTATTTATTAATCATCTAACCATTAAAATATTTTTTTTTCTTATTCATCTGCATATTATTCTTCGTATGTTTCGAAAGAAATATTTTTTTGGAAGTCACTTGTATCTATATTAAATAAAGATGATTAATAATTTTAATAATTTTTACAGAATTTAATAAGTTTTAAATATATTTTTATAAGTAGTAGGATATCGAACATTTTATATTTGATAATATAAAATGAAAATATTTAAAAATATTTTTATAAGTATATCCATATATTAAATATGTAATAAAATAATAAATTTGTAAAAAATAATAAATAAAATTACTCATTTAGGAGGAAAGATTACTAGAATAGCTCATGTTAGTTTTATTTATTATTTTTAATTATATAGTTTAATTTATTTATATATTTTTTTTTTTTTTTCTCACAATTTTTTTAATTTTTAATTATTTTTTTTTATTATTAATTTCCGAAGAATTTAGAATATAAAGTATTTGAATTAATATTCATTTGTTAAACTTTATATATAAGGGAAAAAAATAATAATATGAGCATGCTTATTAATAATTCCTTTTGTTTTTGATATGTAAACAATTTTTGTAATTCCAAGAATAATACACCTGTATTGATTAATGAAATTTAAAGGGCCTTTTTAAATATTTTATATAAAATGTTTGTTAATATTATTATGATGTTATATAATTAAAAAAGAAAACAAATAAAGAATTTACAATAGTTTTTTTAATCTCATTTATCTTAAAATAAATTCTATTTGTAAGAATAATTTATCAATTAAATAAAATTTAAATTAAAAATTATAAGTAAATTTATTTTAAACGATAAAATTTTAAAAATTCCACAACTATAAAAATATTTTTTTTTTACCTTAATTTAAGATTTTTCTACAATTTAAAAACTATGTAAAATAAAGTAATCATAAAAAAAACTACTTGATATATACCATAAAAATATATTAAAAGTTCATAAAAAATTTAGTAATTATTTATTAAAAAGGGCCATATATATCTAAATTAACCATTTTATCATTTAGACAATAAAAATCAAAAAGTTACCTTCCAAAATTGTCTACTGGAATTTATTGCATCAAATCTAAAAATCTATTGATATAAATATAAACTAAAAAATCTTTTATTATTATTTTTTTTAAGTAATACTAGTAGTATTTTAATAGTTTTTCTTATAAATTAATAAAATGAAGTATAATATAGTTCTTAAAATCGGTAAGATAAAATATTAACAATTTATGAGAAGAAAAAAAAAAACATTTAAGAAATTATAATTAAATTAAATCTTATATTTAATTAATTACAATTAAATTTTTAAGCTTATAAAAAATCATTTTTTATTTAGAATTTTATTTTTTGACTTAATTAATATATAATATACTTTATTAAAATAAATTTTATAAAATTGTTTATATATTATTACTAAAATTATTCGTAAGAAACTCCTAATTCTATAACATTGATTTAAAAAATTAAAAAATAACCACAATGTATATTAATATATTAAATTATTATATAATTTGTTGAGCAAAAAATAAAAGCATGAATATGAATTCAAAATAGTCATATAAAATTAATAACTTGCCAAAAATATTTTTACAAAATTCTACTAATTTCTTTTTATTAAAATATAAATGAGTTTTTCTATTTCAATTTATTCATCTTTATTTTAAAATAAAATAAACGTTAGATAAAATTCAGTAATTTTCAAAGAATATTTAAGTAAATTCACAGTAGTTTTTCTATTTTAATATTTAAAAATACTGTGATTTTAATTAATTATATTCTATATTTCTAAGATTTTGTTCATAAGGCTTGAACTTATCATAATATTTAATTTTTAATAATATGAATAGTTTTCTTAGTCTTGTAAATTTGTATATTTCATAATATTTCTTAATAGATTCAATGCTTATAAAATTTTAAACTTTATTGTAAGATTAAAAAATATTTACAATGACAAATTTTATGCATATAAATTATAAGCTTGTATAAGTATTTATTAATTTATTCAATAATATTATGAATTCCACTTTAATAAGTCATATATACATTAATGAGGTCATATAAATAAATTTTAATAAATTTTGAATTTATATTTTATAATTATGTTATATAAATAACTTACTTAACATTATTACAATGAAAATTTTGCTTAAAACAAAATTTTTTCTTTAATAATACATATTTTTTATAATGTATCATAATAAAAATATTAAATATGATAAATATGATTTACAATGAAAAAATAAATGGTTTTAAAGAACAATTTTTTTCATTAGAATTTAATTTCCTTTATAAACATGATCTAATATATTTAAAATAGCTTAAAAATTATGTGCCAAAATGAATAAAGTTTTAAAAATATATTTTTATAATGTATTTTTTTTAAATTAGAATTATGTTAAAGTTGATCTAAATTATACTCATTTATCATAATTATTCGGTAAAAACAAATTGTATCATATTTAAAACTCAATTAATACTGATTATATTTAAATAAAATTGTATATTTTTATATTTCAAAAATTAAAAAAAGATACCTAGATACATAAATAAATTTATTTTTTAATATTAAGAATTTTAAAAAAAACAAAAAATGATCCTTATAAACCTCTACTTTATAAGTTAATTTTTAATTTAAAAAAAAAAACTTCTAAAAAAATACTTAAATAAAATTTTTAATTTTAGCTATTTTAAATTTTATGGTTTATATTAGCATAATAAAATATAACACAAGATTAATTCTTATATTTAATAATATTTTCAATTTTTTTTATAAATTATTATGCATAATTTTTAGTTTTTTACTTAAAATATTTTAAAATCATCTTATGTCTATTCTAATATTAAAATATCTTAAATATATTTTACGATTAAAATCATATACTTTTGTTAAATATTTAGGTATTTTATAAATTTAAATATTATATTTTTGCTTATGTTTACTTAAATATACATATTCTAAATATTCTTGAGTAAAATTATGTGGAAAACAATTAATTTATTGATGTCTACAACCACTTTAATAATTGTAATGTAGATAGCATAAATTATTAGTGTTATATTTAAAATTATTAATTAATTAATTATTTAATAAGATAAATATTAAAAAATTAAACACATTCTTAATTTTATTACACTTAAATCATACATATAATAAATAAAATAATAACCTGAATAATCTACACCTTTATTAATTTTTACAAAATTCTTAAATAATAAAAAACCAAAAAACAAAAAAACAAAATGAACCCCTCCACTTAAAATATCATAAAAAGTCAAAATGATAAAAGGCAATACAAAGCCATTATTTTAGAAAATAAAATTGAAGTTCTTATGATTCACGATCCAGAAACTGATAAATCTTCGGCTTCATTAGATGTTTTCGTAGGATAATTAGAAGATCCTGAAGAATAGTAATGCCAATAAATATTTATTAATTATTAAAATTTAAAAAAAAAAAATGTTAAAAAAAATTTAAATTACCAAAAAATATCATTAAAATATTAACATTTTTAATTTAAAATTATTAGTCAAGGGATAGCTCATTTTTTGGAACGTAAAAATATACAATTGATAAAATATTAAAATTCATTTCTTTAATTAAGCATTAAAATAACATATAAACTAATGTTTGCTTTCTTAAGATTAATATTTAAATTTAATATAATAAAATTTTAAAATTTTTTTATACATATTTATATTCATATTAATATTTATTAATTAACATTAAATTAGACATGTTATTCATGGGAACTTAAAAATACCCAGTTTAAAATGAGTATTCTGCTTTTATCACTTAAAATTCTGGAAGTGAAAACGCCTTTACAGATCTTACAGATACCAATTATTATTTTGATATTGCAAATGAAGCCTTTGAAAAGGGTCTTGATATGTTTGCTTAATTTTTTATCGCACCTTTATTTGACGAAACTTGCGTTGAAAAAGTAATTATAATTAATAATTTATTATATAAGCTCCTTAAAAGTGCCCATTTTTTTAAAAAAAACTTATCTATAATATGTATTCTATAATTTTATAAAGTAAATTATTTACCTAGTATAAAGATAAATTAATTTAATCATAAAATATTAAGATTTTAAAATAGTTTGAATCCACAATATCATATTTAAATAATAGTAATTTTTTAAAACTTATTTTATTTAAGAATAAGAACATAATATATATATATAGTATTTAAAAAACAAAATTTTTTCAATATTTACTTGTAAAAAGTATAACTTAAATAAATTTATTTTCAATTATTTAATAATTTTTAATTTACTATTTTAAATAATTTTTTTACTATCAAATGAGTTCTTCATTTTTTTATAATAGTTTTTCTATCTTTTTTAGATATTTATTTTTTAACATATATTTAATATATTATTTATTTATAAAAGGAAATTAAAGCTGTAGATTCTGAACATTAGATGGGTTTGGCAGAAGATTCCAGTAGAGGTTGGTAATTATTTAAAGAAACTGCTCATAAATCTAGTTTTAAATAAAATGGAGGAGGTAACTTAAAAACATTAGATAAACCTGACATTAGAGAGGCTCTTTTAAAGTTTTATGATAAATATTATAGTTCAAATCTTATGAAATTAGTATTATATTCAAATTAAAGTATTGAGTAATTGGAACAATATGCAATTTCTAAATTTACAGAAATTCCTAATAAAAATTTAACTAGACCTAGATATAATTAAATTCCTTTTGATTCTAAAAATTTATAAAAAATAGTAAAATTGGTTCCTATTAGAGACGAAGACACTCTTGAATTAATTTGGATTTTACCTACTTTAAGAGATTAATATAAAGAAAAAACTAATCATTTATTATCATATATATTAGGCCATGAAGGAAAAAATTCCCTCACTACTTTTTTAATAGATGAAGTAAAAAATTTTTAAAAATACAATAAAATTTGCTGTATATTTAATTTAATAGTAATTAAATAATTAACATTTTATTAAATAAATTATTTTTAAATTAGGGACTCATTACCGAACTTGAATCTTATTATGAAGACATTTTGGATTTCTTTACAATTATTGGAGTAAGATTGACTTTAACTTAAGAAGGTTTTGAAAAATACGAACAAGTGTGTGCTTTTATTTTTAAATACCTAAATACAATAAAAAAAGAGTAAATTGATGAATGGATTTACCAAGAAAGAAAAAAAATAGAAGAAATCGCTTTCAAATTTAAAGAAAAAGAGGCAGTTGCTGATTACGTTACTGAGCTTTCCTAAAGAATGCAGTACTGTCCCACCGAAGAAATTTTAATTTATGATTTTATTTACTCTCCTAAATTTAATAAAAAAATGATTTAAGATGCTTTGGAAAAATTGGTCCCCGAAAATATGTAAATTTATTTAAGTTCTCATGATTTTGAAGAAGATGAAGATTATTCTAATTATTTAACAGAAGAACATTATGGAACTAGGTATGTAATTGAAGATTTTCCTGAAGATTTAGCGAAAGCTATTAAAAATGCTGATTAAGCTGAACCTGAACATACTGGTAAGCTCAATAAAAAATTATTATTTCACTTATATTTAGTCAATAAAATTTATAATTAAATATATTAATTATAATTATATTAAAATTAATTAAATTTACCAAATTTTTCTAAAATTTTTAAAGATAAAGGTTTGGGAATGTCAGTTCCAAATGAGTTTATACCTGAAAACTTTGAATTATTGCCCGAATAACCCGAAAAAATTCCCAGAAAAATTCATTAAAACCAACTTTCTGAAACTTGGTATATGAAAGATTTTAAATTTAATGTTTCAAAAGGATGGATTTCAATTTTTTTATACACAAATGATTTGAATTTACATTCTGATATAAAAGGATATGTATAGCACGAATTATGGTTAATGTTATTTGAAAGCTATATATAAGGTAAAAATTTTTTAGAAGTTTTACATATTGTAAAATAACTTATATATTCATTTATTAATTTATAATTAAATAAAAACAAAGTAATATATATTAATAACCTATCCTATTAAAAAAAAATTTATTAAAATTAATAGATTTTTAATTAATAATTTTTATTTTAGAAATCGTTGATATGGCAGATTAAACTTATTTAAAGTGCAACATTCATTTAAGAACTGGAGGTCTTTAACTTAAATTCAAAGGCTATAGTGACACATTATTTAGATTTACCCTTAGAATTTTATAGGCTATGTCCAATTATGACGTAGAAAAACACAGTGGTCAAAGAGTCTTTGATAACATTTATGAAAAATGTGAAATGGAATATTAAAATTATTTTAAAGATCACCCCGAAAAATTGGTAATATAATAATTTATTAACAATTTTACGATTAATTTATTAATTTTTACTATATTTTTTTTTAGGCTTATGATTTTTCATAAGAAATAAGATAGGTGGATGGAAAATATTTACATTTCGAGAAATTAAATGTTTTATAAAACATAACTTATAAATCTTTCGTCAAATCTATAAAAAATAACTGGCTAAAAGAATTTTACTTGGAAACGTATTGATAAATTAATAAATACCATGATTTTATTTAATAAATTTATTTTTAAATTTACTAGGTTTTATTTTGGGAATTTCAATTAATAATAAGTTATTTAATGTACAGAAAAAATCTGTTAAATTTTCTCAAATATAAAGCCTTTAAAAAAAGAAAACATATTGCCCTACAGATAAGTTATTTTAGAATAAAATAAAATTTTAAAATTTGAATATTCTTTAGATCAAGAGTTAGGAAACGAAGAAGAACCAAATTCTTGTTTATTTACCTATTATTAGGGCCGATCTGAAACTCCCGAAGTTCTTATGTTAACTAAAATTTTAAAAAATTTTATATAAGAACCCTTTTTCGACTAATTAAGAACTAATGAATAACTAGGCTACTATGTTGAGGCTTAAGATGAGTAAAAAAACTAAATATAAATATTATAATATATATAATAAGTTTTTTTTTTTTTTACTATTAATTTATTTTATATTTTTTTTTTGTATCTATTTTTAATATGTTATTATTTTGTTATAATTTTTATTTTTATTTTATATTTTTGTATCTATTTTTATAAAATTTTTATTTTTTTTCATTTTTTAGGTATATGAGGGGAATTACAGGTATTTAATTTGTAGTTTAAAGTAGTGTAGCAGATCCTAACAAAATCGCAACTAGAATTGATGCATTTTTAGAAGAAAGAAAAGAAAAGATAGAAGCTTTAACATAAGAAGAATTTGATATATATAGATAATCAGCTCTTGTTAAAATGACTTAAAAAGAAGATAATATGTAAAATATAAAATTTAAAATTATTATTTTATACAAATATTTTTAGAAATTATATATTTAAAATTGATAAATTTGTTTATATAACGAAAAAAAAAAAGGTATGAAGAAGCGAGATATTACTATCAAGAAGTTAAGTTCCACACTTATAAATTTGATAGAAGTAATTTTAAAACAAAATTTTTAATTAAAAAATTATTAACTTAAAAATTGCTTAATAATTTTTATTATTTTTTTTTTTTTTAGAGGAACACATAATAGAAAATATTTCTAAATTTACATTATAAGACTTAAAAGATTACTTTTACGAAATTTTCTTTGAAAAAAATTAAAGATCAGAAGTTCACATCGTTTCCAAAGCCCATAAAGAAGATTATGTTAAAAGTTTATAACTTAGAAAAGATAAAGACAATATAATTGAAATTGATGATATTTTAGAATTCCACAAAAAAATGAGAAAATAAGAAGATAAATTACACTAAGATTACTATAATGCTAATTAAAACTAACACTTGGTTAAATGAAATGAGAATTTAAATATATAAATTTAAATTTATTTATATTTTAATTTTTTTTTAGATCATTGTAAAATCTTATTATACATAAATTAATTAACAAATCTTTACCTCTCACAATATTCCATATGTATGTATTTAATTAAATAATTTTTTTATTATGTAAACATATTGAAACTTAGTTTAAAGTAATTAAGATATTGTTTTTTTGTTCTACAATTATAGTATATATATTATATATTAAAAACAATAATTCTAAATTAATTCAATAGAAAATATTAATTTCAATTAAAAAAATCTAATTATTTATTTAATTGATATATATAACATTTGTGAATTTATAGAAAATGGAAAGTTATCCATATCATATAAAGTCAAAAGATGAAATTAATTCAACAGAAAATTAAAAAGAGGGTAATAAATCGATGTTTTCTTAAGATTAATCAAATTCTATTGACTTATCTTAAATTAGCAGATAATTTATTTAAAATTCTAATGATTAAATAAATGAAACAAGTTTCGAAAATTCATAAATTTGTGATTTAAAACTACAGCATTCTCAATCAAATTTTGTTAAAATTAATTAATAAAATACGCCAATAAATAAAAAATAATTAAAAAGAATAAAAAGTATCAATCCAGGTAAAATGTACGAAAATTCCCCATTAAAATAAAAATACCAATATTTACTGTAAAAATCAATAAACTCAAATTCCAGTTTTTACTAGCAATAAGAACTATATAACTTAGAAAAATTAGATGTAGAATAAATAAAATAAATGCACGTAAGACAATAAATAAAAATTCTTAAAAAAAATCCTCAGTTTAGAAATGAAACAGACCTAGAAGTGCTAAAATCAACTGTAAATGACATTTAATTTTTCCAAAATTTAGCTAAAGAACATGGATAAGAAAAAATGATGTAAGTTATTAAAAAATTAAAATATGAAAATTTTAAAAAAGGACACTTTGTTTTTCACAAAGAAGATATTGGCTCAAAATTTTACATTATTTTAAGAGGAAGCGTCGCTGTTTTAAAGCCAGAAGAAGTTTCTAAATTCGCTAAATATATAGATAAAAATGAAAATGAAAATCATAATGATAATTATAATAATCATAATCATAAATAAAATATTGATAAGGACAAAAATATGTATTCAGAAAATCAAATTTAAAGAAACAGCGATTTAAATAAAATTTATTTATTACCAGATCAAAATTATAATAATTTAAGTAACAATAATGATGATAATATTTTAGCAATTAAAAAAAATTTAGTGAAAAAAAAAATTTAAGATTATGTATTTAAATTGTAATAAATTTAAGAGAATTTTAAAACTTATACACTATCACTTTAAAAAGAAGTTCAAGATACCGATTTTTGTTTTTGTACAAAATAAAATATGGATATTGATATACAATAATAATAATAGTAAATGAACTAATATAAACATAATATAGCAAATTTTTAAGAATTTTATATTTAATAAATAAATAATCATAACTTAATAAATGAGTATCAACAAGAACTTTTAAAATCTAAATTTCTAATAAATATATTAGAGTCTGGTAATTCGTTTGGAGGTAAAAAATAAATAAATAAAAGTTTAAATTTTTTGTTTATTTATGTGTTTATTTTTTTTAATGTATGTAGAAATACTGAAATTATATTTTTATTTATATTATTGTCAAAAATAATAATTCTAAAATTTAAAGAATAAAAAATTAATATATTAATACTAAATCTCTATTATTTTTTCAATTTTATTTATATTTAAACAAAATTTTAAAATTAAAGAACTTGCACTTATTAATATAAGTAAAAAAAGAACTGCCACAGTTTTAACATTAGAAAATTGTGAGTTCGCAGTTTTAGAAAAAAAGGACTATTTGTAATTTTTGGAATAACTAAAGGTAACTTTTCAAAAAATAATAAATAATAAAAACTATTGAATATATATATTAAATTTTTAATTTATATCAATTTTAATTATTAAAATATATAAAAAAGACAAACGATTAAAAAAGAAAGTAAAAATTTTTAATAGAATGTGAACATTTTAAAAACAAAGAGTACAAGGATATTATAATATTATCTCATGTTTTAAAAAATAAGATATACTCTAAAAACTAGTACATATACAAGTAAGGAGATTTATGTTAAGGTCACAAAGGGTTAATATATTTAATTTACAAAGGCGAAATTTAGTTAACTTGTAACCCCTACGAATAATAAAAGCAAGAGCAAAAAAGAAAAGAAAAATTACAAAAAAAAACTTTAAAATAACTAGATGAAAAAAACTTATAAACTTTTTATGATAATAATTTAATTACCTAACTTTGTTAATCTTAAAATGAAGATACTATATTATAAAATAATAAAAATGGTTAAAATTTTGAAAAATAATACGATTCTAAAACTTATAGAGAAAATCCGAATAAAAATTAGTTGAATTAAAGTGTAAAATTAACTGTTTTGGGACCGGGCCAGTTTTTTGGTGTTGATCCTTTAATTAAGTCTAAAAGAAGAATTAATTCAGCGTATTCTTTGTAAAATGAAACTGAAATTTTTAAATTCACACTTGCTGATATAAATGAACTTCTTTTCGAATCCAGATAATAAAAAAATTAATACATTTAAATGTTGAGACACCAATTTTTGGTAAATAAATTAAAATTAATAACTTTAATTTTTTTTTTTTCCATAATTATGTTTATCAATATAATAATAAATTAATTTAATTATTTAAGCTATAATAATCTCGACTCTAAAATTACTTTCAAGCTTTCGATATTTTCAAACATATTTCCTAAAATTTTAGCATTCATGATCCTGAATCTGAAATCGATAGTAAATAAAAAGAAGAAATATTAAAGATAAAATTACCTTAAAGCCCAAAAAATGAGGAGAATTAAGCTTAAAATTCTGAAAGAAATGACAAAAAAAATGAAGATTAATAAAATTCAGACAAAAGTAAAGAATAAAAAGAAAAATTTGATTAAAATGAATTTATATAGGCAATTATTCAAAAGAAATCTTAAAAAATGACATTATCTGATAATAAAAACAATAAATCTGTCACTCATCACTAATTTTCTAGCCAATAAAAAAATTAAAAAAATATAGATGATTAATAAAAAAAATAGGATAAATATTATTAAAAAAGTTAATAAATGTCAAAATTAATTCAAACTTGTATGTCTAATAAATTACTTGGATAACAAAATAAAAAATAAGGTAAAAATATTTTAGAGAAAAATAAGGGTATATAAATACCTGATTTTAAAGGTTTAAATAGCAATTAAAAAATGGAAATTTCTTTGGCTTAAAATTCAAATTTTTTAACTCCTAGAATAAAAGATA
Source organism: Pseudocohnilembus persalinus (assembly GCA_001447515.1). NCBI lineage: Eukaryota > Ciliophora > Oligohymenophorea > Philasterida > Pseudocohnilembidae > Pseudocohnilembus > Pseudocohnilembus persalinus. The sequence continues at coordinate 99,967 of LDAU01000260.1, forward strand.
ATATAAGTGATTATTCATCAATTTAAAATAATTTTTAAAAGCTAAAATTACATAATTTTTCGCAGCAAAATTCTGCCCAAAATACTCCTTAAAATTATGGTACATAAACTCCTTCTGTATTCAAATATAGTTATAATTATGCTTAATTTCCTAATAATGTAAATTAATTTTAAATTTTTATTTAAAAAAAAATAAAAAAATATTTTAATATTAATATTTATTTTATACTATATTTAATATAATTTTTATATTATTAAAAGAAAAATGATGAAATAGAAGAAAAAAATAAATTGCATAATGAAATACTTAATGTAGATATTTTATTTTTATTTAAAAATTTTATTTTTTTATTTTTTTATTTTTAGAGATCTTATGGAGTATTTACATAACAAATCTTGGCCAGTTAAAGACGATTTAAAAAATACAATTCAACATTAATTTAGTAAAATTAGTAAATACTTGAAATTGATGAAAAATCAAAAAATGAAGTTGACAATGATTTTTAATCTACTGATAATAAAAGTAAAGTATCAAAGTTATCATAAATAAATTATTATAAAAACATAGAAAAAAATAAAAGTGAATTAAGTAGCAATAATAATATTAATATAAATACTAAAAAATAAGCTTAAAGTCAAGAATAATAGAAATGCTCTAATTTTTTTTACACACAATTAGAAATGGAAGAAATTTCTACCAATAAAAGTAAGAAACTTTAAAAAAAAATTTAAAACTAAATAGAAAAGAAACAAAAATTATTATAACAAAAATCACAGTAATAGCTATAATATTTATAAAATTCACACTCATCTTAATAAGTCGTTTTTCCAAACAAATAATTTCACAGTCAAAGATTTATAGGTAGATACTCGTAAAGTTAAGACAATACTCCAAAGTAACCTTAAAATTTTCAAATCTTTTATAAAATTTCCTAATTCTAAGATATTTAATTGCAAAAAGAAGACAGTTTCGTTTCAGTTTTAGACAACCTAAAATCCCAAAACAAAAAATAAACTTAAATATGCTAATAATAAATATAATCAAATAAAGTAAATAAAAAATCAGACAACCCTGTAGAGAATAATGAAATTTAAGTATAAAATATATAATAAGAAGATATATAACACTAAAACTTAAATTCTAGCAAGTAATAAATTAATAATTAAAATAAAATAAATGCTAGAGAATTTCAAGATTTAAACTTGAATTTCGATTAGTCTCCTATATCTATGTAAAAAAACGAAAGCTATAAATTTTAATAAAAAAAGAAGATTTTAAACTAAGAAAATGATAAAAATATTGCTTAAATTTTACAAAACTAGCTAAAATTTGCCCAAATTTAGCCAAATATCTCTTAATTTGATACTTCTCGTTACAAATCCAAATTTCGAACCCCTGTGTAAGAAAATATTTCAAAAAATGATATACTATAAAATTCACAATAATAAAACAATCATAATAGAAAATCTTTAAATTTATCCATACAACCTTTTTCAAATTTGAGCAGAACTACAAGTTTCAACAATCTTATAAATAACAATAACAATTACGATTTTTCAAACACAAATTCCAACAAATAAGAAACTGCTGTTTACAAAAAATTTATGTAGAATATATTAACTTAAAAATAAAAATAAAAATAAAATTAAAAATTAATGTATAGTCAAACGAAATCCTCTCTTTAAAAATATAGATATGTTTAAAAAAATGAAAAAAATTCTGAATAAACGCTAGATTTTCTTAGCTATCGAGAAACTGATAAATAAAAAGACAAAATTCTAGAAGAAAAAAAATAAACGTTGGAAAATTAGGCTAATTTTTTTAATTTTTAAACAAAAAATACAAGTATAAAGTAAAACACTTTGTAAATGGAATAGACGTAGTAATTTTTGAAAAAAAATGATTAAAATTTAGTTAATTAATAGGAAAAATAAGTTTAGTAGCCTTCTTCCGCTCCTAATAGAAATAATTAATAATTAAGAAGATATTCTTTTAAAGACCTTTAATTCTAGGAAATTAAGAACAAAAAAAATTTTAAATTAAATCCAAATTTTATAGAAAAAAAATTAAAAGAAAATATTAACTATATTTAAACCAACAAAGCTTAATTGCATTTTTTATAAATAGACATGGAAAAATAAAACTAAAAAAAAATAAATTTAAATTAAAAAGATGCAAAAATATACAAAGAACTTTATAGTCACCTAACAAATTTTGGAAAATCAGATAAAATTGATTATACTGACCTATATGATAATTGTCCTGCTTCTGGAATTGTTCGTTTTTTATAAAATGAAAAATATTAAAAATAATAAGAAAATGTAACTAAAGTGAAAAGTGCATAAATTAGTCCAATAAGAAAAATTCCCAATAGTTCTTAAATTTCAAGTTTTTAAGATAAATTAGAAGAAAAATTTTAAGCAATTTATGACAAATCAAATATAAATAACTTAAAATAAAAAAATTATTAAGAATTGTAATTATAAAAAAGTTAATCTTGTTTATAAACTGACATAAAAAATAAAGTATTCAAATAAAATAGTTTACACAATAAATAGTCAAAACAATAGGTATTAAATAATTCTTAGATTATTGAGAATAATATGCAAAATTAATAAGATAATATAGAAGACTATTAAAAGTACTATAAATTAATTTAGCGAAATATTTTAGAAACTGTTTTTTAAAAATAATAATAAGAATAAATAAAAAAGTAGTCAGAAAAATAAAAATTATCTGATAAATAAATTTCCAACTCTAAAACATTTTAAATGATACAAAATTAAAATAAAAACTTATAAAATAAAAAAACTAATTCCTTTCATAATTTTAGTCCAATTAAACAAACTTCATTTAATAAAAAATAACTTAAAAGGTCTGATTCACCTTCTGAATTACAACTTGACCTTTCTTATTTTTCTAAAGTTAAATATTAATTACCTTATAGTACTACAAGTTAAATTTCCATCAATAAATTAAATTAAAAGCTTTACGAAGAAAAAGTAAAATTAAAAAACAAAGAAAAACATGAAAAATTTTAACAATTTAAAAGAATTTAATAACAAACAAGTGCTTACTAAAAAATGAAAAATTATGATAACTTTATTACTAAAAAAGTTGAAAAAGAATTAGAACTTGAAAAATTTGAAAGTAAATTATATAATTTCTAAAATAAAAACGAATCAAACAAATAAATAATTACTAGTAAAGATTTGAGTTTTGACAATAAACTAAATTATAGTAAATCTTTTCATAAATACACAAAATAAAAATAAATTTCAATAGAAAATAAGTCTTCAAGCACATTTAGGCCTTATAATAGTAACAAAATTTTATATAATATTTATAATTAATTATTTTTATTAAATTAAAAACAAATAAAAAATATTAAAAATACAATGAAATAAATTAAAATAATTTAGTCATTTTTTTATTTATTTTTAAAAAAATTGGTTTTTATTTATTATTTTAATTTTTTATTTATCATTTAAATTTAAATTAATTTTATAAATTAAATTAGCAAACAGAAATAACTGAAAAATTAAGGCAAAGTTTTAAGGAGGGCAAACTTTTTCAATTAAATAAGTAGATATTATAATAATCTTTAATTTTCAATATTTATATAATATAATTTCTAATTTAAAACATATTTATTGTTAATAATTTATTTAGTAAATCTATATATTTATATATTATCTTTAATACAAATTATTAATTTAAACACATATATATTTACATAGATATAAATTCAAAATATATATGTATTTATTATATATAGTGAATTTAAAATATATTTATAAATTTTATTTATATTGTTTAAATTATTTCTTTAAAAAATTATTTTTAAATTATCACAATTTTGGGTAATCAGCCAATTTTCGAGATTTTAAATTTTTAACAATTTTTTCAGTTTCAACTGCTTATTTAATTATTTTTTCTATTCCGGATTAAGGAACGTCTTTGTGAATTGGTAAATAAACAATTTATTTAAAAAATTCTTCAGTTTTTTAAGGATATTTATATGAGTGTCCTAGAGGACTGGGTACAACTTTCAGCTAAGTTGCTCCTAAATATGTACCAACTGCTCCTCTAGAAATTATAATTTTATAGAATAAATATGGATCACTTGTCAAAACTGGAAATAGCCTTAAATTTTTATATGAAAAATATTGTAAAAAATAATTACTAACTTAATAAAATATAAACTAAAATTATACATAAATAAAAAGTTTTTTTATTAAATTATTTATTACCAAAAAGTCCTATTTTTATTGCCACTTCCAGGAACTTCTAAACCATAATCAATTAATTGTTATTGAGCAAAATTAAGTTTATTAGTATTTTACTGTAATTCTTAATAATCAAATTGACTAAGTCTCATAAGTAATAAATAAATCATTGGAGTAGGCATCTGATATCTAAATGCCTCTAAAAATCTTTATTATGTAGTTTAAAACCCTATAATTATAATTATATTCAAAAATAAATTAAAATAGAAATCAATTAAAAATATATTTTTTTATTTATTTTAAATATCAATTTTATTTTATATAATGCATGTTTAATAATACCTCTTATTTTAGAAACGAAATATTCCCTGTAATCTATTTAAACTAAACCATTATCTATCAAAGGTGTAATAATTTTATATAGTGGTCCAGAAAATCTAGTATTGGTTCCTAAAATTACTCCCATATTAATTAAACACTTTTTCAAAAACCTATGATAATAATAAAATAAAAAATTATTTTTAAAATAAATACTGTATTTATTAATGTATTCAAAAATTTTTATTTTAATATTTTTTAATACACAAATTTATATAATTATAAATAGTTATTTTTTATCTTTATGTATTTTTTATTTTACTTAGATCTCGGCACAAAATCATATTTATCTTAAATTGCCTTCATTTTTCTATATAAAACTTCGTTATTTCTTAAAATTGTAATTGCACCTCCAAATGATGTAGCAGGTTTTATCGAACCAAAACTAAAAAATGTCAAATCAGCCAAAGGATTCCCTTTTAGTTGTTTAAAAATTAAAAAATTAATCTTATATTAAATATATTTACAAAAATTATAAATAATTTAAATTTATTATTATTCATTTTATTTAAATATTTTTACCATTTCTTTAAGGTCCATCAAAAGATTCAGCTTCATCTTCTAAAACTATTAATTATTGTTATTTTGCCCATTTAAATATTTCTGTTGAATCAAATTTTGCTCCATATAAATAAGAAACCATCAGCCCTGTTGTTTTTCCTGGTTTATAAGCCTAAATATAAATAATATTACAAACCAAATATATATTTTTTTTAAATAAAAATAATATTTCAATTTTTGGAAAGATTATTATAATTTTATACTTATTTTATATCTTCTAATTTAGGGGATAAAGTTTTGGCATCTATTTCTACTGGTACAGGAATTAATCCATGATATCTGAATACGGTCATCATATCTGGAATATTTACAGCCGTCACAATTATTTCACTTCCAGGAGGTAAATCTAAAGACTAAAAATAAATTTAAATTTAAAAAAATTATTATAAATATAACTTTTTATATTATAAAATTAAATAATTATTAATATAATAATTTTCTATTTAATTATATTTTTTTGTACTTATAAAGCCAAATCTAAAGCTGTTCTAACAGATAAAGTAACTAAAAGCCTTTCTTATTAAGGGTCTTTTACCATTAACTATTCAATCTATAATATAAATTTTATAAGTAAGAATTTAAGGATAATATTTTAGTATTTAAACTTTATAAAATTGTTTTATTATAATAAAATTCAAGATTTTAAATAAATAAATAAACTAATAATTCTATTCTTTAATTTTTCAAGCCTTAAATTTTGCTAAAAATTATACATTAATTATTATTTTATATAAAAAAAAATCAAATTTTTTTATAAAAAGACAAATTCCCTAAAATTAAATTTTTAAATAATATATAATTTATATATTTTTTTTGCTTATTTAATTATTATTTAAAGTAAAATTTTTACTCCTTTTATCAATTCTGCTCTATCATTTGAGTGAACTAACTATAGCATTGCTTATAATATTTATTTATACTATATATCTAAAACCAATGCAGAATAAGGTAATATTTCAAAATCCTTTGCAACTCTATTTGACATTTTTATTTAAAATAATATATTTTAAATTTCTTTTCTAATTTTATTATTTAAAAATTTTTTTTATCGTTTTTTTATTTTCTTTTTTATGATTTAATATTTATGAAATTTTTATAATATTGTTTTTAAAACAAGTTTAAGATAAATATTGAAAATTAATTTAATAGTAAATTCTCACTATGATTAAGAATTAACCTATTTATAAAACATAATATTACGTAATAAGGATTAACTAATGATTTTAATATCCTATCCAATATAATTTTAACTTAAAAATAAAATAATTAATTGCACTATTTATAGATTATTTAATTAATAGCTAAAATATAAATTTATATTAAAGTTTTAAAATATAAATTTATATGTGTATATAAATAATATGAGATAATTTATTTCTTTATAATATAATCACTTATTTTAATATTTCCTTGATATTTGTACTTATGTGTACCTGAAATTCTATGACGCATCGCTTTATTTGTAAAATTACTTCAATTTTCTATTTTTAAAATTCTAATAGCTTATATAATCATTTAAAACCTTAAATTAAAATAATTATATATAATTTAAAAAAATAATTAAATTATAAAATTTTTAAAAACTAAATATATATATATAATTTATGAAGAAATATTTACAGGTGTGTAATTATTATGAGGTTTATATACTTGAAATTCTTTTATACTATCATAATTTTAATCATAAATTTATGTATTGAAATTCTAAACTCCATACTTACTTCCATCATATTCCAATAAATATTAATTATAATCTTTTAAATAATGATGACATTTCTTTTAAAATTTATCTAATCTTATATCCTTACTAACATTTTTTTTTTAGCACAAAAAAAATTAGCTTTTTCCATATTTTTTATTCTTTCTCTTTCAAATTAAAAAAATGAAAAATTATAAGGAATTAATAAATGTTTATAAAATTTAAGTGTATTTAAATAATAAACTAGTAAAATTTAATTTAAATATAAATTAATAATCATAATAAATAGTTACTTTAAATTTGTCATCTCTTTAATTATATTCATTTAATTTATCATTTTCTTCCTTATAAAAAATTTCATATATTTTTTCATCTAAATTATCCTTTTAAAAGCTAATATACGGACAAAATTCAAAAATATGCGATTTTTAATGGCAATAATAACAAGGTTCAAATCCATTGATTGTTAATTTTTCTTCATTTTAAACTTCATCTTTGATTTATACATATTTTTGCTTTTAATAAAAAAAATGTCAATATTTTTATATTTTTAAATTATGTGAGTTAATACATAATCTAAGGGATGATTTTTTAAAGACTCTAAAAAATCTGACTTTTTTAATTGATAAACTTTAACATATTTATTATTTATAGGAGTGTAAACTAGCAATTATTGTTTATGGCATATATCTCTAGCTTGATTAGAAAATATTCCAAAATTGCCCCAATAATCACCTTCTTATAACACTTTTATTGGCAATTTTTAATTTATCTAAGTTTAGTATGTTGTATAATTCAAACAGACCTAAATTTTTCCATCCAAAATTATATTTAAATTTTAATCATCGCTCTATATTTACAAATCATTTTAGTCTATGGATATTTCCTCAATCTTTTAAATCAAATCTTCTTTAAATTCGGTTGAAAAATTATCAGTCTTTAAATAATATTTGAATAAGTACAATTTCATATTTATTAGAAAAAGTAAAAAAATAAAATTAAATATCATAATTAAAAATTTTAAAGTAAAAATATTTTTATTTTTTAATTTACAATAAACCTAACTTTTTCAAAAAGTTTTCCCTTTGAAGCGATATCTAATTATTTTTTTAAATGTGGATTTAATTTATCCATTATTTCGTTTTAAATACCATACTTATCTTGATCGACCACGAAATCAAGGTAATCAGAAATTTTTGCTTACAAAGATTTTTCTATTTTTTTCTCATTCATATACTAATCCATCGCCAATTTATAATCTCTATAAATAGAAAATATCTTTATTAAATAATCTTAATAAATATAAAAAGTAAACGATAGATCATTTTTATATAAATTTTTTTAATTATCTTAATTAATGTATACTTTTTTAATTTTGAGCTAGCTTGATTTTCGCCGACAATATTCATAATAAAAGATATAACAAATCCATATAATATAATAGAAATAATAGCAGATACCATATCTACAAAAACTTCATACGGATTTTAAGGATCTATAGGCGTTCCCAAGGTTACCATATTACCTATAGCAAACCAAATGCCTAGTAAATAAGGTAGTCCCCATTCTCCTTTTTAAAAGAGATACTAAAAAATTTTTTATTATTTTTTATTATCACTAATTAATTTAGTGTTATTTTTGGTTATTTCTTAATTTGTAAAAAATATAAATTATTTTTCATATTTTAAAATAATTTATTTATATATTTTTACGTAATAAACTGTTTAGTCCGTATTTGCAGAATAAGGACTTGTTATTCCAATCCAAGTGTTTTCCTGAGCTATTTTTAAATTATGAATGCAGTATATTGAAATCCACATATATATACTAGCGACAATATGCCCCAAAATATAAACAATTAAGAATAAATATGCTATTTAATAAGTCGTTCTATTTAAATAAGAAAATTATAATAAAATTTATTTTTTAAAAATAATTATTTACCTCGTTTTTTAAAATATTGAAGTTAGCCTTAAAATTTAGTTATTCAAATAGTTTAAATTTACAATTTTTAAGAAAAAAAGTATATTAACGAAAAAAAGAAACTCCAAATTCAAAAATAAATCATTTATAATTATAATTATCCCTAATATATTAATCCAAAACTCGAATTTCAAATATCTTTTAGCTATAATCTTTTTATTTTTTATTAATATTCCTTACTCATAGAAACCAATATGAAAATACAAGAATAAGTCTAAAAATACCAAAATCAAAACTGGAATTTAAAAGCCCAGCTAATAAAATATCATACTACTTTTAACATCTTTTAATTCCTGTAGATTATTAAATTAATAAAAAATAAATGTATATATTAAAAATTATTTTTAAACATATAATTATTATTATTAGTTATATTATTTTATAAATATATATAAGTTTACCTCATTCATTTCATTCCACACACATATTTCTAAAGGAATAATAAAAAAAAAAACCAAAATTACAATTGCCTAAAGAGTTTACCACATGACTAAAAATTTATTATCTGGGTCAATAACTGGCAATTTTCCCCACCATGATATTTTTTCTATAAATTAATTAATTTATTTCTATAATTTAAATTTATTTTTTTTATTTAAAAATTAAGATTTATTTTCTCTAATACTATAATTTTAATTATAATTAATAAATTTGATAGTATTTTAAATATATAAAACAATTTTAATTCAACTATTATTTTAATTATTTTATAAAATTTAATAAATAATACCTTTCTTTTTTTGATTATTAAATTAAAAGGAACTAATAAAATAATTTTAAATTATTTTTTATCTTTTAGAAAGAGGCACATTAGGTCCAATTTGACTCTCATTTTTTCCTTTGCAACACCCGAAAATCTCTTTCAAAATTGACCATTTTTTTTACTAGAAGTATTAATTTTCATCCACTGTTTTTCTTATAGATAATTATTAATATTAATTATTTGTTTATTCTTTAAATTTTTATTGTTATTTTTCATAGTTATTATATTTGTATTAAGTATACTGTATTTAGTTATCAAATTACACTTAATCTTAATGTTTTAAACTGCTTTTTGCTGTTTGTCTAGAATTTTAAGTAATTTCTTGTAATTTTTCATTTTCATTTAAATTTATGTCCTTTTTAGGAACTAATGATTATATTAAACCTAAATTTAAATTTAAAAAGTATAAAATAAATCATGGCTTTTTTTTTATTTTAGTTTCTTATTTAAAAAATTTTATATTGTATTTACTGTCTTCGATATCAAGCTAGTTTCTATTCATTTTTTATTTTTATTTTTTAAAATAATTATCTATTATATCAAAAAAAAAAATATTGATTAATTGTTTAAATGGATTTGATTATTATGTGAAAAGAATATGTAATTTAAAAAATTTTATTTCTAATAATTAGATTCTAAAAATATAAAAAAAAATGAATATTGTAAATTAAATATAAAAAAAACTAATATTTAATTTTAATAATTTTAGAATTTCTTTTAAAATTATTCAGATATTATCATTTTTTTAATAGATATATTTTTAAAATAAAAATAAAGTAATGCAAAAAAAGTAAATTCAAATTTTATTAAAAATTACTTACATTTATAACTATAATCATAAATTTTATTTCAAATAATTAAATTCTACAACTTTTTACGATTTTAAATTTTAATTTTAGCAAAATAAAACTAAAAAAATCAAAAAAATATAAGTAAAAAAATGAATAAACTAAAAAACCTTATTATTTTATTACTATTAATAAGTTTCTCGTTCCAATTTTAAAGCCACTCAACAAAACAAACCGAGAAATAAAACGAATAATTAGATAATAATCAACAAAATCAAGATAACAATAATATTAGTAATAAAAATGATTATGATAATTAAGAAAATGATAGTGAATTAAATAAAATTGGTAATCAAATTAATAAAAAATTGAATGAAGCTGAATAAAAAGTAGAAGAATATTTTTCCAAAGACAATTCGGATAAAAAACATGACTATAGAAAAGATATAGTAGACATTACAGGTAGATCCATTTTAGACAGATAAATATTTTAAAATACAGAAAGTTGGTGTTATAAATCTTTGAGCGAATGTTTAATTAATTCTAACTGCAAAAGTTGTTATGAAGATACAAAAATCTGTATATATGAAAATGTAAATTAAAAATAAAAATATATGTATAAATAAATAAATAAATAAATATAATTTTATTATTTTTTCTTAATGTGAATGAAAAATTATTTAAAAATCATATATCAAAAGTTATGCACATAATTATTAAAATTATTTATGATAAATTAAATTATTTTATTTTTATTAGACAAGAACTACAGATAAATTATTAAATAATTCAAAATAATGTTTTTAAAATGTATTTTATAAATATAAAGAATAAAATGCCCTTTCAGTTAATAAATGGAGTAAAAAATGGGAAAATTTAGATGAATGCTTTTAATACTCTTTTGAAATTTAATTACAAAAGAAATGAATTTTAGATACTTAATTTTGACCATGTTCCATTTTAAAATAATTTGAATAATATAAGAATAGTTTATAATTTTTTTCCCTATATATTTATTATTTAATATTTATTTTTAATTGGGTAATTATAAAAATATTATCTTAAAATAATAGAAAAATAATTATCAAAATAATAAGTGATAAAATATGTCATAACTTCATTTTAATTAAAAAAAAAGAAAAATATTTTTAATATATTAGACTTTAAAAAAAATTGAAGTATTTAAAATAATACAAAGTAAATAATAAAAAAATAAAGTTATAAAATATAAATATAATTTAATAAATTGATATACAAATATGAGCGATAAAAAAGTAATAAGAAAAAATGAGCGAAAATTTGTTGAATTAGATAAAGTTTATTTATCAAAGCATTTAGAATGTAATATCTGTTAAGAGATATTTTATAAACCTCATCGTATATAATGCAAGTAAATAATTTTATAAAAAATCTTTTATTTTAAAAGTTAGATAAAATATATTTAAAAATATAATTTACGACCATATATTATCTTATTTAATTTTTTAATTTTTTAATTTATAATTTTCCATATTTTATTTTAATTTATTAGCCACACATTTTGTAAACCATGTATATCGAATTGGCTGGAAAAAAATTAAAATAAAAATTGTCCTCTTTGTAATTAGTAAGTAAAAAAAACACAAAATATAGAATATAGTAGAGATTTAATTGCCACTGCAATGGTTGATGATTTACATGTTTATTGTTTAAATTATGACGAATGCAAATGGACAGGGGAATTATAAAACTTAATTGGCCATTTAAAAACATGTAAATTTGAAGTGTAGAGAATTTAAAACCAATCTTAAAAATTATTATAAGAAGACAAAATAAAATAGGAAAATTTTATTGATATTAATGATGATGAGGTAGAAGAAGTTAGTTTTATAAGTAAATAATAAAAAAAAAAAAATGGAATTAAAAAAAAAAATCGAAATTCTAATAGAACAAAGTATAGAAATTTAAATTCATTGGAATAAAATAATGTAGAATAAAATTAGGAATAAACATAAAAAAAATTGAAGAAATAAAATGAACATATGAGTTTTAGCTTTAATTCTGAATTAACAGACTCTTTTTAGGATATGTAATTAGATTTTCAAATAAATTCATATAATGAAAATATTTATTAAAATGAAAATTCTATACCTTCTAGTAATAAATCTTAAAAAAAATAATAAAAAAAATAATAGTAAAGTATTCAACAATTATACTGCTATTACGATATAAGTGAAGTTTCAAATAATGATTTGAACTTATAGTAAAATAATATTGAAAAAGAAGAATAAAAATAAGAAATAGAAACGTAAGATTAACAATAAAAAGTTGAGCTATAATAAAAAAATAATAATGACAATGATGATTAACTAAATAATACCAAACCAAAGGCCAAAAGAGGACGACCTCCTAAAAATAAATAAAAAATTAAGTAAGAATAACAATAACAAATTAAAAAACAATAAATAAAATAATAAAATTAATAAGAAACACATTTTAATTTATTTGGATGGTCTTAAAATGACCTTAATGAAATAAATAAAAATGATAATTCTGAAAATTAAAATAATAATTAAGAAAACAAATAATAAACAAATATTATAGATTAAAAATAATCTCCATAAAAAAATTTAAGAATAACTAGAAGTAATTAAAATAATCAAATGATTAAAATTTAGTTAAATTAGGCAGAAGGTGATTTCAACAATAAATATTAAATTATCTTTAATTAAAATTAAAGTTAAAATTATAACTAAAGTTAAAATTAAATATAAGATATAAATTTAAATTAAAATAAAAGTTAAAGTTTAAATTAAAATTAATCTTTACAAATAAATAAAAAAAATAGTAATGATTAATAATAACCCAATGATAATATATAAACAATTAAAATAGAATAGTAATAGTAAAAAAATATAAGTCAAGTATAAAATAAAGAAAAAAATAATGGTATAATATCAGTAAATTCTTCTAATTCAAGTGTATTATCCAATACCGCTAACTACTCTATTATATAAAATAATTTCGATTGAAATAAATATAAGACACGAAAATTATATCATTAAATATGATTATTTTTTTAAATATATTATATTTATATATTTATTTATTTTTATATAAAAATTAAAATTTAATCTTTATTTTGTATATATTAATTGAGTTATGAATTTTTAAATTTTATTAAAATTTAATATATAAAAACATATTTTATAATTTTATAAATTATCGTAAAGCTTGATACATTATTTAAATTATTCCAAATATCTCATAAAATTAACACTCCAATTTAACAATCTTGTTATAACAAACTTTATTAATTAATTTTCAACTACTTTTTTAATTTTTTTATTATTGAAAAATAAAATAAATTATTAATAAGCTTAAAATAATAAAAAACAAAAATAAATAAGGATAATTATAAATTATACCAAAAATAGACTCAATAAAAATATTTTTATAAAAAAAAAATGTTACAAAGGAAAACTGTTATAGGATTTTGCGAAATTTTAAAAAGATTCGGCGAAAATTATGAAAATTTAGACCTTTTGAAATAAGAAGCTTCACATAATATAAGATTTGAACCTTATGCAATTTGGTAAAGAATTAATAGAGAGGTTTTACCTTATATTGATGCTGAGTCTATATATGAGTTTATGAATTTTAATGGTTATCATAGGAGTTAATCTGAGTGTTAAATATATATAAAAGCATACGATAGAGAAGGTAAAAATATATATAATATTTAAAAAAATAAAAAATATAATTAACTATATTTATTATAATATTAATTTAGATTATCAAGATAGATTAGATTATTAAGATTTTGCGCATTCAATTATCCCTTAATTATGTTAAAAACAAAGGACTATAGTTACTTAAAGGTAAATATTAAAAATAAATATTGTTTTTAATTTGTTATGAATAAACTTTAAATATAAATTAAATATAATAAAATATAAAATAAATCATAATTTATTTTATAAGAAAAACATATAAAGTAGAAGCAGATGAACTATTAGATGAAGATTTAGAAAAAAATATAGCAAAAATAATTGATTATTAAATAAATATACTTCAAAAGTTAGGTTAGGGAAATATTTTATTGATGGAAGATCCAAATTTTAAATTGGAAAAACTTTTTGAAATTATAACTAAAAATAATACCTAGAAAATAACTATGGAAATGCTATAAGATTTTTTCCATTCTTGGAATTTTGATTTAAGAGAGGATTAAATAAATGCTATATTTAAAGGTTTAGATAGAGATTAAAAAGGATATATAGATATTATAGATTTAAAAAAGTTTCTAAAACTTTAAAAAGAGAAAAAAAGTATTTAAAATACTTAAAAATCAAAAAAATAATTATAATAAAATAAATCAAAATCCAAAAAAGGATCTTTGAAGCCATAAAATAAATTAAAAAAATTGTAAAAATCACAAACAAACGCATAAATTATACAAAGCCCCTATAAAAATACCTAAAAAGTACTATCTCCTTAAAAACCTCATATAATGTATGAAAAAATTAAGACAAAATGTTGCAAAGAACTAAATTAGCCTTTAAAACAAAAAATTATTACAAATTAAACGAACGAATTTATGTCAAACAACTCAACTGGAATTGAAAGCTAAAGTTATTATAATACATTTAATTCAAAATATAGCGATTTTCCTAACAATTAAGACTCTAATAATTACGATAAAAATGATTATATAAGTAGAACTTATAAAAATTTAAGAAATTCCTTACCTAATACAGAATTTTAAACATTTAATAAATATAATAGATACATTTCTCCTAAAAATTAATATTAATAATAAAAAAAAGTATCATAAAAATAAGGAAAGGAAAATTAAAATTAAAATAACAATTTAATTTATGAAAAATAAGATGAAAATTTATTAGAAAGGTCTTTTGGAAAATAAAAGTAAATATAAAATCACATATACAAATAAACTAAAAATGAAGCTTTAAATAGATCAATAGATAAAAATTTGTAAAATAGTAGAAATAGAAATAATAGTCTTGATGTTATAACTAATTATGAAAATGCTAAATTTATGAAAAAAAATATAAACTATTCTAAAACTAATAAATCTATTTTAGAATCTGATTTATATATAAAAAAATCTATAAAATAAGAAAATTAATCTAAAAACATTAACAATTTTTTTAAAAATCACTCTGATATGCATTCTTTAACGAGAAATATTTCGCCCAAAAGATAAAAAATTGACAATTTAAATGACCTTTATTCATTGTAATTAAGATAACTTAACTTTAATTTAAATTTTATCTTATTTAATTTTATATATTAATTTTTATATTTTTTATACTAAAATTAAATATTATTTTAATTTAATTTAAATAGATCAGTTTCTTCTCCTAAAAGGCCTCTTTCTAAAATATAAGTATCATTAATACAATAAAAGTAATCCTTGAACACAATTTAAAATAAATATCCTTTAAATAAAAATAAAAATGAACGAGAAGTTGTTAAAAATTTATTACACCTTATTTAACTGGGAGATAAAAAAGTAGAGGATTTAAAAAATGCGCTTTTTAAATAATGGGATTTCAATATGATAGAACTCTTCAAATTTTTTGATTAAAATTAAGAAAATTCTATAAATTTTGATCAATTCTGCGAAAAATTTACTGAATTTGGTCTTAATCATTGCTAAAAAGAAGCCATGTATCTTGTATTTAAAAAATTTGATAAAAATGGAAATAAAAAACTAACATTTGGAGAATTTGCTACTATATTTTTACCTTAATAAGTAAGAATAATCTAAGATTATTTTATAAACTTATAAAATATAAATTATATAAACTTATAAAATATAATTTATATAAAATTTTATAGGGCTCTGACAAAATAATTAGAAAAGCTTTATAAGATGATGATAAACATTTTTAAACAGTGCCAAATCATATAATTTAATTATTTTCAACGGAAACTAGAGAAATTTGTAGCAAATTAATAAAAAAAATTGTGGAAAATGAATCAAAATTCGAAGAATCAAGAATGTTTATTTTTAAACAAAAACATTATAATTTAAAATAAATTTTCTAAGAGCTAGACTAAAATTAAGATGGCTATATAGATTAATAAGATTTGCTCAAATTTTTAACATATTTTAGTAAAAAAGAAATATCATTATTATTCAATAGGTTTGACTAATAAGGAGTAGGAAAAATTAACTATAAAAATTTCTTAGCAGAAATTCATCCAAGTATATTTGAAAACCCTTATTGATTATTTAAAACATTATATTTATAATAATAATATATAATAATTAATTAACAAATTAACTTTATAATTTTTCTTAATTAATATACTAATTACCTAGATATTAAAATTTTGAATTTTATGTAAAGTTAATATTTATATAATAAAATGGATTTTATAAAATAGTAATAGAATATTAAAAATTCAACAATATATTCGGGATTTATTAGCTATGTTAAAATAATCTCAAATGCACTAAATAAATGATAAATACACTTATAATAATGCCTATTATCTTTTAAAATTTAATTTATTTGCTTAATTAATTTATTATAAATTTAATTATATAAGTTAGCCATTATTTAGATATTAGAAAATGAAAACAATTATAGTATAATTGTTATTCTGAATTTTTGGCATAAAGTAAAAAATTAAAAATTAAAAATAATTAAAAACAAAAAACATCTAACTATGTTAAAAGAATAATTATTACAATTAAATAACTCGGAGTATAACGATATAAGAATAGATAATGCACAAGTTTAATCCTTTTTTAAATTCCCTGCCATTAAATAAATAGCAGAATAGCACGAAATGACTCAAAAATTTGGAATTCCAAAATAATAATTAGAAAAATTTGACCAGATTTACAGTAAATTATCTTTACACAATTTTGAAGAAAATAAAAGCACAATTACAGTTTAGGATCTAAACCTCCTTACAAATAATTAGGTAAAATATTTATAGGAAAAAAACATGACCTAGAAAATATAAAAAGTAGAAGTATATAGTTAAAATATCAGTAACAATAATATAATATACGAAAATAGTTATAACTCTAATAACAATCCTTAATACTCTATATAATTTTTAAATGAAACTGATGAAGAATAAAATTCTTAATATTAGTAATAATTATACAAAAATAAATTATTTTTAATATACAATAATAAATTAATATATTTAAAGATCTTTATTAAAAATTTAAATTTAAATAAATTTTAAAAATTTATACTAAATTATTTAAAGAAGTTAAAAAAGCTAAAAATTAAATCGTTTATTTTGTGAATGCTGTTAATAAAGTAATGACAAAGTTTAAATCAGATGGTTGAAGTGGAAAGATATATTTTAAATATATAAATTATGTAGTCCAAATTTTTATATATCTAAAGGTAAAGTGAACTTATGATAAATAAATAAAATTTAATTCTTTTCTCTAATTTTAATTAAATATTTTATAACTTTTAAGTTTGCAAAATTATAAATTTTTTAAAAGATTTTTTAAGACTTCAATAATTCTATGGAGAAGATATTATGATAATTACTTAAATTTCTCTATTTATTTCTTATTTTCTTATATTTCCTGGTATAATGGCGCTTATATACTATATATATAAAGATTTATTATTTTTTTGTCCGGAGGATTAAACATGTTAAACAGTTTTTTTCATTTTTCCCATATCAAAATTTTAGTTAGATAAAGAAAAAAAAGAATTTATATAGTAAGATTTTATTTTTATGATATCATTGTTATCATTTATCATAACTTATCTTTATTTTATTTTATGTTACACCTAAAAGTACCTTAATAAAAAGAATTTAGAACTAACCTTATATAAATACTAAACAAATCAAAAAATTTTAAGGGTTTAAAATAATACTTCAATTTTATAAGTCTATAATTTACCTTTTTAATTGAATGAAAACTAAGATAAATAAGCTCAAAATTATATAAAATTAATTGAAAAATAAATTAACGAAAATCTAAATTTGTAAGAAGACCCTATAAAGATAAAGAATTATCATATATTGAAAAATTATTCCAAAATAGAAAAATTATTTTAAGAATATAAGCAAATTTTATTTAGAACTATAGAGATATTTAATCAGATAAGGTCAATTAATAATAAAAAAACCATTTAAAAATATAAACAATAAATGGAAAAATTTATAACATTTTAACATATAAATGAATAATAAATTAATAATATATAGTAAGAAAATTATGATAATTTGTATAAAAATTAAGATTAAATAAAATAAAAGTCATTTTTAATTGAATTTGAGGATTATAAAGACAAATATATTGCTTTAGCAATTTTAAATTAAAAAAATAAAGTTTCTTCTGATTATAAAGCTATATTTTTGAAAAAAAATCTTAAGTTTTCCCACAGAAAAATTAAAGAATTTTAGGATTTTAATGACATAGATTGTAATTTTAAACTATAAATTAAAAAAATTACCAAAATTTAAAATTTAATAAAATTAATAATTTTTTTATTTTAAAGTTTATATTAATTTTTTTATAGTCTCAAAACTTGAATTAACAGCTAAAAGCAAATATAAAAACAATATATAATACTATCTTTTAATAATAATATTAGTTTATGTAGTTATTTCTGGTGGAGTTGCAATATTTTTTATAATGAATGAACACTTTTTTGATAATATATAGGTAAATAATATTATAAATATAAATATAAAGTATTAATTTATATTCTATATATTTTATTCTATAATTATTTATTATTTAAAGTAAGAAAATTAAAGATATTTAGTATTTTATGGTGTAAAAGTTTATTTTTATATAAATGGTTTTTTTTTAGACGTATTAA
The DNA here is from genome assembly GCA_001447515.1 of Pseudocohnilembus persalinus. Taxonomy (NCBI): domain Eukaryota; phylum Ciliophora; class Oligohymenophorea; order Philasterida; family Pseudocohnilembidae; genus Pseudocohnilembus; species Pseudocohnilembus persalinus. Next base: position 119,196 of record LDAU01000260.1, read on the forward strand.
ATGATAAAATAAATAAAACAAGATCAGAAATTTCAAAAGAAAAAGCTCTTAAAAAACATATTAAAATGACATTTTCAATAGATTTTTGTTATTGGTATTTTTTACCTTTAATTTTTATGATGACACCAATAAGTAATTAAATAATTTCGCCAGAGCAACAGGCATCAATCAAATTGGCATAAATGATAGAATAAATTTTGATTTTATAAATGAAATATGTTTTAGTGACATTTTTTAAGCCCACTGTTTTAATTCAAAAATTTTAAAGGAAAATATTTTTTAAAAAAGAAAAATTAGAAAAAGATAAAAAAAAATTTTAAAGTCAAAAATAAGTTAACACTACATTATACGAGCCAATTGAATTTGATTATGTCCATTTTGTTTTGTAGTTAAGCCATTAAATTTTAGGAGCAGAATTATTGATAATTTGGGCTCCTTAATTTATACTTTTAGCTGTTATTTGTATTATAATGTCTTTATTTGCTTTTGAATTCCAAATTAGAACAAATTTAAAAAATTTAAATAAAATATAAAATAGTTTTTTAGAAAATACTTTTTATAATTTATTTATTTAGCAGGTAAGCGTAGTATTAATTTTGTTAGTACTGATAAAATTTGGCATAGGAAACAATTTTATAGCAGATTTCGAAAGTAATCAATTTACTGTGCTAAATATACTTTTATTAGTGATATTCTCAATATGTGTATTTTTTGGGATAATTCTTAAAACTTGGAAATAAATTTAAAATAAGCAAAAACAAAAAAATTTTAAATCTCATTCAAGAATTTTAAAATTTTTGTAAAATATCAAAACTCCACTATCTATTTAATAATATAAAATAGAAAAAGAAAAATTAAAATTTAATTTAGAAATAAAGATTGATGAAATATACTTAAAAGCTTAAGTTTATAGACAATTGAAATAAGACTACCCTTATATTTTTTATAATTCTATAAAATAAAATAATGAAAAAAAATTTTTATAAGAAAAATTTAATGACATATTTTTAAATGTAAAAAAATAACTAAAAAAAAGAATATGCGAGGAACAAGAAAGATTTTTAAATATTGATGACTTTCTGAAAATAGAAAAATAGTATTTTGATAAATATAATATAGTATAATTTTAGGAATAAACTAATATTTTGATAAATTTCTATGAATAATTTAAAAAATGATCAATAAACAATTTATTTTAATTTTATTATTATTTATAACACACCATTATACTATTTATTATAATAAGTATAAAAAAAATTTAATGATATTATTAAACCCTAATAATTTTTTTTATTAACTCTGTATATTTTAATTTTTATTCTTATATATTTATCATGTTCATTTTTAATTATCAGCAGTTAATTTCTTTTTTTTTTGTTTACTTTAGAATTAAAATCTATCAATTTTGGAATTTCCATCTACAATGGATGTTTTGAACAATACATTAGCATTCTTAAATAAATAATTTATTAATTTAGATATATTGACATTAAATAATTATAAAATTTCATGAAATTACCTGGTACATTCCATCTTTATGGGAAATAATTAAGAATTGGGATTATGGGAATCTATTAGAAATCATATGTCCTATAAATACAAATTAATAAATAAATAATTTAATGAAGCTAATTTATTTTTTTTTATTTTTTTACCGATATTTTCAGTATGACTTAAATCTAAGGCGGCATCAACCTCATCCAAAATATAGAAAGGAGCTGGTTTATATAGTAATAAAGATAAAACAAAAGATAAAGCCAATAAAGATCTTTAACCTCCTGATAATTCTGACAAACTAGTTCTCCAAGCTTTTCCCAATTTAACTGATAATTCTAAACCGTTACTTATATCATTTTGATCAACTATATTTAACTAAACAAAAAATAAATATAATTATATTTATATTTATACTTATAAAAAAATAATAATTAAAATATATTAAGACAAATGTAAAAAATTTAATGTCCATTTAAATAAATTTTTTATGTATCATATTTATATTTAATATGATAATAAGTATTTTTAATCAAAAAAAGGGTAATTATTTACTTTAGCGAAGGCGTTTGGCAATAAATCAGAGAAAATTTCTCCAAAATTTTTATTTACGCTCATATAACATTTTTCTAAAGTAATTTGTCTTTTTTTATCCAATTCGTCCATATTAGTTTCCAAATTAAGTTTATCTTACTGTAATTTTTCTCTTTTATCTTTTAAATTTAAAAACTTTTTCTCGACATTGTCGCTCATAGCTTCGACTTTGAAATTCACCTTTTTGGACAATTTATCTTAATCAATTTTTAAATCTGAGTATTTTCCAGACAATTTATTATAGTCAAAATTGTTAGAATAGTCGAAATCTGTTCCTGGTTGTCCGAAATATTATTTGTGCTCGGGAATCCAAGTGAAATTTTTCTCCAAATTCTACAAATTTTCAGAGTAAGATTTTATTTCTGCGTTCATTTTGTGCACTTTTTATTCATTTTTTTTAATGTCTTCTTCTATTTTTTTCAGTTCTTCTACGATTTTACTCTTTTTATTTTTAAAAAAAAAATTAATAAAAATACAAGAAATATTTTGTTTTTTATATATTTTATTTTTAAATTTTATCATCGTTTTACCAAACTAGATTGATAATTATTGAGATCTTTGTCAAATTTGAACTTTTCTTTTTCTAAACTTTCATATTATTTCTGTAATTCTTTCAAAGTATCTTAATAAGATTTTAAACTACCTTAATCAACTTCTAATTATGACTTTTCCATGATCAAATTTTATTTTTCTATAATAATTATATTAATTATAAATAATAAAAAATTATAAAAATCTAAAATGCTCCTAAAATTTATAATTTTTTTTATTTTAATTTTTACCTTTTTCTAAATTTTTTTCAATTTTGCTTTTATTTTTCTCACTTTAATCTTTTTCTACTTCTTACTGAGAAATATCTTATTTTTGTTACACAATTTTTTATTTCAACATTTATATATCATTTTTCAGATTTTTCAATTTTTTAGTGTAAACATCTTTTATGTTTTGATTGCTCGAAAAGTTTTCATTATCTTTTTTAAGTTCTTAAATTTCTTTTTCATGTTATTGACATAAAATTTCAGTTCTTTTTCTTTGCTCTTTTAAATCTTCAATTTTAATTTTTTGAGTTTCAATTTAATCCTTTTAAAAATATAATTTATTTAAATAATCCTTAAATAAATTTTTTAAATTTTTTTAAAATAAAAACTTATTTACTTCATATCTTTGACCAGAAACTCTTTTTACAGAATTGTTAAGATATTCTAATTTTTTAGATTTAGACTCTAAATCGGCTCTCAAGCCATTGTAATAGCTAATTATAAAATAAATATTTTAACAAAGTAAGTTTTAATATATAAATATAACTATTAAATTATTCTTAATATATATTTTACTCTAAATCTTATTTCATTTAATCATATTCATCTTCAATTCTTTTTTATTAATTTCTTATATCATATTAATCTTTTTACAATCTTCTTAATTCTTAGTATCTACTTAAAACCATATTGTTACTATTCATATATCCTCCTGATAATAAACCCTAAGTGTCAAATATATCTCCTTCTAAAGTTACACACCTGTATCTTAAATTTCTTTAAGGGTTATTTGCAATTTCCTTGGCAATTTCGGCACTAGAGCAAATAATCTAAATAATAGTATATAAAATAATTTGGTTATAATACTAATTTATCCTTTTAATTTATAATATATTTTTATATTATATAAAAGTATATTGATATATTATAATTAATAATATTATAAATATTCAAAAAATTATTAAAATAAATAAAAATTATTATAAAATAAAGATAATTTTTTTATGAAATAAATGATTATTTTTAATAAAATAAATGTTAATTTTTAATAAAATAAATGTTAATTACAAATCCTCCAAATACATATAACATGGAATTTCTGTTCATTTCGCTGAAATTTATAGCTTCATGGGCAGGAATGGCAAATCCTCCGTGATTTCTGGCTGCCTAGTTGGCAAATTAAATAACTTGGGGATTGGGTTAAAAATTGGTAATTTTATTATTGGGAATAAAAGTACAATGGAAGTCAAAACATCTCCTAAATAAATTAATAAAATTATAATTAAAATAGTAATTATAAAAATTTCATTAAAATTATTATGTATTTAATTTTATATTATTTATTTTAAATAATATATAGCATTTATATTTTTTCACCTTTATAATAATAATTTGGATGTAATTTCACTATCTACGACAATTTACTGCAATTTTCCACCTGCTCCTGATTCCAAAGCTTTTAAAAATTTATCGTCTTTTTGCTCAAATAAAGTAAAAACTCTTCCTCTAACTCTAGACCTGTCGAATCCTGACTCAGGATCTCTGAACTAGTTAAAAAAATAAAATGATAAATTAAATCCTAATCTATGATTTACTTAATTTAAATAATAAAAAAAATAAAATATTATATTTAATTAATTTTTATTTTAATCAGTTTTAATATATTTGACTTTACTTATAATTTGAAAATCCAGTTTTATCCAGTTGTAAATTAACTAATTTGGTGACTTATTTACATTCCAGAGTTTTCCAACTTTCTTAATTCTTCTCTTAGCTCATTCATTCTGATTTCATTGAAATTAGAACCTAAATTTTAAAAATTAAAAAAAATATAAATTAAATTTATAGTTAAAGTAAACTTTTTAAATATAAATAAATATAGCAAAAAATTAAATACATATTTAAAGTAGACTTTTAAATATAAATAAATAAAGTAAAATTTGTTATTATTTTTTTACTATTAATTTCTTCTTCTAATTCTCCTACTTCTTTCTATAAAATTTACATCTGTTTTTCTTTTGCCTAATTTTCTCCTTGAGCATTTTATAAATTGTCTTAATTTTTTTAAATTTCTCTTTCCAAATATCTTATTTGATCATCAATAGATTTAATAGCTAAAAATTTAAATTTTAATAAAATTTATTTTAAACTTTTAAAATCAATTAAATCTGTAATATTTGTTTATCTTTTAATAAATTTTTTAAATATAAATATTTATTTTTGTACTATTTTTTGATTGTAATAAATGATTATTAGCTTCACTTATGCTTTTTAAAATTTAATTTTTTGCATCATCGTTAGAAATTTGACCTTTTTTCATTTATTCCATATTCAATTAAGCTTCATCTTATTATTCAATTTTATCTTTTAAACTTTATTCAAATTCTTGTAAATATTATTGGTAAATTTATAATTTGTTTTCAGCTCTATCTTTAGCACTTTTATTTTCTTATACTTATTATTCTAAATTATTAATTTCACTTTGAATATCACTAATTCTTTTTTTTCTATTCTTTTCATCATTCATTTATTTGGCAACTTGCTGAAAAAAAAAATTATAAAAATTCAATAAAATTTTTAAAAAAGATAATTTATAAATTTAGTTTTTTTTTACCTTTTTTTATTCGTTTAATTTTTTTTCTACATTCTAAAATTATCTGTCGGCATTACTATTAAAAAGTCTTTTACATTCTTCCAATTTCTTTTCTATTTAATTTTTTTCAGTATTTCTCAAAGTCTTATCATCATTCAATTATGTAAGATAATTCTAATTGTTTGCCAGATTTGATTTTCTAATAAAATAATAAAATTTAAATATATTTAGTTCAATTCATAATTTTAAATGTAATAATATTTATTAATTTATAATATTTTTTATTTACCTTTCATCTAATCTTTTTTATACTTTATAAAATTCATAAGATTTCAATAGTTTAGTTAATCTTATCAATTCAGTTTCCTAACTTTTCCAAAGCAAATATTATTCTCTTTCTCTTCTTAATTTTTCAATTTAAGGTTTAATATCCTTTTCAATTAAATCATTAATTTCATTTAGTTTATCTTCTTTTTTTTGCATAATCTTTTAAGATTCTTTTTTTTTCTCGTTATATAAAGCAGTACCTTTTTTAAAATATAAAAATAAATTAATTAATTTAAATAACTTATTATATATATTTAAATTACCTGCAGTTTCTTCTAACATAGCAATCAATTCCTAAGATTTTAAATTAATAATTTTAGTAATTCTTCCTTAACCAACATAAAAGTGGGGATTATCTATATTTAATTAAACACTTCTAAACATATTTTTAACTTTATTTTATTATTCTTTAACTCCATTAACAAAATATTTAGATTTATCTTATGTGACCTGAAATTAAATTTAAATTTTATTAAAGCCATGCATATTTAATTAATAATTTTTAACAAAAAATATTATATAATTTTGCTCATTATACCTAATTTTTTAAAATAATTATATTTATCTATTAATTACCTATCTTGTAACAACAATTTATTCACAGTTTTCATAACCCATAGGAGACATTGATTTATCTTTATTATCAAATCTAATTGAAACTTCAGCTTTTGTAATACCAGCATGTCCACTTTTATAAATCAGTTCTTTAACATTTTAAACTCTTAGCTGCATTTTTAATAAATTAAATACAAAAATACAGATAAATAAATTAGCATTTTTTAATCACATTAATTTTTGAGTTAATAAACCATTTTTAAAAAATATTTTTTTATAAAAAAAGTATTTATAAATTTTTTTAAAATTATTTAAATAGTTTTTGGGAAATATTTTCATAAAAATATGTTAATTATAAAACTAAATTTAAAAGTATATGATATTATAATTTTTACCAAATCCCATTCCTTTGTCATTCCTAATCCGAATAAAATAGAATCCATAATATTAGATTTACCCGAACCATTTAAACCTGTAATAGCGTTAAATTAAGGATCGAAATCCTTTATAACTGTTCTTTGGGCATAGGATTTGAAACCTTCTAAAATAATTTCTATTATATGCATTTATTTTTTTTATAATTTAATAAAGCTATTATTATTATTTATATTATTAATGCTTTTTATTTTTATTTTTTTTTAAATATTAAAATTTGGAATATTTATTATTTGATATTTGCTTTGTTATTTTATTTAATTAAAATCATTAATTTAATGAATTCTGTAAGTTCTTAATTATTAAATTTAATAAAGGCGCTAATTTATTTTTTTAAAACTATCTATAAAATTTTGTTTGTAAATTTGTTATACTATAACTTTGATTAAAATAATAAAAATATATATAATACATTTTCGATTATTTGAATTTAATATTACAAATATAATTTTCAAATTTCATAAACAAATTAAATTAAAATTATTTATATTTTTCTATGAACATTTTAATAAATTATTTGACGTTATGTAGAAAAAAAAATAATGAAAATTTTTAAAAATTTATATTTTTTAATATATTTACTCTTTGGTATTTTATTTAATTTAAATTTCAATCTTATTATTCACTGCTATCAGAATTATTAGATGAAAAAATAGACATACGATTTTACCTGTGCTGAAAAACTTACGCCTATTAATTTTATTATAATTATTGAGAAATATTATCATTGGAGATAAATCCATTTTAATGCAAACTATTTTGATCTAAACTAATTTAATGTTGCAGATATTATTACTGGTAATTTAATTGCTAATTGGGATAAACATTTTTCCTAGCTTAAACACCCAAGTATAAAAAAATTAAGATTGTTATTAATGTAAATATTATTTTACCAATAAATATTTGCTCCTCCGTTTTATTAAATTATTCTGATTTCTCAAAATTATACAAAATAATATTTAACTTGTTTTCCATTATATATTATATTCTCTACTATTTATAATCAAATAATTAAACTTATTTATGATTTTATTTAAATTCAGTTGTATTTTTATTACTGATTTATAAATTATTTTAATCTTAATCCTCCATTTTATATTTGTTTTAATTTATATTTTAATATATATTATGTTTATTATGATGATCATGCTTTATTTAATATAATTATTTATTTTCATCCATAAAATCCTTATTTTAATTTTCAGATTAATTTTAAACATCAAAAAATATAAAAAAATGAATTTTATCTTGATTTTATTCTTTAATTTTTCCTATTAACCCTAATCCCAATTATTTTTCTACTTCTTATTTACATAAATTTTATTAAATTTTTTCGTATTCTTATTTTAAATCATTATTTTTTAATATATTTTTGTTTATTTAAATACAAAATAAATTATTATACTATTCTTTATTATTTTAATCATTTTCTTATTTAGAAAAATCTTAAAGGTTCTATTTATTATTATATTTTAGATTTTTTATCATTATTTCCTAAGTTTTATTTCTTTTATTATAATTTTATATTTTAAGCTAATAATTTACATTATTGCAGTGTATGTTTTCTGTATAAAAATAGTATATTTATTTATTTTAAATCTAAGTCTTTTTTTAATTTATTTACAAATTTATATATTTGTGTTCATTTGAATAAACTTCATCTATAATTTAAACCTAATTTACTTTAAAATTTTCTTCAAAATAAAGATATGTTTGCGTATTTACTTAATTTTCACATTATTTTTCAAATTCTTTAATATTTTATTTTATGAATTATTTTTAAAATTTTTCTTATTTTTAATAACGAAACATTTAAAATTAAATAATAACACTGCCATCTATTGCATCTAAATTATCTTACTGATTATATATATTACTTATAAAATTAGAAATCTGATCTTTAATTATTATTAATAGTGAAATTATTACAATTACTATAAATATTTTATTATTAAGAATGCTTTTATGATATATTTTTTAGTTCAAAAAGTTACTTTAATATCTATAATTTTTATCTATTTAATATTATTATTATTGAAATAAAGGTATTTTAATCCGTCTATAGTTTTCCATAACTTATTATTAGTTTTTTCTAATATAAATTATTTTTTATTTTATATTATAATTATTAAAAATTGAATTTTTATTTTTATGTTTAAATAAATAATAAAAATTTAAAAGAAGAATAAATATAATTTACTGTGCTAATTCTTAATTTATAAAATTTTAAATTGATTTAAATGTATATTTAAATTATAAATAATATTTGTTCCATTTTTGAAAAAAATTCTTAATAAGGTAATTTTTTAAAATTTAAATAGTTCATTTATATATATTTGCAAAGTAATGAATGGATTTTTACGCATAAATACTTTATGTTTAAATTATAAATTAAAATCTGTATTCTAGTAAAGATAAATTCTCAAACCGTGAATAAAAATTAAAATAAATTATATATAATTCCAATTTATATAAATTAAAATAACAAAAAAAAAAAAACAAGAAATGAAAACAACTGAAGAAATAGAGTAGACAAATAATAAAGAATATTAAAATTTTAAAAATAAAATTTAAGAATAATATTTGCCTCTTCATAATTTGTACATGGTAGATTTAAACAACTTAATAATTAACTTTTATAATTTATAATTAGATTCAATTTTTTTATTTTAGAAAAAAAATTTTGAAGAAAAAATTTATTGTTATGATCTTTATAAATAAGAACCCTAAAAATATTATGATTGTCTGGTTGTTTCCGATGAAAAATATAGAAAAAATAGCACAATTTTAAAAAATAACTTTTAAAAAATAGAGGTAATATTCATTTTTATATATTAATTAAGTATATCTACATTATTTTATTAAATAATTAGAAAAAAAAGGATGGTTAATTATATATATGTAAAGATGATTTAAATTAAAAAATACAATTAAATGATAAAAATGAAAAATTGAATTAATAAGAAAATCTAGTTTAATATAATAATTGTCTTAATTAATGTTTAAATGATTTTGCTTAAGAAATTTTATAAATGTATAATAGTTTTTATTATAACACACTAGCATTTTATGATGAATATTAAGATTTTACTGGAATAAAGCCCTAAAAAAATTCTAAAGTAGAAGAATATAGATATAAATAAAAAAGATTTGCTTGAAAATTTTTATCAAGTAACATTAAAAGTTGATATACTTTACATATAATTTTAAAATACTTTTTTTTAGATATTATTTAAAATGTATTTTATTTATTATTAATTTTTAATAAAATAAAGGTAATATATAATTATTTTATTAAATATTAGTATTTTTCACAAAAATTATACAATTTAAATAAAAAACAACAATATTATACAAAAATCTGAATAAAATAAAATATTTCTAAGTATAAATCAATGTTAATTAAAAAGAATAAAAACAAATTAAAACTAAATATAATATTGATTTTCATAATAAAATTTATAACATTATCCTTTTAAAAATAAAATTTGAACTAAAATCAAGATTTAAATTTAGAATAAGAAATAAAATAAAATAATTAAAATAGTCAATAAAACAACTTAGATGAAATAATTGATAACGATATTTAATATCAAAGAATAAATGTGTTTGGAGGTGTTTAAGAATCTTATTATTATATAAATCTTTATGTAGGTAAAAAAAAGGATAACTAATTTATATAAATTTGATTTTTCTATTTTCCAGTTTTTTTTTATTTCTTATTTATTTCTTGTCATGTAATAATATTGTGTTAATAGATTATTTATAAATACTAGTTTAATTTAAATTATATATAAATAAGTTTATAAAATAAAACAAAACAAAAGTAGAATTTTAATTTATATGATTTTTTTAAATATCTACAGGTAGTCCTCCCCAAATTTAATAATTAATAATTGACACTGGGAGTAGTTTAACAACCATGACTTGTTCAAATTGCCAAGGGAATTCTTGTGGAAGACATAATGATATACCCTTTTAAATAATGAAATCTACGAGCTTCAAATTTTTCCCTTGCCAAGACACTGAATTGTAAAATCAATTTAAATAAGAAATAAGCGACTAGAACATAGAAAAATCGGATAAAGATTATTTAAATTAATAATAAAATAAAAATTAAGAAGAAAATTTGTCTAAAAAAGATAAAGATTAAATATTTTATGATAATTATGGCTTAAAAAATTTCAATTATGAAAATTACAACATTTCATAGGAAGATTTTTACAAAAACTACTAAACATTGTAATAATTTTCTAATTTTTAGTGTCCAATAAATAATTGTAATAGAATTACTAATTAATGTAATTATAAAATTAAGTATTAAGAAAATAGCTCATAGGAAGGCATTTTCGTTTAAGATTTTGTTTCTTTTGAAAAATACTAAGAAAACTTAAATTTTTAAAGTTAATATTCAGATTCTTCTTACACACAATAATTTATGCATGGTTCATAGAAAAAATATCAAGAATTTTTGAAAAAAATGGTCAATAAATAAAAAATATACCTAATTTTTGGATGTAATTTAAAAGAAACTAATTTAATAAAAAACTAAAAAGCAGATGGTATTTTAGGTTTAGGAACTCCTAGCAATACTTACTAAAAACCTCCAAATTTACTGGATTTACATTATAAATAGTTTTATCATTCTCATAAAAATATGTAAGAAAATTATTATATATTTTAAAATAATTATAAAGATGATTCTAACTCTTAAAAAACAAATGATGATGAAAATATTAATAATGAAGCTTTTTTGATAGAAAATAGTTATTCCATTGGATTTTGTTTTGGAATATATGGAGGGTATTTAGAATTAGGGTATAGAAATATAAGTAATGAAAAAATAATTAAGTTATCGTATAAAGATGATTATTAAAATGATCAGTATAGTATTTCAGATCATGTTAAAGTAATTAATATATTTGAAAATAAAAAAAACAATATTTTATATTTATATTTTTTTATTTTAAAGGTATTTGTGAATAAAGTGGATGTTGAAGATAAAAGAAATGTACTGGGAAAGCCACCTGAATTTAGGGAAAGAAAAGAAAGACCTTATATGTTCATAGATTCAGGGGCAACATATACTTATTTTCATTCATCATTATATAATTCTTTTATTACATCTTTTACGTAATTTTGTTAAAAAGATATTAATCATTGTTTAGGAAAAATAGACTAATACGATCACTGTTTTTTTATGGATAAGGAAATAGAACTTGAAAAAATTTTGAAAAAAAATTAAAATTAAAAAAATGAAACGTAATAATAAGATGACGAATAGGATAATCTAAAAAGTGATGAAAAAATCAAGATTTAGCAAAAAATAGAAAAATAAATGTATTAAAATTTTTTTGCTTCATTTCCAATCATAAATTTAGAATTTCACGATAATTAAGATAAAATAAGCTAAGTTTATAAATGGGAACCAAAAAATTATTTATTTGAATAGCAATAAAATCTTTTTTGTCTTGGAATAGAAAAATATCCAGGCTAATATAAAAAAATTCTTTTGGGATAAACTTTTATGCGTTAAAATTTTATTAGATTTAATAAAAATCAAAGAAAAATTGAGATAATACAAAATTAAAATTGTTCTACAGATATTTTTGGGTAAAAAACTCCTTTATATGATTCAAAACCAATTAATTTTTCTATTGATTTGGGAGGTCCTTTACCAATTCTGATAATTTTGTTTTCTTTTATATATTTTGGTTTAAAATTAGGAAGATATATTAAAAAAAAAATGATGATAAAAGCAAAAAAAAATGGAGAAATATTTTATCATAATAATATTAATGAGCCTTCAGAGTCTTAACAATTATAAAAATAATAGTCTTAATTAGAAGAAGAAGAACAAATTGATGAATCTGAAGAAATTGAGCTTGCAGAAAATCCAAAATAAAAATTTTAAGATAATTAAATTAACCTAAGTCAAAATAAAAACTTAACGATGGAAAAAAATGTAAAATTTAATAATTAAGTTTTGTAAAGACTTGATTATAAAAATATCATTTAAGATTATTATAAAAATAATTTATAAAGATCTAGATTAACTGAAATGAAAATAAACGAGTACGAAGAGGGGAGAATATAAAGTCAAGAAAAATTATTTAAAGTAAGCTAATAATAGGAATACCCCTAAAATTAAGTATTTTACTAATAGATCAAATGATTTTATTCTTATTTAAAAAACATGATGATAAAATAAAATAAAAATTAAAAATATTAATAGAAAAAAGTGATTTACTATAAAAAAATTAAAATCAATTAAATAAGAAATAAATTTATGTATATTAATGGTATTATATCGGTCGAAAATTGTGAAATTAATTTTTATTTTTATTTCTATATTCTAATTAAATAGATTTATAGATATTTAATTATATATTAACTAATTTATCTTAATTTTAACTTGAAATTATATATTAAAATTAATGAATTTCTTATTTAATAAATAATAATTTTTTAACTCTTTTAATATTAATGCAATTTATTTTTAATTTGTATTATTTTTATTTATACAAAATAATTTATATAAAATATATTGTTATTATAAAAATTACTATATATTTTTAAAAAGTCTATTTGAATTTAAAATTTAAATCCATAATAAATTTTGAATTGTAAGGCATATGTAATTGATTATTTTAAATAAATATAATTTTTAGATTCGTACAAATAAAAAGGTTTTAAAATAAAATATCTCCAATTTAAAAATTGGTGTACAGATATTTATTTTTTAAGATTCAGAGTTATTTATTGGTTCTCAAATAAATTTTTTTTTTTTCCAAGTATTGAATATTGATACCAAATATAGAAAAGTAAATCTGAAATA
>LDAU01000191.1:0-26189 GCA_001447515.1 Pseudocohnilembus persalinus
AATGCATTTATTTAATATTAAATCTTAATAAATTATTTATAAAAAAATATTAATTTTATTATTATTTTGATTCTATGTTAATATTGTTTAAATTATTTACACAAACTTTGAGAAAAATAAATTTTTTTATATTATTATCAATTTTTTTTCGTTATTTTATTACCGATAAAATCTAATAATAATGAGCTATTAATTTATATAACATTCTTAAAAATAGTTTTTTCGATTGAAAATTAATTTGTCTATCATACTAATAATAATTATTTCCTTAGAATTAACCAGAAAAAAATATGTAAAAGAAATAAATCTTAAACTATAAATGATACAGTTATTTAAATTAAAATGATAAATAATAATAAATCTGAAGTTATAAAATAATTAAAAAAAAATTGAGAATATAAAATGTAAGATTTAGACACATAAAATTTAATTTGTTCATATTGTGATAAAGATATATTTATTCGATAAAAATTTTTCTAAATCAACTAATGCGGGCATAATTTACACACTGAATGCTTTATTTTTAGGTCAAATTAGTAATTTGAAGAAGACCCAAACACTTCTAAATTTATTTGCCCAAAAAAGCAATGTAATTCTTAAATTTATTGGAAAGAATTGTTTAATTCTTTAAGTTTCGTGTATAACTTCTAAAATGAATTTTGTTTATTTTGTGATCCTATCACTTTTTTTTAAAAATAAAAAAAAGTTATTGAAATCCTACAAGAAGAAAATTAAAATATACTTATTTTTTAAAACGAACTTTTTATAAAGATTAATTGTGGGCACGAATATCATATTTCATGTGTATAAAGAAGGAAAAAAGAAAAAAATTCTTATAATAATATTATATGTTTATACTCAAAATGTAATACTGGATTTAAATAACAAACAGTTGATAAAGCTATATAATAGTAAGAATTTTTCTTAAATTAAACGGATAAAAAGCCTTATTTACGAATCAAAGATTGCGAAATTTGTTTCGAATAGAAATTAAACATGAATATGCAAAATTTTATTTAATCTTGTATAGTGAAGAATAAAAATGGTTATATAAGCTTATTTTAATAATAATCATTAATATTATAATGTTAGCATGAAATTCATTTATCATGCTTATAGAATCATGTAGTAGAAACTCTAAAAGATTAAAAATTTAAAATTCCTTGTCCAATTTGTCTCTAAGCAATTTCTCCAGAGTAATAAATTTAAATTACCGCAAATCACCCTTAAAAAGAATATTAATCTATAAATACATATAATAATCCCTTCTTAGATAAAATTGTATATACATAAGATGAAATAGAAAAATTTAGAGAGTTAAAACTTAAATAATGTAAATAATGTAACAGATTTATATAAAGAAGTTAAGGATGCAATCATATGACATGTAAATGCGGGTTTCATTTTTGCTATGTTTGTGAAGAAAGTTGGCAGAAAAGTTGTCATAATAATTGTTGAAAACTATATTTCTTTTTAAATT
This sequence comes from Pseudocohnilembus persalinus, assembly GCA_001447515.1. Lineage (NCBI taxonomy): Eukaryota > Ciliophora > Oligohymenophorea > Philasterida > Pseudocohnilembidae > Pseudocohnilembus > Pseudocohnilembus persalinus. The sequence continues at coordinate 1,481 of LDAU01000191.1, forward strand.
TATTATTATAATATATAAAAATAAGCTAAATGTAAAATAATATTTAAAATATATACATATTATAGTGTTCATATTTATATAAATTATTTAATAAAATTGTATATATATAAATTTTATCTGTTTATGCTAACCAAATATAAATAATTTTATTTATCAATTTTTTATTTTCTTTTAAAAATGATTTTGTAACTTTAAATATATTCTTAAATGATAAGATAAACTATTTTTAAAATATAATGAAATCTAATTGTAATTTAAAATTTAATAAACAAATATTTAAAAAAATCATAAACGTTCATTTTTGTAAAGTAATTCAAATAAAAAAATAAAGAGATGAATATTGAATGGATTTATTTTACTATATATATCTATTAAATTTTATTAGTATTTACTATTATATTAATAAAAATTTTAAAGTATTATTATAGTTTATATGAGTAGTCTACACATAATATTATAGAGAATAAATAATAATATCTATAAATTAAAATTAATTAAAGTAATTTTAATAATGTATTATTATATTTATAACTATAACATCATTCAATTCTTACATTTTAAAATACTTAATCTAAAACAGCTAAAGTATAGTCTACATCGCCTTCAGTAATACACATAGGAGGTTAAATTCTTAAAATATTACCATATAATCCTCCTTTTCCAATCAAAATTCTATTATAAATTTAAAAAATTATTAAAATATTAATTAAATTTATTTTAAATTAATATATGTAATTTTTAAAAAGATTTTAAAATTTGGTTAATAAAAATAATTATGTTCAAAATAAATTTAAATCATTAATTATTAAATATCATTATTATAATTTTTTTTTAATCTTACCTGTGTTTCAAAGTTTCATCCATAAGTTTTCCCATTGTAGCAGCTGAAAGAGGTTTCAAGGATTCTCTATCAGCAACCAATTCTACACCGATTTAAAGTCCTTCTCCTCTGACATCTCCAACAATTTAATGTTTATCTTACAATTTTTTCAATCCTTATAAAAATCTATCTCCAGTTTTTTTACAATTTTCTTATAAGTTATCAGATTCAATTATATCCATTACAGCTAAACCAGCAGCACAAGAAATAGGATTTCCTCCAAATGTATTAAAATGTAATTTTCCGGCCAATTTATCAGCAATTTCCTTTAAATTAAAAATTAAAAATAATATTTTAATTTTAAATTTTAGATTATTTAGTTTAAAATTTTATTAATTAAATTGAAAATAACTTAATATTTTTTTGATTTTATCTTACTTTTCTAGTAACAACCATAGCCAAAGGAATTCCATTACCCATAGATTTGGCACCAGTCACAAAATCTGGAGTTACTCCTTATTTTTCAAATCCCCAATATCTGTTACCTAATCTTCCCCAACCAGATTAAACTTCATCTGCCAAACATAATCCCCCAGCGTCTCTAATAATTTAATAGGCTTATTTATGATAAGTTCCGTCTCCAGCTGTGGGCATAATACCTCCGACCTATATAAATAAAATATTAATTAATTTTTAAAATATATACTATTAAAGGTTTTTATATGTATATATATATAATAATGATATAAAATTTTTATTATAAATTATTTATTTTTAAATTTATATTTACTCCTTAATAAGCGGGCTCGGAATAGTATAAAGCAATATCTCCACTTCCGCCAAAATCAATTTATCTTCTTAAATTATCAATAGCATGTCTAGTACTTTCTTCGATAGTACATTTTCCCAGAGGACTTCTGTAATTATAAGGAGAAACTGCATGTCTAAATTTATAAAATATATATATTATTAATTTTTAAATAAAAAATATGTTTTTATTATAATAAAATAATTGTTTTTATTGAAAAAATAAAATGTTTAATAATTACTTGACTTGAATTTATGAAGGGACATTGTATCTCCATGTTCTTAATGAAGTTAAATTATTAGATGTAGTTCCAGCTCCGTGATAAGCATGTTATAAGGCGATTATATCATTATTTCCTGTATATAATTAAGCCATCAATAAAGCTAATTCATTAGCTTCAGAACCACTGTTAACAAAATAAACATTGTCCAAATCAGGGGGTAACTTTTTACCAATTCTAAAAAATTATATTAATGTAATAAATTAATTAATATTAAGAACTTATTTATATACAAATAATTAAATAGAAATAATTAAAATATAAAATTTTATCTGATATACTTTTCAGCCAATAACGAAGCCTATTCAGTTAGGTACAATGTGGATATATGTTATAATTTGTCAATTTATTCTTTTAATTTTTCGTTAAATACAGGATGACAGTGTCCAACAGATACTCTATATATTAAAAAAATTAAGACATGATTATTTGTAAAAGATAAAAAGTATAAATTTAATTTTCTTATTATTTATATTTTATTTTGTTATTTATTTTATATTTTTACGTGCAAATACCACCAAATAAATCCAAGTGTTACTATCCTTTTTCATCATAAATATATTACATATAACCTTAAGTAGCATAAAAGAAATCAGAATATACTTTAAAAATTCCTAAAAAATGCATGAATATTATTTATAATTATAAAATTGATAAATTATTTCATTAATAATGTATGATTTTTTATTATTTAATATAATAATAAAAATTCATCTTTATATATTAATATATACCAGGATTTAATTTTTCTTTTCTTAATTTAGCAATTTCTTCTTTTGGTCTACCAGTATATGGCTTAGGTTTAAAATCTATTGATGGCATATCGGATACTTAAAAAATTAATATTAAAAATTTAATAAATGAATTTTAATTGTTTAAAAATTTATAACTTTTAATATAATAGTTCCATTACTCTTATATTAAAATTTAATTTCTTATTTTATTTTTTAAGTTTAATGCTTAAAAAACAATAAAATAAAAACAAAAATAAAGATGAAGATGTAAAAATAAATTAAATAAAAAGGAAGTAAAAATTTTTAAAAATAAATTTTAACTAAATTTATGTAATCTTCAATTAGTTGAGAATATTTTATTGGGGAATTTTTTTAAAATTTTTGTAGAATAAACTTATAATATTGAATTTATGATTATTTTTTAATTTTTTTTATTATGTTGTTGCATAATTTTTTTTTAAATATTTATAGGCAGCACCTTTTTAAATAAGAAATAAAAATAAAAATTATACCTGATATAGAATATTTAGGAGCCGAGGATAAGTTTAAGGTGTTTTAATATCTTAAAAGTTTTCTGATCATTTGGTAGGAATGTATTATTTTTATATTTTTTTTATTTTTTTTTAATTTTTTATTTTTATTTTATTGTATTGTTTTTAATTTTATTTTGAAAGATTCAATGAAAAAATCATAGTAAATTTTAAATTATTAGGATAGAAAATATATTATTTTTTATTTTCGTTTTACTATCTAATGATATTATTACACTATCATTTGTAATATAATTAAAATAAAAAGTAAAAAAGCTATTATTGTATCAATTTATTAAAAATATTACATTATGACATGCGTAATTTTTACCCAAAAGCTTTAATATTGTATGTCATATTTAAAAATATAATTTATATAAAAAATTTTGAATCATATTTATACTTTAAAAATATGCAAGTTATGAATATATTGTTATAAAAAAAATTAGAAATTCGAAATTTCATATAGCTCGAATTTTTATTATCTTTTTCCATTTTTTATTTTAAATGCTTTTTAAAATTTTCGTAAAATTTAAATATACAGATATCATCTAAAAATATAAATATCTTTATATCTAAATTATTTAATAAATTTGATATTAAACAAATTTTTATTGTAATAAAGATCCTATATATTGAGTAGAACAGATAATAATATTATATATTTTTGAAATTCATTACGATTAATATATTATCATAATACGTTTACAATTTTTCAAAATGATCTTCTATATATAGTAAAACATAAAAATTAGATTGATAGCATTTAACTACATTTAATTTTCAAATAACAAATATTATATAAATTTTTCTTATCAATATTATAGAAACTTATTTTCATTTAATAATAACATATTTTAGAGTTCTATCGATTATTTTATATAATTAATTTTTTAATTTAAATAATTATAAAAACCCGCAATTTGCATCATTCATTCCAAATATATTAGTATTTAATAAAATAAAAACTAATAAATTTACTTAGTTAAACTTTATATTAATAATTATGTTTGTTTATAATTATAATTAAAATAAAAAAATAAAAACTTAAATATTAAAAAGCCTTATATAATTTTATAAGTTTATATAATAAAATAAGAAAATTAATAGAAGCCAAAATAACAAATTATTAGAAAATTTTTATACATAAATTTAAGAATAATAATATTTATTACAATTATGGCCGCTAAGGAAAGTATTTTAAATTTAGATAGACTGGTAGAACCAAGTGAAGAAAAATTAGATAAAAATTTGGTTTGTTAAATTTGTACAGACATAGTACAAAATCCTAAAGAATGTTCAAACTGTCAAGTAAATATTTAACCTTAAAAAAAATTCATATTAAAATTAAATTAAACTTTTATTTTTTTTAATTTTATTCTTAAAAATTTTAATTTTAATAAATTTATTACATTTAAAGACTTTATACTGTGAATAATGTGCAGCAGATTGGAAAAAAACTAAAAATGTTTGCCCTAATCATTGTAAGGGAAAGTGGAAATTAAATGAACCACATAAAACATATAGAAATGCACTTAGTGATTTAAAATATAAATGTTTTTTTGCTGATTAAGGATGCGATGTTAAGGTAAATTTAGAAACATATAAAAAACATGAAGCTTCTTGTCCTAAAAATAACGGTGTGTAACTTGTAAATAATTCATAATAAAATAATTAATAATAATAACAAGCTTAAAAAGGTAATTTAGAAAAAAAAAATTTATATAAGAATTATCTATTTAAAAATTTATATCTTATATTGATTTTTGAACTTTTTAAATTAAAAATAATTAAACTTATTTATAAATTTTATAATAGGAGAGGTTAAATATTTTTTCGAAGGAGATAATGGTTGGTAAGAATATTAAAAATAAGAATAAGAAACAATAGAAAAAAATTATTAAAAAAAAAAGAAAACCTTTAAAATGAAGATGGGAAATTGGGACTATACTATTGATTTTAATAAAATGGTTTAAAGAAATTAAGCCACTTAAAAAGAAAGAAAAATTAAAAGAGAAGAAACTAAGCCTGTTTAATAATAATAACAATAATAATAGTAATAATAATAACAATAATAATAGCAAAATGGAGGTGCTGGTAATTTATTAAATTTTTATCAAAATTTTTTAAAATTTAAGATTATATTTAAATATATACTTTTTAATTTAAATAAATTAAAATATTTTTAGGCTCTCCCGCAAAATACTAAGTATAAACAGATGATGGATGGAAAGATTATGAAGATAAAGTTTCTAAACTTTTTGAGGAAAACTATTAAAAAAAATAAAATATTTTCTCAACAAAAATAGGTAACTGGAACTACGAAATAAATTTAGATAAATGGGTATAAATTAATAAATATACTAAAAAAGAAAGAAAAATATAAAGAATTGGTGGTTAACCTTTATAATAATAGTAGTAATAATAACCATAATAATAACAACAATAATAATAAATAAAATAATAAAATTAGAATTAAAACAACAATTAATTAAGTGACCCTTCAAAAATTAGATGGTGCTACAAAGGCGATAACGGTAATTGGTAAGCATTTGATAAAGAAACTTCAGCTGAATTAGAAAAAAAATATATCGAAGATTCTACTTAACATTTGGATATAAATGTTAAATAATTCAAATATTCTATTGATTTTAATTAAATGATATTGACTTTTAATAATAAGCCTAGACTTTTGTTGAGAAAAGATTTTAGTTAGCCAAATTAAACTTAATAATAAGTTAATAATAACGCTTAAGCAGCACAAAAGCTTTTATAAAGTAGATTATAATAACAAAAAACATAATAATCACAGGCACAATCTAAGAAAAAAAATAATAAAAAGTAAATAATAATAATTTTTAAGTTTATTTACTATTTTTACTAAAATTTTTAAGTTTATTTACTATTTTTGCTAAAAATTTTTAAATTATTTTAATAGAGATACGTTGGACAGCAGTGACGATGATGATAATGATTAAAAAGAAGAAACAAAAAAAGAAGAAAAAAAAATGGAAGTTGAAGATTAAGATGAGGATGAAAACGAGGATGAAGATAATTTTGCATGGTAATTTTTAGATACCGATTACGGAAAAAAAGATTGGAAAGATTACACTGATTAAAAAACAATTGATTTAATTGAAAAAGCATTTTAAAAATATAAAAAAGAAGCAACTAGAAATAGAGGAAATAAATTTTTATTTAAAATGTTTGGAAAAGATTATGAAATTGACTTTAAATCTATGGTATAAGTTAATAAGGTAACTGGGTATTCAAGAAAAATTAGAAGATAAGATTTAAAATGATAATTTAATTGTTTAATTTTTTCACATAGTTATTAACTAAATTATTAATTTATTACAACAAATTTAAAACTTATTTTATTTTAAACTAATGAATATAAATTCTCAAATATAATATTTTAAATATTTTAGAAATATCCATTCATAAAATTTATCAATAATTACATTTTTTTTTTCAGAATATTATTAATCATTTTTATAATTGTAATCACATTAATTTAAATTTAATTATTTTATTTTCCACCACAAATTTAAATTTACTGAATTAAAATAAAAATTATAGAAAAGAGAAAATATAAGAATTAATTTACAATTGAATTTTTAGAATAAAAATAATTTTTAATAACTAAAAAAATGAACAGAAAATTCAAAAGATTTATTAAAACATCGGTTCTACCTTTTATTTACAGCACAACTTTAGTAGGAGGAGGGGTTTTAGGGTATTTTTCTATAAAAGTATAAAAAAATCGAAAATAATTTGAAGAAGAATAAGAACATGATGAATTTTATAAAGATACTACAAGAGATTAAAATTTGTATTATGGAATAAATTGGGGATTTAGAGCAGATTAATTGGTAAATTATAATTTAAATCACAAAATATTAAACTATTATCCCTTTTATATTTTATTGCCCTTATAAATATATTTATGGGAAAATTAAAAGAGTTGAAAAAAAATTATTTTAAAAATTATATATCAATTAATATATTTGAACTATTTTATATAATTAAATTAATTTTATAAGTTTTTTTTTTTATCTTATTTGTATATAATACTAAAATTTATTTAAAGATCGCGGATAAAATAGATGCAGGAGACATTTTATTTATTAAATTTGACTGTGATGAGTGTTTATAATTAAAAGATATTTTAAACTGTAACACTTTGTAATTATTTAATAGTGATTAAGATTATGACTCTATAGGATTTGCATTTAGGGATAAAAATGGAGTATATATTATTTGTAGTTAATTTGGGAAAACATAAATTATGGAATACCATGAATTTTTAGCGTAACCTTTTTTAAAAGAACTTTCGATGAGAAAAATTATACTTAAAGGAGAGAGAAATTAAAGAACTTTTTATAAAACTGTTAAAAATCACTTCAAAAATTTACAAAACAAAATCGAATCAGAAGGATACATTAAAGAGTAAAAATAAATAATTTTAATACATAATGTATAATCATTCATTTATTTTAATATATATATAATCTTTTTTTTTCATTTTTTTAACTAATTCAGGCCTGCAGAAAATATGGCCTACAATTATATGAAATCACTAGGATTTATTAAAACGGAATTTTTAGAAGATACATAGATAAATAACTACCAACCTTATTTAAACAGTTATGATAGCGATGCACCATTTTTCTTATAAAAAATAATGAAGCTAGATAGTAAAGTAATTATAAGGTCAAATACAAATAAGTAATTAAGAGCTAGATAGTGAAAAATTAATATTTTTAGTTTGTAAAATAGAAAAAATTTGTAAAAATATAAGTAGATAGAAATTATAATATACATATATATATAAGAGATATAATAAATTTTTAAATTTTATAATAATTAAAATTTGTAATGAATTAATAAATTATTTTACTTGAAAATTTATTTATTATTTTTTATAATTATTATAATTTTGTTAAACTAATATTAGATGTTATTTAAATATATAATCCTTTAATATTTACTTTAACAAATATTAATTAACAATTTAAAAATAATTTCAAACAATAAATATGTAGTTAATTAAATCTAACAAATATTTTTATGAGATTACTATCTCCTAATAAAATAATAATAATATTCAATTTATTTCAAAATAAAAAATAAAATAAATAATACATAAACAAAGATTAAATCTTTTTAATTTCTTTAACCAATATAATACAATAATTAATCCGCAAAAAACTATCCAATATTTTAAAAAACTTTAATAATATAATGTTAGAAAATCCTAGATAAATTAGCAAACTAATTGAATATATATTTTTAGCTATTACAGTAATAAAAATAATTTAAAAATATTAAATATTTATATATTTAAAAATTAAAAAAAAAAAGTGTAAATTATAGCACAATAAAAACAAATAAATAGTTAATATAATATTTAATAATTTTTATTATAATTATATAACTTTTCCGGGATTTAAATAACTTTCATATTAACTAAATAATATTAAATATTTTTAATTATTTTTCTTATAGTATGTCTCTACAATGGCTTGCTTAGTCAGAACTGATTATAATTTTGCTTTTGCTTTATTTGGCTATTATTTATGGATTTCAAGAGAAGATAAAGCCAATTCTTTAATGGTATATATAATTTTAAAAAATAATTACATAGAAATTAAGCAAAATATAAAACATGTTTAAAATTACATAAATATATATATTTTATTTATTTTTCATGAACTTTTAAAAATAAAAATTATAATTATTATTATTGTTAGTTAATGGCTTTAAATGGAGTTTTGTTAGTAGTTGATATAATCTGGTATTTTTCTGTTGCCAGCATTTGGAAAACTCCTGGAAGTTAAGCTTGGTAAGATTTATCAGGAATTCACTCTTGGGCCATATTTTGGTCAGTTATTAATACTGTTTTAAAAGTAATTATTATTATCAAATTTCAAATAAAAATCAAAAATACTAATGATTACTTATAAAAATATTTATATTAAATAATTTTTTCTATAAATTTATAATTTAAATAGGTAGGAGCCATTGGATTAATATATTTGTATAGATCGAAATCTGGTAATATTATATTTTTTTATAAAATGTCAAAAATTTCTTGCTTAAAAAATTATATTTTACAGGACTTGCTGATTCATAAAGAACTCACTGAGATAATAATAGATTAAGCGAAAATGATTGATATTCATAATAAATAAAAAGATCTTTAGAAATTTTAATTTATCATCTATATCAAAAATTAATTATTAAATTTTAGCTTATATTAATTTTAAATGTAAATATTTTTATAATTTAATAGTTTTAAATTTTAATTTTAGTTAATAAATTGCAGATATCGATAAGAATTTTTTAATTACATTCCTAAATAGTTTTATTATAATATATTAAATATATTAATTATAACTAATTTTAATTTTTCAACATATAACAAATTATGTTATAAATATGAAACATTTTATTATTTTTATTTATTTTAAAATAATAAAAAAGTATTTTATATATTGTTAGCAAACTTAAAGAAATATTCATTTAATTCCAAATATTCAATTTTATATATTATTTATATCCCATTTTATTGCATATTTACATATAGAACATATTTTAATAATATTAGATTATTATATATGAATTCCCACTATTTTTATGTTTTGATTAAAATTTTTAATTAATCACAGATAAACTAATACTTTTAAATCTTAATTAATAACTTATTTTGTGTAATCTTTGCTAGCAAATATTATATTACAAATTATATTACAAATATTAATAAATTTAATATTTACTCTTTATAATAAATGATTATCAAAAATAAACTAAAAAAAAAAAAAATAATTAAAAAATTATTTAATTTTAAAGTCTTCTTTATATATAAAACAATCAATAAATAAAAAGATTATTTAAAACTATTTGAAAATGGGTGGTAATTGTAGTAAATTAAAAAAAATCGATATTGAAGAACCTTACAATTCTAAAAATAATAATATAGTTTCATAAAAACCGATAGATTAAATATATGATGAAAATTAATTTAAATAAAATAAAACAATTTCTAAATAACTGATTGATGATATTAAAAAATTACCTTATGTTCCAGAAAAGTCCCCTAAAAATATAAAATTTAAAAAAAATGGTAAAACAAGAACTTTTTGTTTCAATTCCAGCAATCATAATTAAAAATATATATAATAATAAAATTTATAAAACATATATTAAAATGATAAATAATTAAATTCCAATCCGGTTAATTAACCTATAATTATGTAAAATAAGTAAAAATAGCAAAATAATACCAACCAATAAAGCTATCAAAGGCTTTAAATTAAAAAGAATAACTCATTTGACTAAAATTACAAACTTTAAAGTGAGGAATATTATTTTGACTACTTTGACAAAGAATTGGAAGAGGAGTACAATATTATAAGAATATAAGAAAAAATATAATAATATTTGTAAAAAAAAAGTCTAAAAAAATACAGCAGTATAAAATCTAATAAAAATACAAACTACGAGAGTTAAGAATCAACGGCCAAAAGTAAAAATCTCTCAAAAGTTGGAAATAATATATTTTTATAAAAAAACTTAAGTATAGATACATAAATAAACGAAAAAAATAATAAAAACGAAAATCATGATTATGCAATAAATTCTACATCATTAACTTAAAATTTTGATAACCATTAATAATAGTAGTAATTTTATTAACTACAATAATAAATAAAGGATTCAGATAATAGTGAATAAATTAAAGAAGAAGATTATGATGATGAAAATGATATTTTGAGCTAAGAAAGTTCTTTTGGACCTGAATTAAATGTAGATCTTTAATATGTAGATGCCATTAGTGTATAGAGAAAATTATAAAAACTAGAATTTTTGTAATAATAGGTTGTAAATTAAGGGGAAGTATGATTTAATATAAAAATTTGGGATGAATATAAATATAGATATAAAATTAAAGAAAAAATAAAAAGTAATTTTTTGATTGATAATTTAATTTTTTATAAATTAGTTTGAAAACGATAATATTTTGATATTTATTATTTAAATATAAACAAATCTTTTAAATGTATTACTTTTAGTCATATATATTCTTACAAAATTTAATATAAAATTTAATTCATATTACTATAAAAAAAATTTTTTTTTCTATCTAATAAAAGCTAATATAAAATAATGATTAAATAATTCGTAATATAATTAATTTAATTTTAGAACTTAATTATTTAACCAAAAATAATAAACAAATAATAAAAATGAAAGCAAAGTTTATAGATACTCTATTTGACTTAATAGTAGAATGGTATACACCTAGAAAAAAAAAATCGTAAAATTCTTATTATATTTAAAATTATTAATTTAAAAAATGCTCAAATTCAAATTTATTTATTTAATAGAAATCAAAACCAAAGTTCGACAGGTAATAATAATATTTAAAATAATGGAATACAATTTAATCCAAGTAATAACAAAAAAAACTTAGAATTTAATGGTAATTTAATCGATAATGATGGAAATAATTCTTAAGAAAAAATGAATAAAAAATTAATGAGATTTTATTCTTCTAAAAAACAACCATAGTCTCAATCAGTAATAAGTATTTCAATGAACGGATATTATAAATAAAACTCAAACATATAACATAGAAATTTATCATAAAATAACATGCAAAGAAAATCTTCTACACAAAAATAATAGTAATAAAATTTGATGTAATAAATTAGATAATACCCTACTTTAGATACAGATATAGAAAATATAAATAATTAAAATACTACAAATACTTTTCAAGATCAAATACAAAACTAACAATAAAATAGTTAATAGTTTATAAATTCACAAATTTTTATTGAATAAAATAATGAAAAATATAAACCTTAATTATACGAACAAAATAAACAAATCTTAAATAAATAACCTTTATTTAATATAAGCTAAAATAAATCTTAAAATAATTGTATTAATAATTGTTAATGCATGATTAATAATTGCCAAACTTGTAGCCAACTGCACTAAAAAATTTCAAAATTGGAATAAGAACTTAATTTATCAAAAATGTAATTATATAACATGGAAAGTGAATAATAGTAGTAATAAAATGAGTAAAATTAGTTTTAAAATAATAAATTAGATATTAGTTATGAACAGAAAGTTGCAGAGATAAAAAAATTTGTTAGATAGTTTCCTGTAGTTTTTTATCAATTTAAATAGTTAGCCGATTAATGGTTAGCTTTAGATATACACAAGCAAAATTAAAATATAGAAAATTTAATACTATAAACAGGTAAAAAAGAAATTAATTAAATAAAAATATATAAAACTTAATTATTTTTAAAAAATTTTAGAAAAACTTAACTTAGATAGCTAAAATAAAAGTCAAAGTTAAATTCAAAAAGAAATTCAAGTGCAAAATTAAATGTAAACAATAATTAATTTTTAAAATATCATTTAAATATAAAAATAAATAAATATTTTATTCTTATTTAGATAAAAAGATTACGAAGACATAGTAGAAGAAACAATTATCCTTAAATTTGGACACGAATAAAGAAATTTTTTCCCCAAAATAAAACTTGAACAATTTAAAAAAGTTATTAAAGTGTTTAAAAGTAACCTAGACCATTAAATTATTGTTAAACATTAACATATAAAAGACGATATTAGTTATTACAATTTAAAAACTTTAATTCCAACTAATTGGTTAAATGATGCTGTAATAAATGCTTATATATAAATGATGTTAAGCTAAGCCAATTAAAAATTCAAAGAAAAATAAAGATAAGAGGAAATATTCATTTTCAATACATATTTTTTTGATTTTTTTTACAGTAATAATAGGAGTCTTGAAATCGATTTATAAAAAATAAATTGGTCTAAAATATTGAAAATTATTAAAAGTAGGAACAAAAACAACAATGTAAAATTCTTTTTTTAACCTATATATTTTAAAATTAAAATTATATTCTTGACATTTAAATTATCTTTTATTTTAATTCTTTTAAAAAATTAGTTCAACACATAAAAAGACATAGTTTACGTACCCATAAACCAAAATAAAAATCACTGGGTTTTTGTAGAAATTAACTGTCCTGAAAAAACAATTACCTATTACGATTCTTTTAACAAATAATTAAGCCAAGTATAAAAATATTTAACCCCTTTTTAACTTTTAATAAATAAAATGTAAGAAGATTAACAAATAGAACAGCAAAAATTTGAGTTAAAAGTTGGTTAACATTCATAATAATAAAATGGGTGTGATTGCGGAATGTTTATGCTTAAAGGTATACATTATCTTCTTATGTAGAAAAATAATAAAATAACCTTTGATTAATCTGATATCAAATTTTTCAGGTATTTAGTTTGTCATGAATTAATATAAGGAAAAATAGAGACTCAAAATAATAAAATATGATTTGTTATTTTATCTATATTAAACCAATTTTATTTTAGATTAATATTATAAATATTTATAGAATTTATTAAAATTATTTTTATTATTAAAAATTAATTAAAATCTAATATTATCAATTTATTGTTTTTATTTCTTATACATTATTATATATATGATTCCAATCCATCCCATTTCCCTTTATAGGTTTTCCTAACGGTATTAACCACATTATATATTATTTTCCAAAAAAAAATCTTAAATTATTTATAGCTCCTTCATCATATTTTAATCTCTGTAATTTTAAATTAATTATTTTATTTTATTTTATTATAATATTAGATATGTATATATAATAAATTAAATTTTTATAGCTACTCTAATAATGTTCTACATATAATCTATGGTAGTTACACAATTTATAATCCTTTTTATGTGGTCATATGTAAATTTAGTAAGTACTTTTTATAAATAAAATTAATATTGATTAGAAATTTTAAAAGCAAAATATTATGGTTACCAATCCAAAATAATATTCCAGCTATAAAAATAAATAGAGTTCCAAAATATCTTATAAAATCATAAATATCTTCATTGTCATTAAAAAAAAACATCTAAATTTTATTAAAAATTTATATTATTATATTTTTTTTATGTTTATTAAATAAATTAATTTTATTTACAATTAATTTTTAGCAAAAAAAGGGAAAATTATATAAGCTATACAAACTAGCCATAAAAAGTCCTAAGGACCCATAAAATAAGGCTTAAACAAAAAATTTTCTATTATAAAATCCTATGCAATTTGCAGTGAAAGGACAATGGTGGTCCATTCCTAAAACACAAGCTTTACAAGTAGAACAATGATGACTTCTTTCAACTTTAGGTATTCCATTACACTTAAAACATTTATTTTTATTTTCTTTGTTAAGTTACTCTATATTTTCTTTATTTATCTTTAAAAAATATTGTAAATGTAAATAAAAATAAAATACACATTATTCTTATATATTAGAATTAAACTTTGTTATACACATTAACAAAAAAAATATTTTTTTTTTATAATTACATAATAATGTGCAAATCCAGGTCCAGTCCTCATCGTTTATAACAAACTCCAGTAATGTAAAAATAAAATGAAGCAAGCTAAATAAACAATTATTGTATTAATTTGGCTGCTATCTATTTATTAAAAATATATTTAAAATTAACTACTAATTTAATTTATTAATTTAAAAAAGTAAAATCAAATTTATATAAATTTAATTTCTTTATATTTAAAAAAATATATGAAATCAATAAATTTTTTATTTAATTCTTTATATTTTAATTTTACAAGTTTCCATTTCACTTATATATCCAAATTCATAATAAAAATAAAAGATTATCATACTAATGGAAATAACTGTAGGTCGTAATAAATACTATTAAACTGCAAATTCTAGTTATTTTTATTATTTTCTTGTCCATTTTTTTTTTCTATTTTAAGCTTTGAATTTACAGGCACATGCTTACTCATCTTCTTATTATATTTATTATTCTTACGAAAGTTGATGAAATTAATGTTGTTTATTCATATTTTTATTTAATTCTAAATTTTTTTATTTAATATTAATCTAGAAAATAATTCTGTATTTATTAAAAATTTTTAATGTAGAATTAAAACAATAATCATTTGACTTATATTTTTAATGAAAATTTAATATTTTAAATTATAAATTTTTTTTTATATAAATTTATATATTTTTCAAAAATAAAATATAAAAAATATTGAATACATGAATTAAAATTTACTAATTAAATTATTATATTATCTTATATATTTATATCATTTATCGTGACTATTTGATTCTAAATTAATTTGGTTTGCAATATTGGAAGGATCAATTATAGAATTAAATAAGTTTTAATTATTTTCTATTATTTCATCTAAAAAGTTTTTAAACTCAAACCAATCGAATTATTCAACCTATTTAATTTTTAAATTCCTGATCATTTCTTTATAAAATTTATCTAAATTTTATTTTTTCTTTTCTTAATTAAATTAATTTAATGTAAGATCATTTTAAACTACATAACTTTCGTATAAAATATCTTTTAAATTACCTTGACCTTAAATTAAACAAAAAATATAAAATTTCTGATGATTAATAAATTCAGTAAATAATAATTTTATACTATATTATATTTTCTATTATTATTTTTTTACTTATAATCTAATTTTTATCTTAATATTTTTCAAAAGCTTTTTTTAAACTAGATTTTAGTTCATCAGATTTATCTTTTTACATTATATATTCCAACCATTCTACCCTTTCAATTGTACCGGATTTATCATAATCAATTGCATTTTTTTCTGATGTAACTTTAAATTAATTAGGCTCACTATCTTCATAAATCCATAATAAAATTTTTAAATCTTAAACATGCAAGGAATTTTCATTATCGTAATCTGAGGCTGAAAATGCCGACCTATAAAATTATTATGTAATCTATATAAAAATTTTAATATAAATATGCAATTTTAGTTATATACCAAACCTTCATCACTTCTAAAAAATCAACTTTTTTCACCATATTTGTGCTTTATAAGGAATTTTTCTTAGAATAATTTTCAAGAACTGAAAATAATGTTTCAATCAATTATGGGTCGAAATCTGCTAATTTCTTTTATAAATACTATTTAATTTTTTCTTTTTCTACTTGCCTTTCTAAATGTAAAAGTTTAAAATTTATTAAAAATTGATTGACAATAATTTTTTAAGTAAGATATATTTTAATATTATATTATTACCTCCATTACTAATTTCTAAAAAACCTTTTCCAAATTCTTAAAGTTCTTATAACATTCTTCTCTTTCCATTAATATAGGTATTGGTTTTCGTATATTTCAAAAGAAAATCCTAAAGTTAGAAATCTTAATCTAGCCAATCTTTGAATTCTTAAAAATCTATAAATCCACTTTAATCAACGTCGATCATATTAAAACATGCATCTGCTAAAATTTTTGTCAAATCTTCTTCAGGAAATGACATGCCCACTACTTTACAAACTGCTTTTAGGACAATTGAAAATGTTTTTCTTAGTTCTTCTTTATCCTATAAAAAAAAAGTTATATAAATTAATTAAATTGCTTTAGTTTTATAAAAATTTATATATTTATGCTAAATTTTTAAAATAGTTTTTTATTTTTACAAGTATTTTTACTACAAAAGTTTAATTTATTTAAAAAAATTATGTATTACCAAATTAAAGGAGGAGTCAAAATCGAATAATCTAAACAAAAAAATGGCTTTACTTTCAAATGGGTCACCACAAAAAACCACAAATGTTACCAAAGCCTCATAAATATCAACTAATCCATATTCTTATATTCTGTCAAATAAAGGTTTACTATCTAGCATTAAACAGCCAAATATATCATCGAATACCTATAAAATTGTTATTATATTTATTTTTAATATGACATAAATGAAAAATTTTATTACATTTATTTGAACATTTTTAATATTAATAATTTGAAAAAAAAATCAATTTTATATTTTATTTTATTTTAATTTAATTTAGATAATGACCTCAAATACCATGCTGTAACATTTAGGGTACTATTCATGTATGTATTAAACTACTTCAAAAATATCTTCTAAATTTATTTTTTTGATCTAGCTTCTTATATTTAAAAATGTTTTGCTTTATGTTTTTTTGTCTTATTTAGCGAGCAATGTACCCATTTAAAATATATAATAATTATTATTTGTTTATTAGTTTTATTTTTCTAATACTATTATTACACTATTTTCTTTATTTTACTAATTTTCTATAATATAAATACCAATTTTTATAATATTTATTTTGTAAATATATATAGTAATAATTATTAAAAAAAAATATATAATGGTAGGTGGTCGTATAAACTAAAAATATTTTCAACAATAATAGTTTTTGAACAATAATAATTTTTAATATAATATATATTTTATATTTAATTTAATATATTAATAATATTAGACACATTTATAATTTAGTAAATTAAAATCATAATATATAATAGTAATTTAAATTATATAATATTAACAATTTCTATAGACATTTTATACTTATAATTAATTTATTTATTAAAACAAAATTAAAAATTTTTTCAAACATTGTAAATTTGAATTAATTTTTCGCTAATATTTTAGGCCAAATTTTCACTTTAAAAGTTATTTAACTCTGCTTATTATTTGTAAAATTTCACCATTAACATTTTAATGTGTAAATTTCTTTTAACCATCAAGTAGCTCATACTGGTATCTTCGTCCAAAATTGGGACAGCAAAATCGTTCATTTTTTTTTTCATTTCTTTTCTTTTATTAATATAAACTTCAGAAACAATATATTTAGGCATAATTTCTGTCACTTCTGATAGCTATTATTCCTAAACAATATCGGCACAAATTCTACTGTCAATTTTTATTTCTTGTTTCTTTTTATTGTAAACTTCCAACTACTCTTATAATATTTAATCTTCTTCACTTATTTTTTTTATATGACTAAATTAACTTTTTTTTTTATTTAATTTCTGATGTCTTTCTAATTAATTTGAAACACATGTTAATTAAGAATAATTACTACTTTTTCTTTTTACTATTCCACTTTCTTCTTTTTATTATAATTACTTCAAGTTAATTACTTTGTCTAGTTTTTCATTTTGATCTTTAATATAAGAAAAAACCTTATTAATTCCACTACTTGTTTAATTAATTTATATTTTTCCGTTTTCGTACTCCTACCCAATTTTCATATTACTTTCTTAAGAAATATTTTCATTCAAATTCATTTTTTACAATTTTTCTAAGTTTTTATTTATTTTCTATTTTTCTAACGACTCTTAATCTTCATTTTCAAAATTTACGCTATTTTTTTCGGTTTCAACTTAAAAATCACTAATTAGTATATTATTCTATTATTAATAGCCTTTCTAACTATTGGTTGATGATTATATAACAATTTGGTCAGATAAATTATTATTATTGATAGTTTTTTTTACATTTTTATCATTATTATCTAAAAAATCATTTTCACTTTTATATTTTCTTTTAAGCTTTTATTATTGTTATTATTGTTATTATAATTCATATTATTATTCTTAATCATTTTCATTCAAGTTCAATTAAGGAAATTAATAAGTTTGCTTTTTACTAGTATTATCTGTCTATCCTAATGAATCAGCTCCACAATTAGTTTATTTTTCACCCTTTTAAAAACTTGATTTTTTAGAGTACATTCCTGGTGTACTATGATTGGTTTCAGAGCAAGGGGTTCTATTAATAGTTGATTTTATTTAAACTTAACATTTACCTAAATTACAACCCATTTGTTTAAAAATTTTTTTAATTTTTTTAATATTTTTATATTTTTTTTTTTTTTTTTTGAATTAATTTATTTTATTAATTTTTTTACCTTTTATAATTTTTATTTTATAATAACCATAATGTTAATAAACATTACTATTATCGTATAAATAAAATACACACAGTATTAAACATCCAAAAAAAGATAATAAATAAAAATCTTTAAGTATCAACAACTATAATTAAAGTCTAAAAATTTATCAATTAATAATTTGCTATATAAAATATAAATTTATTTATATAGGATCAAATAAAAATATTAAAAAATTTCCTTTACACTTTTAAAAATTTTAAAAAAATATGATTTTCAGAAAAAATATCTAATAAAATAAAGATTTATATTTACCTCTGCTTTAATAAAATTGTTTATAAATAATATCGTGATTTTTATGAATTGTAATAAATTCTATTGACTTAATAAAAAATTAGTTCTTTTTTTATTAATCTATTAATATATGAAAGAATAGAATTAATTTATCTATGTATAAAATCCCATATAAAAAATTAGATTCCTAATAATTTTTACATACTAATATGAATTTTTCTTAAAAGCCGTCTTATTTTTCATAATTAATCATGTTTGAAAAAATTAAAATCAAAAAATAAATAATCTTAAATTATTATAATATTTTTTTGTATAAATATATTAATTTTTAACAAAAAATTATAATTTAATAAAGCCATATTTTTAACAGTAGTATTGTAAAAATTCAACATTTATTTTATAAATTTACTAAATATTTATTTATGATATTAGATTTATTATTTTGTATCTGAAATAGAAATCATTGTATTGTTTTAATATTAATGATTAATAATAGATATTTCCTATTTAATTTTTCAAAGTAATAAGTGATAATTTTTTATAAAATAAAATTTTAAATGAGAATATAGAATATACTAGTCAAATTAAACTGATTTAATTATAATATTCATTAATATTATTTTATTCTAATCAATAAATATAAAATTATTAAAATTCTAATTTAGTATTAGAAAATTAACTTTGGAAGTTTTCAATAAAATCTGATAGTAGCAATTATTTAATGTTTTCAATTATATTCTTGTTTGGATTAAAAAAATAATTATTTAGCTTTGAAATTTAATTTTATGATAATGAAAATTATTTTTTATACTTTGATAAATTACCTATAGTTTTTGGTATACTAATAATTTTAAAAAAGGAAAGATTTTACTATCTATATTTACCTGAACAATTTTTATCAATTACAAATCAATTCTTTTCAATTAAAATAATTAATTAAATATTCCTTTCTATTATTATAAAGTTTACATAAACTCAAATATAATTGATTTATGAAAAAATGTATTTTTAAAATATTTTTATTTCTAAATGAAAGATATATTAATATATATTTAAATTATATACTAGAAAAATTGAAATAATTTGGTAAAATATAGATAAAATTTTTGTATTAATATTATTATATTAGATATTTACTAATCTTACTATTAATATTTATATATAGATATTATTGTTAATTAAAAAATTTGTTTTTAACTAGGTAATTCAATTTAAATTTTTTTAATTAATAAGTAAACTTTTTATATTTCATAACTATATAATTTTACTTTATTAGTAATTATTAACTATTACTTTGCGATAAAATAATTTAAAATAAGACTATCCCATTAATTATATATTAAGAGTGATATAAAAAAAATAAAGTCTAAGGAAATAAAAATTAGAGAAAATAGTATTCAGAATATAATATCATAAACCTTTTTTAAAAAATTATGACTAATAAATAGTAGTGGTGAAAATTAATTTAATTATACAAATGAATATATGTATACAATTTATTAAAAAATATAAAATATTTCTAATATTAAACATTTTTAATATTTTTGTTAACATATTTAAAGTCAAATATATCTTTATACTATACATAGACAGCTAAAAATCATCCTAATAAAGTAATCTTAAACAAATTTTAATTTGTAATTTATAAATATTATAGATATTCAACTATCTAACAATCATAATCTTTATATTAATTTTTGTTTATATAGTTATAATTTATTTTAATATCGCTTAATTAAATATAAATTCTAAAAGTATATATTTCTTTTACACACCTATAAATGATAGTTTTAAAATTGTTTATTTAGTAATATGGAAAATATTATTTTTGGTAATTTATCATTACAAACAAATCACCATTTTTTAAAAGTATCTCATTATAAAAATTATAGTATTATTGTAAATAGTAAGATAGTTTTCACTATCTCAATTAACATTAAAAAAAGTTATAACAAAATTAAAATTCATCAATGTTATATTAAAATATCTTATTTTTCTGTAGTAATTAATATAGTTCATGAATATTTTAGAAATGGCGACATTAATATAAATAATGAAAAAAGTAGAGAAATATCTAGTATAATTTGAATAGAAAATAATATGGTAAATAATCACATAGGCTATATTACTTTTATCTTAAACTATGTAGTCTATTTAGCGCGCTAATTATAAATTTTTTACAATATAAATATATAAAAAATGTTAATGTTTTTCCTAAATTGAAAAATTTAATTTTTTTATATTACAGTAAATAATAAATATAACTTAATGTCAAATTTTTTTCTATACATCTTTTGATAATTACTCCCAATATTTTGAATGAAAGTGCCCTCATATTTAAATTGGTGTAAATTCCTAATTAAAAATATATATGATTGCCAATTATTAGATTTGCAGTGTGAAAATTGGAATCTATTTATTATATAATAATTTATAATTAATTTTTATAGTTAATTAATTGTGAATAAATAATATGTATTAGGATTTAGAAAAAATATAAAATTAGTCTCTGAAGATTAAAATTAAAAAAATATTGATTTTTCCAAGCTAGATAAATCATATTTGATTAAATTTATTACAATGTCTGATTTTTATAAAAAAATTAAAATATATTTATTTTAAAAATCTACAAAAATTTATATTTACTATCCTTTTGTTTTTTTTACCAAATTTTTATTGTAATCAAACCCGAATTGATTAATTAATCAAACCAAAAAAAAAAAATAAGTGTCAATATTGTTTTACTTTGTTTTTATTTAATTTTTTGCTTATTTATTATTTAATCAAAAGGGTTGTAAAATAAAAAAAAAAAATTCTAAATATATATATTACTTAAAACAAATAATAATTGCAAGATATTATTTATAAGAATAAATTTTTAGTATAAATGTTTATAATAAAATTATAAGTTCATAAGTTTGTAAAAAAGTTATTTACTATAATTATACTTATATATTTAATAATTTTTATCATTTTTTTGTTTTTTGTCTAATTTTTGACTTTTGGATATATATTATATTATTATTAAATAAATGAAATTTAAATTACATTTAATAAATTATAAAAATATACTATATATCTAGCAAATCTTTTATTTTTTGGTTTATATTATACTTAATAAAATGATATGGAATAAAACTTATATCTATATACTTTTTATTCTAAATAATTAATTAGTAGAAAAGGCAAAATTATTCTTTATAATACATAAAATTATACTTATATAGCCCTCTTAAGTATTATATGCTTTTAACTTAAATTAATTTATTAAAATGCAAAAATTAACTGGTTCTAATTTTTTATTTAATAAAAATAAATTAAAAAGTAATAATACTGACCCTGATTTATACAAAATTTTCTTTTAATTTTTTAAAATAAAACTTACTTTTGGTTTAATTTGGTACGATTCTTAAATTGACCAGGGGTCATATTTAACAAAAAAGTATAAATTTCCAGGTCTTAAAATATTAAATTTGGTTACTAATACATTTTTAAATTTATAAAACATGTTTTTAAAAAATAATAATTTTTAATTATAAAATTTTAAAATATTTAAATTATATTCCAACTCAATAAAAACCTAGAAAATAAAATAACTTTATTATATATTTTAATAAAATTATGATAAATTTGATAAGTATAAAAATATGGTACAAATAAAAGTTGTCGCAAATTTCGGACTTTTAGATAATACAATAGATAATAAGCATTACTATAGCTCAAATGATAGGAAATTTAATGGTAATTTCAAATATAACAGAGTTATTCGTATGGGTTCAGTATTAGACAAGTTATAGTAAAAACAAAAATTTTGCAAATTTAAAAAAAAAGTTTTTACATACAAAATATGATTATTTTACCAAATTATTATTAATTTTTTATCATAAAGCCATAATTTAAATATTTTAATATAAAACATATGGATGTAAATAAGAAAGTTATGAAAAAAAAAATTTTAATAAAAATAAAATTCACTTAATAAAAATCTCTTGGGGTTTATAGCAACTATACTCATAATGTAGAACTCACACAGTTCTATCAGAATATATGTATGGTTGGCCTAGGAAAGTAAGTTAAAAATATTTTTATTTAAATTTTCAAATTTTTTATTATATTTTTTATTTTGTAAAAGGTCTGAATAAAAATCTCTTGAGATTTATAGTCACTATATAGACCTGATAGAACTCGCAGAGTTCTATTAGAATATATATATAGTTGTCCTAGGAAAGTAAGTTTAGTTCAAATTTTTAAAAAATAAAAATTGTATAAAATAATTAAAAATTTATACAATTTTTAGTACAAATCTCTTGGGGTTTATAGCCACTATATAGACCTGATAGAACTCACAAAGTTCTATCTGTATATATATATATGGTTAGCCTCTACTATATGTTATTATATTTAACTTATATCCTACTTTTATCTAATTACATAATATTAAAAATTTAGATACCATTATTATAATGATATTAAATTTAATCTGATTTAATTATAAACAGTTTTTTTATTATTATATTGATTATATTTATTAAAATATTTATAGATTCGATTATACTTTTTAGATTTATCTTTTTAAAATAAATGTTCGCATTCTTTTATATCGAATAAAGGTCTTTTCTCAGAGTTTGTTCTTTTGTGAAATTTTGAAAATTCCAAAGAATTATTTGTTTATTTTATACAATTTTTATTTTTTAAAAATTTGAACTAAACTTACTTTTCTAGGACAACCATACATATATTTTTGTAGAATTCTGCGAGTTCTATCAGATCTATATAGTGGCTACAAACCCCAAGAGATTTTTGTTCAGACTTTTTAAAAATTTAAAAAAAATACTAAAAAATTTGAAAATTTAAATAAAAATATATTTAACTTACTTTCCTAGGACAACCATACATAAATTCTTATAAATCCAGCAGAGTTCTATAATATCTATATAGTCGCTATAAACCCCAAGAGATTTTTATTAAAAATTATTTAAATTTTTAAAAACTTTATACAATTTTTCTTTTTTAAAAATTTGAAGTAAACTTACTTTTCTAGGCTAACCATATATATATATACAGATAGAACTTTGTGAGTTCTATCAGGTCTATATAGTGGCTATAAATCTCAAGAGATTTTTATTCAGACCTTTTACAAAATAAAAAATATAATAAAAAATTTGAAAATTTAAATAAAAATATTTTTAACTTACTTTCCTAGGCCAACCATACATATATTCTGATAGAACTGTGTGAGTTCTACATTATGAGTATAGTTGCTATAAACCCCAAGAGATTTTTATTAAGTGAATTTTATTTTTATTAAAATTTTTTTTTTCATAACTTTCTTATTTACATCCATATGTTTTATATTAAAATATTTAAATTATGGCTTTATGATAAAAAATTAATAATAATTTGGTAAAATAATCATATTTTGTATGTAAAAA
>LDAU01000174.1:0-63096 GCA_001447515.1 Pseudocohnilembus persalinus
TATAAAAAATAATTTTTAAATTTATTCTAAAAAAGGTTTTTAAAAAAGAATAATTGTTTAAAAAATATATGAAAGATTATCGAGTTGAATTATTTTAATTTTTAATATAGCATCTAGCGAAAGAAATAAAGATATTTTATTTTTTATTTTTTTTTATTAAAAAATCGTTATGTAAAAATTATTTCGTAATTTATTTATATTTTAAAATGGATATCTAATCTTTATAAAATTTATTATACGATACATAGTAATTTTAATAAGAAAAAAAAATCATAGTAATTTTTTATTTCACTTTTTTCTAAAAAATTAAGTAAAATAAAATAGTGTTAATAAATATTTCATTTTATTATTTTAAAGTTAAAAAAAAATAAAAATATATATTAAAACAATTATAATGGAAAATAATTAGGAGAATCAATCATTAAAAATATATTTATCTTGTAAATTATCCTAAGCAAAGTATATATTTTAAAAAAATAATTACTAAGAAGTTTTAAAGAGTCTAAATAAAATAGAATAAAATGATGAATATAAAGATATGATTAGAAACAAAGATATCTTAATAAACAAATAAAAAAGCGACGGTGTTCATAATTTAGATTATTATATATAATATAAAGAAATTTAGGCTAATTAGCAAGAAATAGTAAAAATATTTAATTTTATAGGATAAAGTCAATTTTTTAAAAGCCAAGATCAGGAAATAAATATTTAAGATAAATTAAATAGTATTTATAAAGTTAGCAGTTAAAAGTTATATTGTAAAATTGGAAGAAGTTAGTTTAAAATTTAAATTGTGGATAAAATTTACTTTTAAGATGTTATATAGCAGAGAAAGGAATTTTAAAATTTATAAAGTTTTAAGTAAAAAACTGAAGTTTTCCTTTTTTCTCGATATTCAGATATTATTGAATAATATATTTTGATAGGTAAATGATAATTTTATAGTGATAATAAAAATTAAAACTGAAGCATATATACATTAATTAATTTTTATAATTTTATTTATAAGGCGACCAATGGTAAAATTTTATAATTGTAACTTAATATGACGAAAATATGTATAGTATTAATGATTATTTGGAATAGAATTAAAATTATAAAAATATGTTGTAATTAGAAAATGAGAGTTCTTATGTTTTTTCAGAATAAATTTCGGAAACTGTTTAATTGAAAAGAGTTATGAGAGATTTAATATTCATTTTATTTATATTTCATTCTGAAGGATACATTATAAACAATTTAAATAAGTATAATATTGTATATGATAGAAAAATTAGTTAATGGGTAATTTTTGATTTAGAGTAACTATAGTTGATAGATTTTTCACATGAAATCGAATCAAATTAAGAAAATTATAAAAATGGGGAAAATTCAAATTAAGAAGATTATAAAATTATTAGAAAAAATAGTATTTCTTAGATGAAAATAGCAAATGATAAATAATTGATTTAATTAGGCTCAAAATAAGGTAATGGGCTTTTGCTAAACAGTAAAGAGCATGAAAAATTGATAAAATAAGATGTTTTTAAAGCTGGAATAATAGGGTTTTTTATTGTTTTATAAGAGTATAATATTTCTGCAGATATAGAAATGAAAGAAAATTAGTTTTAAGGGTTTTTATTAAATTTTGTGAAATTAAACAATTACATGAAACCTTTGATTGTTTATTAAAGCCAGTTTTATAAATAGAAAATTTTAATTTTGGAAATGTTAGACCCTAATATTGAAAATAGGCCCGATTCTTTGGAATTAGCTTTGATGGGATAGTTTGGAGGGTGTGTTATGAAAGGACTTGAGCCAATTTTATTGTAGAATGTTAATATAAATGATGTAAATACTTAAATTATATAAAAGAATATATATATATAAAGTTTTTATAATATATTAAATCAATATAATGTTTATTTATAAGCAAAATATTTATTTTTAACGTTTTTTTATTAAAAATAATATATAGATTTAAAATAAATAGTAAAAACATAAATATGGAATTTTAAAGATAAAAAATAGGGTAATTTATGAGGGTAATTTATAATAAATGATGCCGTGTGGAGAGGGGAAATTATATTACGGGGTTTGGAAATATTAAGGTAATTTTAAATAAGGATTATTTGATGGTAAAGGGACTTTATATTTCAGAGATTAAATTATAAACTAAGGAATATGGGAAAACGGATAAAATGATAAATATTTGGAAAAAATGGATAAATATTAGTTTAGAAACTTTTTTTTACAAAATTTCAATTAATTTAACTACATATATGAAACATAAGGTAAAAAATTGGAGCTAGAATTTTTAAAAGATTCCGATTTGAGTGAAAAAAAAACACAGGTTTTTAATTTGAAATTCACAACAAATAAAAATTAAATAATTGACCTTTTGAATATTTTGATAAGATATTTAAAGCTCGAAATTTAAGAAATAAAATTTGATTTTAAAAATTCACAAAGAACATTAACCAAGGAGGCTTAGTTTATTGAGGTCAAAAAATTTGATTAAAGTATAGTGAAATTTGAATTTAATTGTTGTTATATAATAAAAGAGGAAGAATTTTACATAATTATAGAAAAAGCTTTTAAATTAGGAAATTTAAACCTTTTAATGGGAGGAAGTTAGATTACAGATAAATTTTTTTATGGTATGAATTTTAATGAATAGCTTTAATCATTGATAAAACTAGATATTTCAAGGTCTTATTTGGTTTCAGATGAAGGGTTTATTAGTTTCATAAAAAGCGGAATACCAACGAATTTATAAGTATTTATTTAATTTATATAAATAAAAAATTAAATATATATATATAATATTTCATAATCGATATTCAATATAAATATGCTCCGATCATTAATAAATAAATAATTTAATTCATTAAATTATTTTTATTTATTTATTAATTTATTTTATTTATATATTAAGGTATTAAATATTTCATACACTCAGTTTACAGATAGAGTTATATAAGAATTAAGTAATTCTAATTGCATAAAAAGATTAACACATTTATATGTTATATAATGTGTAGAAGTATCTGAACAAAGTTTAGTTGAATTTATTAATAGTAATAATGCTAAATATATAGAGTATTTGGATTTTACTGGTTTAGACCTTACAGATTATATAGTAGAGAGTATAGGATAATCAGAGTTTATGAACAATTTGAAAATTTTAATTCTTAATTAGTGTCCAAAATTAAGTTTTGAAAGTATAGAACTTATTTCAAAATCAGGAAATTTATAGAATTTAAAATAACTTGAACTATAAGAAAGTTATTCTGCTGGCAGCAGTCCCTAAAAAATTTCTAAAAGGAGTTTTATTAAGGGAATTTTTAGCAATTTATAGGCCAAAAAAAATATGAAAAATTTTAGTAATAAAATGTAAAATATAAAAATTTTGAACTTTAACGAAACCAGCGTTTCGAATTCACATATAAAATTTATGTGTAACTCTGATTTTTTTGGGCATTTAGAAGAATTATATTTGAGAAAATGTCCTTCTATTTCTGACGATGCAATTAATGTCATATGCAAATCTTCTAATTTTTAATTATTAAAGGTTTTAGACATTAATTAAAACTAATAGCTAACAAATTTCGTACTTGATTATTTACAGTAATCCAAATATTTAGTAAATTTAAATTGTTTGAAAATTTCTGATTGCTATAAAATAGATAGCAAAGGTATTAAAACTATAAATAATAATTTTAATTATTTTTTTTGTTTTAATTAATTTTTTAATAAAAAAAAAATAATATTAAATATCATTTTAAAAATTTAAAATAAGGAATAACAAAATTTGTTTTGAATGTTTCAAATCTTTAAAAATTAGAGAAATTAGAAATTGACGGCGAGTAATTTTCGATGGAATTTCTATAAACCGTTAATTTCTCTAATAAACATAATAGTTAAACTTTTTCAAGTTTGTTAGAAATTTCTATAGTTATAGCGAATATAGAATGGTTTTTTAAACATGAAATAGTAGATATAATCGGAATAAATTAAAAAAAAATAAGATTTTTGGTAAATTAACATAAAGAAATAGAAATAATATAAAATTTAGCATAAATTTTGGCTTTTTAATAATATGAAATAGATTAAAGCTAAGGAAAAATATTTGTAAATCATCTTTAACTGGCATAATAATTAATATAGGAAGTTTACGATAATGATATAGCGAAAAATGATGGTATTATTAAAAAAAAGGAAAAAAAAATACATTCACTAAATTTCAATGAACAATAATTTTCTGATGAAATTTTAAGGGCCATGAAAAATAATGATTATTTTAATAATGTAAAAGATTTAAAGCTACATTATATTCATAATAAGTAAATTATATTATTTTTAATTTTACATTAATATATTTTAATTAAATTTTGATTATAATTTTTTATTTTAGCATAACTTAACATGGCATTAGATATTTGAGTTAATCAAAATTTTTACAAAATATTAAGATTTTAGATTTTACAGGGGCCAAAATTATTAATGAATCTTTGAAAATTTTATTTAATTAAGATTAGCAATTTTAAAATTTAAAATCACTTATATTAAAAGGATGTTGTTTTATAAATTTTGAGGGTTTTGAATATTTTTTAAAGTAAGATATTTAAAAACGATTAGAGGTTTTAGATATAAGAGAAACTTAAATAGAAGGAACATAATTTACCTTGAGTTTGGCCCATTTTGAGAATATAAAATAATTAAATGATGGATAGATTAATATAACAATGTAATTATCATAATTAAATAAATATTAATATATTTTTTTTTAATTAATATATAAATTTAGAAAAAAAAAAGAGGTGGAGGATTTAGAGGATTTAAAGTATTTAATTTAAAAAATTTATGATAATATATCAGACCTGCATAAAATTTCAAAAATTGATGTTTATATAGAAAAAATAACTATTCATGGATTTTCAATGGAGGGGTTGGCCAAAATATTTTAAAATCACCTCGAAACTATAAAAATTTTAAAATTAAACTTTAAGAAGTAAAAATAAAAGAATAAAGATATAAAAATTTAATTTTACATCTTTTAAATTAAATAATTAAAAAATTATTTTAATTGAAAAAATTAGTGAAATTAATTATTAAACTAAATTAAGCTTATTATATTTTTTATTTAAAAACAAATATAGGTGTAAGTAATTATTTAACAGTGATTCAAACTAGTTTTGGAGCAGCATAGGATAACTAAAGAAATGTTACTTTATGGAATTTATTTTTTAATAAAGTTAAGCGATACCATATTAATTTATGAAAGATTTTATAAGCAGTGTTTGTTATAATTTAAATTTAGAACACTTATTAATAGGACTATAGTACTCTTCCATAGATATTACGCCTTTTTAATGCGAATAGTTATTTATTCCTTTAAATAGACTTTAAAAATTAAGATTTTTTGAACTTAATATTTAGGGAGCTGACAGAATTACAGATATTGTAATTAAACATATATTTAAAATTTTACCGAAATTAGACAGATTGGAATAATTATACTTAAATTTTGCGTGGTGCTAAGGTCTTACTCCCGATATACTTGTAATAATGATGTAAAGCTTCATTTAGTCATAGATTAAGTTAACACATCTTGCTTTGAATTTTGAAATGTAAAAATTTTTATTTTTATTTTTTATTTATATATTTCGTTTTTATATTTTTTATATTTTTAATTTTAATGTTTATTTTTGTTTATATAAATTTATTTATATATAATTTATATCATATTAATTTTATTATACGATATTTAATATCATTTTATTATCACTTTAAAGGACTGCTATTAATAAAGAGGGGTGGAAAAAATTGGAAGAATTTTTTGATAAAAATTAGTATATAAGACATTTTGTTTTAAATTTGAATGGGTAAGATATCAATAATACAGTAATTTTTATCTTTCAAACCATATTTTAAATTTTTTTAATTTTAGGTCTTTTAAATTTGATAAAGAAACCCATCTGTTTAATCTACTCAATAACTTATTTAAAATATAACACTTAGAGTATCTGTCTTTAGAATTATTAGAGTAAAATTAATATTTAAAAACTATTAATTTTTTATATTTTTAAAAATTAATTTAAAATTTTTAGTGTTTTTCCTACAAATAACAATACTTAAAAGAAAATAAGGGAGTATTCAAAAATATATCAGTTAGATTACTTTGATATTTATTTAAGAAGATAAGAAATACAATGATTTAAAAAGTTTATATTTTAAAATAATATCAAAATTTAAAAATAATTTATTATGTTTATATTTTATAGTGTATATGTTCAATTAAGCAAGTTTTAATAGTTTAGTGAAAATAAAAATAAATTTTTTTAATATTTATATAATAAAATATTAAAATATAAAATTTATATGCACTTATTCACAATTAATTTAGTTTTATTTAAGGATATATTTCATATTTCAATTTCAGAAACTCTTTATCTTTATATCTAGTTTTTATCTTTGAAAAAATTAGTTAATACTAATACTTAAACTCCCATAATTAAAATCAAAACCACCATTTTTATTACAGAACAAACTTTTACTTTTTAATCTGTGGATTCCATAACTAATAAAATAGTAAATAAAATATTATTCAAATTATTTGATAAAATTAATATATGTAAATTTTTTACTGTTTCTATGAGTTTATTCTCTCATTGACTAAAATTACTAATTATTATTAATTTATTTTAGCTCATTATATACATTTAATAATTTTTCTGAGGTTGAATGAAATTTTTCTATATTTTATGTAAAATATAATTATAATATTTTTATCGAAAATTAAGTAAAAATAAATGTTTAAGTAAAAAAATTGAAAATTTATTGTCTTTACATTTGCTTAAATATATTTCATGTTCATTTTAAAGACTGAAATCAAATGAAACTATTTTTTACTTAGTATCCTTACTTTAAAAACAAAAATCATACGTAGAATTTCCCAATGCAGTGAAAGCATGTTCATATTCTTTGACATTATTTTTAGTGAAAATAGTTATAGGATTCTATTTGTTATTTTTTTTATCTACAGGAAATTCTTTTATCTAATTAATTAGTTTATCATTTATTAAAAATTGAAAAATTAATTATATCGCAAATACTTGAAAAAAATTATTGTATTTACAGTTAATTTACTTTATAATATTTTTATAAAGTTTATATATTTTTAAATTTTAATTAAAAAATTATTTTTACACTAAAAATGACATTTTTTTCTTAATATCCTGAAACTACATAATTTATAGTAAGAATTTCATTTTCTTTTAATGCTTTGGAAAAACAATATTCTTTTTTATTTTAAAGTAAAAAACTCATACTAGTAATTTTAGTTACATAAAAAAGTAAGAAAATTGTAATTGTATTTCTCAAATTATTAATGAATGATTAGGAAACCATTGTAAAAATTATTAGTTTTTAATTTTTTTTTATTTTTATATAAGTTTTTATTTTTTTTACTTTTATTAGTTAAAAAATATATAAAATATAATAATCACTAATTATTTTAATTGTTATAATATTTAAATTTATAAAATATAAATACTATAATAAGATATTAAAATCTTAATTATAAATTTTAATTGAAAATAATATGTAAAAATATATAATAATATTTCAATATTTTATCATAGTTATAGAAATTAAATTACTTTATTATTATTATATTTATTATGTTCTTTTAAATAGGAAAAATCATATTTTGTTTGCTTAAAAGACATATAAATTTATTTAATTTATTTGCCATTTTATTTAATAATTATAATTACATTTGATTTGATATTTTATAAAACATATAAATTTATAATATTTTTTTCATTAAATTATTTAAATTCTTTACAAAATAATTTAAGAATTTTAAGAGTTTTTGAATATTTTTATTTAAAAAATGTACATCCCTTATAAAATTTGTCGTATATTTTTTGAAAATTTAGTTGATTCATTATCATTTTAATTTAAAATATTTAAAAAATTCATCAATCTTTAATTGAACTTGATAATATAATAATATAATAGTGACTGTGATTGATATATTAATTTATCAAATTTAACCTTGTAACATTAAAATTTAGTTTATTATATTAGATATAAATTCATAATTATTAATTTTTCAATTTTTCTTCCATTCTTATGGTGGTATATGTAATTTTTTCTACCTTGGTTTTCGGACGTGTTTATTTTTTTAAAGAAGGCCAAAGCCAAATCTACTCCTAGCTAATTAAAATAAATAAATATACTATTTAAAAAAAAAATAAAAAAATACAAGATTTATATTCATTTGCTTCCAAAATATCTAAAAATTTTTTTCTTATTTTTATTGATTCCCCATGTTATTAATCAAAATCTTCTTTAGATCGAAGTTTGAATGCTTCTCCAATTTTTTTATTTACTGAATTTGGATACACGGTATTATATATCTAAAATAAATTTAATTTATAACACTTAGTAAACCAAGTTTTATGATATATTTACCGACCAAGCGTAGTCACGAGGCATTTATTCAGGGTGGTCGGTATCTGGTAAATATTTTACAACGAATTTATTTGTACTTTTTTATCTCCGCATAATATCTATTTTCCAAATTTGGAAGTAATAAATTTATAAGGTGGGAGAAAATATCCTCCTAATTTATATAAATAATTATTATATTAATTGTAATTTATAAAATATATTTATACCCATTTTTTAAAATAAATATTAATAATCCTTTTTGGATCGCAATTTTTCTATATATTTTCTGTATTTAATTGGCAACTAATTTTCTCCCTAAAATTAATAAAAATAATTTGTTTTTATTTAAATAAGTTTATATCATTATAATTATTGTAAAAAGTTATTTTTAAATTTAAAAAAATATAACAAGTTGAATTCATTAATTATCTAATGATTATAATAAATATTTTTAAAAGTATTCAATTCATACAATAAACACCATTTTTTATAATCATTAATAGTTAAAAATTATTAAAATAATTTATTATAATTTAAAGCATTTATAAGTTTTTAAAAATAATTTATAATAATTTATCTAAATTTCAAATAAACACATTAAAATATTACAGAAAAATCAACTTCCTCATTATTTTCATTTACTTTAGGTGGCATTTTACAAAATTTTATTATTTTTATTTTTTAATTTAAATATTTATTTAAATTATTTTAGATTGAGATATTTCATATATAGTAATGTATTATTTTAAAATTTAAGTTTAACTATTAAAAAAAACTAGTATACAATTTTTACTATATAGTAAAATATTTAAATTAATATAATATATTATAAAAAATACTTTAAAATGTTATAGTATGCTAATCCAAATATTTACCTCTATAGATAGTAATACATTAACGTTTGATTTGGCAGATTCAAATTGGCCATTTTCTTCTTCAAATTAAAAATTTCATTTTCCTTTAATTATCTTTGATAATTAAATTTCTAAATTTCTTATAAAAAATTAACATCTTGAACCTGCCAATTTGTAAGTTATATCACAATTCAAAAAACATATATAAATAATTTATTATTAAGCAAATATTCAATATCTAAAATTAACATATATAATAAAATATTAAATAAAATTTTATATGAGTAATTAGTAAAATTAAAATTTATTTTAGTAACCAAAATACTAAATATTTAAAAATTAAAAATTTGAGCTATAATTTTTAAAGATTAAGTAATAAAAACTAATTAAAGAGGGCCCAAGGCCTGAATTTGATGCATATTATGTTTAAAATTAGATTAAATAAAAATAGAAAAAACAAAAACCAACAACTTATAACTATTTTCAGATTAAATAATAATAAAAAAATATAGTTTATCTTTAAAGTGTATTTAAAAAAGTTGAGCACGATTAAGATAATTTTTTAAAAAAACTTTTTCATTGATCGATATTTTTTTGATATTTTAAGAAATTCAAATTTGTATTAATAAGAAATTAATTCATACCAACCAAATAAGAAATTAAAATACTTAAAATAATTGTAAGAGATAAAGCTAAATTGTTCTCAATAATAAATATAATAAATTGAAAATAAAAATTATAATTTTTTAAATAATTTCTCTGAACAATAATTATAAGAATTCATTTAACATAAAAAATAAATGAATTTAAATAAGCATTTATAATATAAAAAATACTCTCCATTTGTAAAAAAAAAGATAACGAAAAAACAACATATGCTAAAAAAATATGATAAAATCAATTAACGTAGATATGATATATTATACTAATATTTTTCAACAAATACAACTATATAATAACTTTCTAAATAAATGAATATACCATTCTGCTAAGCAAATAATATTATATAAAAATATATAAAAACAAAATAATTTGAAGCTAAATAACCAAACTAATTTACCATAAAAAGAAAGATTTAACCATAACATATTAATTTTTTTAAAGATTTGATAAGAGATCCAAGGTTTACAAATTAATCTTTAATAAAAAAAAGATAATTTTTTTATGATTGGTTTCCTAATATAAAATATATCTCATTAACAACTATATATAACATATAAAGAAAATATTTAAACTACACGTATAAAAATGTTAAATTTATCAATAAAAATCAAAATTTGGAAAAAAATAAAATTATAAGAAGATAAATATGCATTTTAATTATACAATTATTTTTTCACAATTATGATATAATATTTATAGATGAATTCGGAATTGGAACTAAGTAATTAAAAAATAAAGGCTATAGTTTGCGAGGTGATATTTGTATTTAAAAAAAAAATAACATCTTATAAAAATTTAAGTGTTTGTTGCGCAATGAGTTAAGATAAAATATTTTAAATAAGATTTTAGTAATATGCATATAATGAAAAAACGTATTTAAATTTTTTAGAAGATTTGATAATTTTATTATAAAAGAATTTCTTTTTGGCTTCATAAAAAAATAATTGGTAGATAATAATTCATTTAAAAGGTAAAATATTTAATATTTATTTAAATTTTTTTTTAATTTCAGTAAATTTTTTAAAATAAGGGAGGATATTGAAAATAGAATATTCAAAATTTTAGGTGAAATTGATAAAAATATAATTAACAGATTTATTTTAAGAAGCTTTAAATTTTATGAAGATATTATAAATTTAAATGACATAAATTAATGATTTTGTTACTCAATAATATATTTATTATTATAATTATTTACGACAAATAAGTAAAAAAAAATTGATTTTTCCTATTTAAAAGACCATATAAAAATTTTAAATGTTATATAATACTTCAAATAATTTTAGTAAAATTAAGTTAAGTTTAAATCTTTTTTTTTTTATTAAGACATTTAATTTGAATTATTATCACTATAAATATAATTTGTTTATAAAATTCAAACATCATAATAATTTAATGCATATTAAAAAGCTTAATAGTCTAAATATAATTATTTTTATTATTTATTTTCATTTTCTTAATTTATGACATCATTATTATCTTAAAAATTTTAATAATTTTAATTTGCAAATTTAATTATTTATTTAATTTTATTTAAGGAATATGGAATTTTCTTAGGTCTGTCATTAGGTTTTGTGTTTTTATACTCAGATTTATTTTCAAAACCTTAATAAATATTAAATTTTAATAAATTTTTTTCTAGATCTTATATACTTAATAAATTGTCTTTATCTTCGTCCAAAATTTGAAAAATTTTTTAGTCTTAAAAATTATTTATTATTTTGTGTGTGAAAATTTACTTAAAAATTCTTTTAGCAAAAAAATTTTCATCAATTTCATTATATTTTTCTGTTTTTAGAAAATTATTTATTAAATGTTAAGAATATATTGGTTAAAAATCTTATTTGTTTTATTTTTTGCTTTGGCATTAATTTTTTTGTAAAGAGTTAGATTTTAAAGAAAAATTATTAAATGATTAATTTTTTGGTATTTTATTATTTTTGCTTTATTAGCTTGGATCTACCAAATTTTAAAAAACATTTTCATATGTGGGATAAATCTTAGATTATTATTAATTGTATTTTTATGCTTATTTCAATTTAGAAATTTTTTATTAGTAAGCGCGAGAATTTTGAATATTTTCTTTAAATTCTTAATATGTTAAGTATAATGGATTATCTTTCTTTAATTAATCAAATGATTATTTAATTTCAAAATCTTTTAAATTTATTTTTAAAATTCTAAATCCTTGCATATATTCATTAAAATCCAGTTTTCCATTGTGATTTAAATCAAATGCTTCATACACATTTTTAAGTTATTGTTCTGAAAGGTCATCTTCCTTTTATTTAAATATTTATTTGTTTATTTTTAAAACTATACATATGTATATAAAAAAAAAAAAATTAATTTTTATACCAAAAATTAAACCAAAGCGTATAAACCTGGAATAGCAGGTTACTATTTAAGAATGGGTTAATTTTAAATTTTTTAAAAATTAGTTTACGAGTCATTTTAATCCTAAAAAATTCTTTTATATTCGAATTAATTGGTTTCAATGTCAAAATTACAGACATAATACATAATATTTCTGATTTCCAAACCATCAAACTAAAAAAGTTAGCATTTTTTAAATGCCAATTTAAATTCTTCAATGGTCAAAAAATCATAGGTTTAATTTTTAATTTCATTTTCCAATTTCTAAACTTAAAAATTAAGACTTATTTTCAAGGGGTCATTTTCAAAGTCCTTTTCATTTTATTTTTCTTACAAGATATTTTACATTTTTTACTGGCCATGTTTTAGCTGATTTTTTTACTGATCAATTATTTTTTTTTTAAGGGCCAGTTTTTTCATTAACTGGAAATGGTTTTCTTCTTGTTACAGTTTGAGAAGGTGCTGAATTAAGTGTTGTTTTTTTTCGTGTAGTTTTTTTTCGAGTTCAGATTTTTTTTTTTCGGTTATGCTGTTGAAGTAAAGACGGAGACGGTCTCTTTTATTTTTATTTGTGAGAGCTTTTTTTAGCTTGGATTTTAGCTCTTGGATTTGGATGGGCTTTAGGGCGCTGTGGAAAATTTTTTTGCTTTCAGGATTTTGGTTCTGATATAGGGCGATGAATTATTGCAGTTTTTCTTCGTTTTGCCCTGTTTTAGGTAGCGAAAAATAAATATTTAAATTAAATAATTTAAAATTTGTTATAAATTTGATAAAATTATAATACTTTTTTCTGCTTCTAATTATTCGTCGGTTTTTTATTTTGTTTTTATTTATTTTTTTTGGGGATTTTTTTTTATACTATTTTTGTTTTCATCCTCTTATTTTAAAATATTATTGTCAGAATCCACTTATTTATTTAATAAATTTTGTGACTAATCATTTTAATAATGACTTTCATTTTAATCTTTTTCTGAATCAGAATTTTATTTACAATTTTAATTATTTTCATCAACTTCTTGTATCTATTCTATTTATTCTTCTATTTTTTCCCCCTCTTTATTTTCTTATAAATTATCTTCATTTATGTCTAATTCTTATTCACTTTTATTTAAGGAATTTTGAATCTATTCATTTTTTTATTTTTAAAATTCTTGTTATCTCATTTTTCTTTCTATTTCTTTTTATTCACGTTTTCTTTAAATTTCTTATTTTCTTTATTTTTCTAATAATTATTTTATTTCTAACTACTTTTAATACTGCTATTATTTTGCCAATTTCAATCTTTACTTTTCTTCAAATTTTTCCTATTCAGTTTACTCTTATTATTTTTAAAGCTTTTTATATATAAGTTGAGCATTATATTCTCTTTTTCTAATTTCTTCTTCTTTTATATTTTTCAATTCCTTTTCTACCTACTGTTGAGAATAGCCTTTAAAATTATTAACTGAGTTTATAATATATAATTGTTTATCCTCACTTAAATCTCCTAACAATTCATTTATTAAGCATGTAAATTGTTTAATATCATATTGTTTTTCTAATATTTTTTTCTCTTTTTCTGATTTTCCATCCCTAGCCATTTGAATTGAAAGTTGTAAAATTTAAAACATCATATTTTTAATCCTCTTAAAAAATAAAAATTAATATATAATAAAAAAAAAAAAAATTATATTACTTTTTGATGAGAATTAGAATCATAAAAATTTAAATTTGGGTTTTAGTTAAATTCCTCAATTATAGGGTTTAATTCTTCGTCAAATAATATGTCACATCCCAAAATATCAAAACAATTATCTCTTCTTTTTAAATTATTTAGACCTGCATAAATACAATATCTGAGCATATTAATAATTTTTTACTGCAACATTCTCTACTTAATTTTGTCAAATTAATTTTGTTATTCTATAATTTTCTAAATTATTAATAAATATAATAATTTAAAATAAAATTTAATCTTAGATATATCAATGAATAATATAATCTTTTGCATTAAATAAAGTTAAATTTTTTTTACAATTATAAACATTTATTTATTTTATTTTATTTTACCAAAAACTATTCATAGGAAATTATTTTGAATTAATTTTTATTTTTAAAATCACTATTTTTTTCTTTTTAATTTAATTTAATTCTTACATACCCAAAATCCAGCAATATTAAATATGGATTTGTAGATAAAATTATTATAAAAACTCTGAGGTCGAAATTGTTGCCTTTTAATTGATATTAATTTTATAATTATTTTTAAATAATATGGGTACACTTTTAATGTTCTTTTACATCAGCTCCGGGTTTACAATTTATGAAATTTTTAACATATTTTATATTTTTAAGAAAATGAATTCCATCTCCTTGTTGAGAATCTAGAGCCTTTAGAACCCATTGTGATTCTTTTAAAATAATATAATTTTATTAAAAATTTTAAATTATTATTATAATTTATTAAATATAAATGTCATTGTTTTTATATTATTCTTTTTTATTTTACATGTAGGTTCGTTTTACACAAGAGCCCTTTCGTCCTGAGATCTATTTTTATTATCTAAATTAACTTGGTAACTTTTCATGAAAAAGTTGTGGAATTTTTTGGTTTTAAAATGTTTTTCAAAATTTTTCATTGTTTATAAAAATCCCACTTTATTACAATATGTTTATACAGTTTACTCTACATGATTTATCTTATTAAAAAGTTATACATTAATTTATATTTATTAAATAGTAAAATCTTTTTAATTTTTTTTTTTTATTTATTTATTTTACTATTTATTTTTCGGCTGAAATATTTTACCAAGGTAAACTATTATACCTGCCATATAAAAAGTTGAATGAAAAAAGTTCACCCTCATTTATTTAATACCTTATTTATAAATTTCCTAATTTCTCCTATATTATAGAATTTAATTATTTAACTTATAAATTTATAATAAGAATTATTTGTATATATTTATAATTTAATAAATTCAATAATTTATTTTACTTTTTAAAAATAATCCTGAATTAAAGCATGATTTGACATTTTTTTATCAATATATACAGTCCGATTTTCTGGATTTAATGATAAGTCAGTAAATTCCATCATTTGAGTTATAAATTATTAATTATTTTATTATTCTAATTTATTTTATACTATAGTATTAAATATTTTCTTATTTAATTAATTTATAAAAATAATAAAAATAATAAATACAACGCTATAATAGTAAAAATATTTAATTCTTGAAATAAATTTAATAAAATAAATTTTTATATTTTTTTATTTATTTTTTCCATTTAAATATAACATAAATGTCAATAATTTTATAAACTTAATAGTTTTAAAAATTTATAATATAAACATTTTGATAATTTTTATATATATAATCCTATAGTATTTTATAATAAATTTTTATTTTTTTCAACATTAATGAAATTTCTAAGCAAAATAATTTTAACAAATAAAAATAAAAAATTAAAAAACATAATCATATGAACTTTTAATAATAAGAATATGAAGGAACATAAACTAGGGGTTAAAATTAAATAGATTAACTATCAAATGTATAAAGTTAAATTATAGAATCAAGAAATAAATAAAATGATAATGATCCTAAAGATTTTATTAAACAAAATGTCTCTGATAACTCATAAAAATTAATTTCGAAAAATTCTTTTTAAAAACAAACAAATTATTAGTAATTTGAGCAGGAATAAGAAGAAAATGAAATTTAATAAGAAAAACCAAATTTATAGTAATTAATTTTAGAAAACCCCGTTAAATAAGTAGAATTAAATGATGAAGACTATGATTTTTTAAAATTTTTGGAATAAAAATTGAAAAAAACTGAGTTGAAAATTTAGAGTGTATAATAATATATGAAAAAAAATTAGTCTTATGTTTCAGCTTAGCACTAAAATAAAATGGCAGATTCAGTTTTGTAAAATAAAAAAATTGTTAATGAGGAACAATTGAAAGGTTCTTTAGAAGAAAACTATGCTTTAGTGTAAATTTTTAAAAAAATTTAAACGATAAATTTTTTAAAACTAAATATTAAAAGTAACTTAGATATTTTTTTCTCATTAAATTAATTTTAAATATTAGCTTACAATAAAATAAAAAAATGGAGCGAGAAATACAAGAGTTGGTTGAAAAATTCAAAGAAAAAAATTCTCAAATAAATTTACTTATAAAAGAAGTTAAATAGGGGAAATCGAAAGAAGATTTTTATATAAGCTAAATAGAAGATTTAAGAAAACAAATTGAAGTTTTAAAATAAAAGTAGTGTTAGCATGCATATTGTAATAATAATATAAATATGGGAGAAAAAAGTTAATAAAATTATCATTAAAGTATGAGAAATTTAAGCGCTAAAAATAATTTATTAAATAAAAATTCAAATTTAGAATAAGTAACAAATTTAAATGGAAACACAAAAAATATTAGAAAATTACTGAAAACGCCTTTTTAAATTGAATTAGAAAATAAACATAAATTTGAATTTGAAGGTATATAAAATTTGAGAAAAGAAGATGATTATGATTTTTGGGATAATAAGGCAGATAATAAGTAAGATAATGTTTAAAATATAATAGACGGATAAAATCTGTCTAATAAAAATTACAGAAAATATAAAGAAAGTAAATTAAGCTTACATGATGTAATTAAAAGTAATAAAGGCGATTTATGGATATTGTAATATTAATTATTATAATTATAATTACTTTAATAAAAATAAATTATTTTTAAATTATAGTTTATTAATTAAAATAGAAAAAACGATTTAAGTGACTTTAAGTAATAAAATGAGTAATAGTAACAATATCAATAATAAATGTAATAATAAGAGTAAACTAAAAGTTAAAATAGTTTTTATTCCTAAACTAAATAGCAAAGTTTTTAAAATATGGTACCTGATGAAATTCATCAATAGTAAATTACTTAATAAAATTAATTCCTTTAAAAATAGTAAACAATAGGAAATGAATAGAAAAGTTAAAATTTTGAGTATTAAGATCATAATAATAATTACAATTAATAAAATATAAATGATTATTAGCAAAATCAATAATAAAATGGTAACATTTATGAAGATTATAAAAAAAGCCTAGAAGATTAAATTAAATATTATCAATAAAAAGTTTAAAAAAAATGAAAATAATTCTTAATTTTTTATTTTATCAGCAAATGTTTAAAAATAAAATATTGAAATATATTAATTTATTTTTAAATAAATTAATATATTATTTAAGATTAGAATTACATAAAATATGTTTAAATTTTTAATCAATATATTTTATTATTGTTCAAAAAAGATAAAAACGCATTAATATTTATTTTATTCTCTTACTTATATATTTTTATTATTTAATTTTTTGATCTATTATTTTAACATTTTTAAATCAGTAAATTTGATAATGAATATTAATTAAATTGTGATTTTTTAATTAAATTAGTTGAGTATTTTTTTTAACAATTATAATACCATTAATATGTAGAAATTTTGTGGGATACTTAATATTTTTTATTAAAATATTTAAAATATTTGGTAATTATTTATCTAGTACCGTCAATATAATCTCTTTCTTTTTACTAAATTTTTCTTCAAGATTTTATAATTTTTATCGCAACAATAAATTTAATATATATTATAAATTAAAAAAATTGGAGATAAAATTAAAAGAAAATAAAAAAAAAGAAAAATTAAGAAAAGCCAACAAATACCATAAAAATATTATAATATTCATAAAGTACATATCATATATATTTTTTAACATAAAAATTATTATTTTATTAAATTTCTTTTTTTGCTAAATAAGGATATTTAATTTTCGAAAAGGATTTATGAAAAATAATTAGCTCGAAAATTAATAAAAATAATTTGTAAAACTGCCATAAAGTTATATAAATCAAAATTAATTTACATTTGTAAAATAAAATGGAGGTGATGATCCTCTTAATTAATCATATTAAATGAGTTAAATTGAAAGTAATTGTAATAATGATGTGATTTTAAAGAATTCTAATGAAAATTTTAATGCAAAAACAAACAAAATTTAATAAGAGGTTTGTTTAAAATAAAATAAAATTTAATAATATAATGAAATATATAATAAGAAAAATGAAGAAAATTAATATAGCTTAAAATGTTTAATGAAAAGTATAAATAAATAAGAATAAATTTAATAGTCATATTTATAATAAGCTTTAAATGATTCTAATAATTGCTTAATTGATTAAAAAATAGGTTATTCTGGGATTTTAGCTGAA
This sequence comes from Pseudocohnilembus persalinus, assembly GCA_001447515.1. Classification (NCBI taxonomy): domain Eukaryota; phylum Ciliophora; class Oligohymenophorea; order Philasterida; family Pseudocohnilembidae; genus Pseudocohnilembus; species Pseudocohnilembus persalinus. Next base: position 18,583 of record LDAU01000174.1, read on the forward strand.
ATAAAATAAAATTCTGATAAAAATAAATAATATAAAAAAGAAGAATAAATATTTTAATTAAAAAGTAAATAAAATTCGCAGAATATAGAGAAAATTGATAATAAAAATAAATAAAATAAGTAAAATGAATAAAATAATTAATAAGCACGCAATTAGATAAAAAATGACACATAAATTATGAATAAATAATAAAGTTAATATTAAAGTTAAAATAACACGGCTGTAACACAGAAGCTTGATGAAGCAGAAAATGAGTTTTTTTATGAATATTTATTTGACAAAAAATATAACGATAATATTCCTTAGCCAAAGGGATGTACTTATTCAACTGCTTAAATGTTAGTAAGTTTAAATTTTTAAGATTTAAAAAGGTTGGATAGTGATTGTTCAGTGGATATTAATTAAAATAATTAAAAAAAAGTAGAAGAAAAAAAATAAGCCTAAAAATTAAATTTTGGCTTGAATTGTTATAAATGTGAAGATTTTTTAAGTGACGGAAATTTGACTTGTGAATAGATATAATAAAAATAGTAAATAGAAAATGATAATAATATTTAAAAAAGTATTTTATAAAGTAGTTAAGAGAGTAAAATTTTAAAAAGTTATAATAGAGGCGTTAAAACTAAAAATAAAAGTAGTTTTAATAATTAAGTAAATAAAAAGAAAGTAATTAATTAAGGTTTTTTAAATAATAAATTTGATTTAGTCAAAAATTAATAATAAAATAATTGGTTTTTAAGAGGTGATGTAACATCTTTGGTTGAAGAAAGTTAAGAAATTTGAAAAATAAATATGTATATTGTACTATATAAATAAATGTAAATATTAGTATTTAATTATTTTTGCTTAATTATTTTTAGTTTACTTTAATAATTATATTATAAAATAACAAATATAATTAATTAATATATAATCTGTTTTTAAAATATTTGCTATATTTTATAATATGATATTGTTATAATTAAAAAGAAAGTTATAAATATTTTAAATATATTTGTTTTTTTTATTTAAGTTTAATTTTAAAATTGCATGAAATATATAATAATAAAAATGTTTAATATAAAATTAATAAATAAGCACTCATTTACCATTTTTGTGATTAGAGTTATAAATTATAGCTCAAATAAATATTATTTACTAAAATGAAATTTTAGAATATTATGAAATAATTAAACATATTTGTTTATAAAATAAGAAATAATTTTATAAAATTCATTTTATGATAATTTTATATAAAAAGTTTATAAAATTATTAATATCTAACATTAATTTTTAAAAAGAGAAAATTAAATACTTTAATATATATTTAGATCAAATATAAACTTGTAATAAATTATTTTTATTACAATTATTAAAAATTAGTAAAACTTATAGAATTAAATAAACAACTATTATAAAAATGGTTAGATAAATGTATTTATAAACTGTGAAAAAATGTTTATAGGAAAAAAAAATATAATAAAATATTCTAACATTTAAGAATACAGATTAAACAGTATAAAAATTTATAGTTATTGAAAGGCTTTATATATTTTGAATTAAATTGATAATAATTTTTTTTAAATTAAGGAATTATAAAAAATTTAATAAATGTATATTATTTTTATTTTATTTTATTTTCATTCCAAAAATAAACTTAATAATTAATCGAAAAAACAAAACAAAAAATATAGACAAAAAAAAAAAAAAGAGATAAGCCAATAAGTCATTCTTTTATTCTAAAATTATTTAATTACCAATGAAAGAGTAATTTTTTAATTAAATTTATTCATTATTAATATTATTTTTAATATTTTTTTATGATATCTTAAGACTAAATAAAAATAAAACCGATAAAAAACATAGAAATGATTTAAGTTAAAATATAAATGAGAATTCATCTTAAATTTTATAATTTTAAAATACGAAAAAATAAGATTTTGATTAAAAAAAATAGTTTAAATTAGGAAATATGGTAAATTAAAAAGTTGGAGACATAAATCCAATCTCCAAAATTCATTCACAAAGCAATACAGAGGCAAGTAAAAAAATTCAAGATAGCAATAGTAATTTAATAAGCCCTTAAATTAAAACTTAAAATTAATAAAGTAGCTTCGCTTAAAAAAATAAAAATAATTTGTCGAATTAAGAAGCAAGTGATGAATTATAAGTTCCAAATACAATAGAAAAAAATTATAAAAATGCAGAATTTGAAAATTGTGCATAGGAAGATTAATTTAATAATTTTTCACCTTAATCTTCTAGAAGGCATTTAACAGCAAATAATAATAAATACAGTGAATTATAATATAATAACGATATTGATAAATTACATTATCAAAGTGAAGAGAAAAATAAAGACAATTAGTTAGAAATAAAAAGTTAAATTCACGTTGATGGAAATAAAAGTGACTAAAATGATAATAAAAATAAAATATAAAATGGTGCAACTAAAAAAAAAAGATCTAATTATTATAAATTTATTAATGATATCGTGAAAAAAGTTTTGCCTGCAAGAAATGAAAAAAAAGCATAAAATTCTCAAGATTTAATATAAAATTAAAACGTAAAATACAATAAAAAAAATAAGTAATCTGCCTTACCAGGTGACATTTTATCTTAAAATAATGAAAATAGCAGTAAAAATGAAATAGGAGCTAATAATTTGGTAAATCAGGTAGACCTTGGAAATAAATTTATTCATTATACTAATAGTAATCATTCTCATTCAAACCAATTTTTAATTCAATAGTTATAATCAGTTGACGGACAGTTTTTAAACTCTTAATTAAACGGGAATAAAAGCTATTAATAAAATTAAATATAAGGAGGAGCATCTACCTAAAATTTTTCTTAAATTCCTATAACTAATTCTAATTTAGTTAGCGATAAATAAATTAAATTTGGGAAAAGATAATCTACTAAATTACAAAATAGAGTTTAAAAGGCTGAAACGATTTATGAAGCTAGAGTTGAAACCACGCCTTAAAATGGTACTAATAGTAAAAAATTTATAAAAATTTTTATTAATTTAAATTTACTTATTTTTGGTTAAAAAAAATTTAAAATTTAATCAATTATAATTTCTTTTTTTTTATTATTTACTGTATTATTCAAATCAAAAAATAATTTAATTATCTACTATAATATAGAATAGTTTTTTAATTTTTTTTTATAAAAAAAGTAATTACATTAATAAAAAATTATTTATTTAAGTTAGTTTTCTAATACTTTATTTATTTATTTAAATATATAAATATAAAAAAAAATTATTTTAATTAATAATTAATTATTTAAAATCAGATGATGAAGTTTTATAATACAAATATGAGTAAGGGGGATGGGTAACAGATAGGAAAAACCAAAATGGTTTAGGCGGAGATACAGAGTCTTTTATAGAAAGTGAGGGAAAAATTGAGCAAGCTGGCCTAAATGGAGCCGAAAAAAATGAAGAATAAAATAGAGAAATTGATAATGAAATTACTAATAATGATAGATTAACTCCAAAATATAAAGAGTTAGGTAACGGCTAAAATTCAGGTAATAATAACAAAAATATAACGAATTCTAGTTAAAAAGGTAGTTTTGCTGTGAGTAAATTATTTAATTAGAGTTAGGCTGTGACAAGTAATATAAAATTGTAAAATAAAAATGAAAATATTTTGTCGTCCAAATTATAACAAAAAATAAATGATATATAAGGTAATTAAAAAAATAATGAGGATAAAAATTAAAACGATAAAAATAATAAAGGAATGTTAGGAAATTCTATGGTAATCACATTAGATGATAGGAATAAATAAGTAAAATAAATATGATTCGATAAATTCTTATTTTTATTTTTTGAATTTAGATTTATATATTTTACAAAAGTAAAAAATGATAATATATAAGAATAATATATTTATACTATTTTTTTAAAAAAAGTCAAGTAAAGTTAGTATAGTAATAAAAGGACTATTATTTTTGATTGTTAATAACTTAATTGGCCTTCTTTTTGCAATAGTTTTAGTTTATAAGTCATTTACTAAAATGGGATTTTTAGTTAATATTGATAAAGAATATGAATTTTAAGACAATATTGGATGCAAATAAAGCACATAAATGGCATAAACATGTATAGCTACTATTGGAAGTGATAATATATATGATATAACCAGAAAATATATAAAAGATGAGTTATTCTTTATCACTTATTTTAATGGCGATAATAATGTTTTTTACTATAATTATTAAACTATGCAAAAAGATTATTAGGAAGATGGATATGATGATTTTAGGTATTATTAGGTTAGTAATGATAGTAGATTGGTAAATTTTTAAAAAAATTATTATATTTATTATCATATATATACACAAATTATTTTTAATTATGTGTTTTATTTTAAGTTTTTTGTTTTTGTTAAAATAACTTTTAAATTTATAATATGAAAAAAATATAATTTGCGAATTTTAATAAAAATTTTTTATATAATAGCCAGAGATTGTGTTTTTGTAATTTGTACATGCAATTTTCTAAATTTTATTGATAGTTTCAATTTTAAGCTATATATTATTATATTTACTGAAAAATAGAGGAAGTTATAATTCTGGAAAATTTTTATATTTTTAAGCAAGTTTGCACAAATACAAGATTTTAAGAAAAATTTTGTATTTCATACTTATATTATTAGAGACATTTTTATTGGTATCCATAATTTATTGTATTATAAATAAAATTCCTGCAGTAGTCGATTTAGTAGCTTTTATGATTATGATTGGAGTTATATTTCAGAATTTTTTAAAAAAAAGAGAAATAATACATGAATTAAATTAAGAAAATTTCTTAAGAGCGGTTTTTTACAGAAATTTTTTGCCAGATATATTTATAAAAACAGGGCAAGAGTTTATAAATGGTCTTGAAAAATTGGTTGCCTTAGATATAGTAATTAATAGAAAATTACATTTAAGGCTTGATAAGGAGGTTTAGTAAGGTAATTTGAAAGAACTTTAAAATATATTTATAAACTACACTGATAAGAAACTATAAAAAATAAAATAAAGTAATTCTAAAATAAAGATTTCACAACAATTTTAATTCAAAAAAACGCGTTTACTTTTGTCCCAGCTACTTTAATCTCAGTACTCAAACGGACAGAATTCTGACCATTCAGCAATTTAAAATCAACCTTAAAAAGAAATAAATTTGTATTAATAGTTAAATTAAAGAAAAAAAGAAACTTTTGAAAAGGCAAGAGAAAGACAAAGATCTGTTAGTAACCAAATAAATAAAATAAGTACATCTAGAGACTAACAAGAATTTGAAAAAAAAATGATTGAGGAAGTTAAGTAGTCCCCTTAATATGAGAAAGTTAAAAAAAGTTCTACTAATTTAAAAGGGATATTTTACTTTATTTTTACCGAAATTAGGAATTTGTTTTGGATGTCATTTTTAATGTTTTCCAACATTCATTAAAATGAAGTTTATTCCACTTTACATAGTAAAAAAATAAAAATTAAATAAAAATATATTTATTGTATAAACTTTATCAACTTTTTAATTTAAATTTTAATCTTTATATAAAATATTGACAAAATACCTCTCTGTATTTGAAAATCCTAGCAATTATAATATATTTTATAAGAATACTAATTATTACTTTTGATATACATTTTCACGTATATTTAATGTTTATAAATAAACATATTTATCATTATTTAACTATTATTTATAGGTAAAAATATAACCCTGGGTTGCCATTACGATGCGGAAATAAGTAATGGTTCTAAGTGTATAAATTCCATAACAATGAATAACTATTTTTAATGTTTAAACAATTATTTATATAAATATTTTTGGTTAATAAATGATTCAAATTAGTACTGTAATTATGAGGGTACTTTGGGAGAAGACCAAAGTTATTTTAAAATTGAAGTAACTGTTATTTTCAATTTAATTAGAGTTTTTAGTATTGCAAGTTAAGTAATGGTTTACAGCATTTTAGCATATTTGGTGTATTAATTTATATAGTTAAATCCTGGGCCATTGAACGGGGGAAATTATTTAAAATCTTTAATTAGCTTACATTAAGATATTAAAGTGAAAAAAATGCTTAGCCGTGGATTTATATTTATATTATTTACTCATTTCTGTAGTTTAGTTGTATTTGTAAATATCGGAGATCAAATATTCGAAGTAATATTAATTTTTCTTAAAATAATCTTAAATAATTTATAAAATTGAAAATAAATTTACCACTTATTATATTAATAATAATTTTTTTAAAAAGTCAATAATATCATTGTATTTACTGTTAATATTGATGAAACCTATAGTGGCTTAAGAAATAGTAAACCAAAATGTGTATTCGGACTATTTTTGTAATGCATATTTCAATTTAGGTTTTTGGAACTATGTTTTTAATAAAGGTATATTTAACATATCAATTTTAGAATAAGCCGCTTATGAAGATTTGAAATATATAAAAAAAATGAAAGAATAAAAAAAAATATAAAAAAATGAAAATTCTAATTTCCATAATAATACAAATAATAATTACAAATTTTTAAATAATAATAATAATGAAAATCCAAATTCCATCGTAGCTGTGATATCTAAACACATGAGTAATGATAACAATTCAGTTAGTCGAAAATTCAGCAATAATTAAAATAGTGCGAATGTTTTTTCAAATAATTAATAAACGCCTAAATAATAAAATTCTGATAATAAAAATTTAAACAGCAGTGCATTCAAAAGTAGTTTACAAAGGATGTATGAATGGAAATTAAATAAGTTGGTAGAACATGGAAATGTAGAGGAAATTAGAAATTTACTAAGTTTTTAAGATAAATGGACCTAAAATTAAAATTAAACAAATTGATTTTTTATAAAAAAATATTAAAAAATTAAGAAAATTTGTTGAAAATTTTTTTCACATATTCATCAAACAAAATAATTAATAATATACAATTTAAAATATATTCAATTTATAGGAATCAATTTTTTAGTATTTTATATAATTAATTTTATATATTATAATACTACATATAATTATAAATTTATTTTAATCAAAATTATTAATTAATTTTTTATAATTAAGTTCAAGTAAACTATTGCAATTTTATCATAGACATGAACATTTTTATGTTATTTTATTAATTATTCATCTTTTTTTATTTTTCAAAATTGAGCTTAAACTTTATTCTTAAGAATTCGAATTTGAAATATGAACCTAATTTAAATTTATAGTTTTTTGTTATAAAGTATCACTTTAATTTTAATTTTAATCCTAGTTTTTCTTTTTTAATTTAATTTTATTTTTTAATAAGCTTTTTATACCAGCAGATGAGCTTTCCTAAAGGTTTAAAATTATTAAATTTATGATAATAATTGAATAATAAATTTAAATCCTACCTTATTTTCTGGTTATTTTTTTTAATTTAACTAAATTGAGGCTTCCTATTTTTAAGTATCTGTATTTTCTATTAATTATTATTACTATTTATGTTCAATTTTTTCAAGTTCTTCATCTTCATTTTCAGAATCGTTTTTAATTTTATCAATAATGCCTTTAAAAAATTAAATATAAATATTGTTCAAATAAGATTATGAAATAAAAAATTAGAAAAAAATTAGAATAAGTTACATATGCCTTCTCCTCCTTCAAATTTATAGGGTTTTCCATTAATTTATTATATTATAACTAGGGCTTCTTACTGGGGCCACAAACTAATATCTATTTTTTAGTTTTCTACAATTTAATTTTGAAAATAAATTATCATGTTTTCATTTTTAAAGTAAAGTTTTTATCTCCAAATTTTCGCCTCCTTATCTTTAGATTTATTTTTAAAGTACTGATATTAAATTTTTAAAAAATTAAACTTTAACTCTTAAAAAGATAAATTTGTTTATTTTTAAAATATAAATTAAAGTTATAAATTAAGATGTTTACTTAGAGGAAAGTTCCTTCTTTTTTTATAAATAATTAATTTATTATCAGATCATTGCTACCATCTTCTCTATCCGTCAAATCATTTTTAATGAAATATTCGTATTTTTTTGAAAATTTTTGTAACTTTCCGTTCATTTAGTTACTCTATTACAATGAGTATATTTTTTCAGCTTCTAATATACATTATTCATATATATATTTTTCAAAATTTTCCACATCAGGTAAAATATTAATTTTTATTAATTAATCTGAAAAAATAGAAAACGAAAAATCCAACATAAAACTTTTTTTACCTTTATTTTTTTTAGAATCATCTTTTTTTTTATCTATAGGTGGCCCTATAAAAAAATATAAAATAAGAATTTGTACAAAATAAAATCATTAATAAGGATAAATTAAAAATAAATCAAGATGAAAAAGAATATATTAAAAATTTTTAAAAAATAATATCAATCTTATCTTTAAAAATAAATATATTATATATGACATAAATATTATTTATTAAAAAGTAGTACCTTCACACTGTATCATGAATATATAAGAGCCCCTGTCTAAAAATAAATTTTAAGTCATGTTTTTTGTTTACCTTTATCCTTTTGCATATATATAATTATATGGCATTTCTCTTTTTTTTTGACTTTATTCGTAAATTAATTAAGTTTCTTAAATTTTTTTATTTATTTCTTTCATTTTTTATCTTTCTTACTTAATTTAGTTCTCTATTAAAGATTAGTCTTCTATTGGTAAAAGCTTTGCTATTGTTTTTGCTAGTAACAATTTATTCGATTTTTTTTGTGTTTCTTTTAATTGAATTAGCTGATCTTGAAATTCTACCTTTTTTTGCTATTTTTTTTCTTTTTTATCTATTTTTTTCCTAAAAATTGATTGAAGTTTAGGTTACCCCTTTCTTGGTTAGACTTTGGTTAAATTTTATAAATAAAATATAAATTAAAAATTTTTTATATAAAAATAAATGAACTTTGTTTAAATTACTCTGTTCTGACTATTATTGCAATTAATTTTCAAGAACTGAATCTTTTTTAAAGTACTCAGACTAAGAATTAAAAATATCTTTAAATTTTTCAGAGCTTTTTTAAGATTCCTCAGACATATATGTATTTTATTTTTACAAAGCCTTGTCAGGATTTATCTTTTATTAAAATTATTCCATTTCTCCTTCTAATTTTTCTGCATCATCTAAGTCATCAGACAAATTTTCTTAATGCGGGTTTTTTGTGTTGTCTGTAATTAAATTTACATTATTAATTAAAAAAACCGTGAAATATTTATTATATTAATTTAAATTATAATAATATTAATCTATTATTAATTGGTATTAAATAAAGAAATTATTTTTATACTTTTTTCTTCATAAAGTTGAACCATCTACTTATATTTATCTATATCTATATTTGCATGTGTTTTTTGGATTTCTATTTTAAATGGCTTTTTCGTTTCTCTTTTTTAAGCCAATACAATTCTAGTAGGATAATAATCTTGTTAATCCTATAAAAGCTCTATATTATCAGTATTGTTTTTTCCTTTAAATTTTGATTTTTAGAATTTAATTTGACTCAGATTTAATAAAACCTAATATTATTTTATTTTTCCTTAATAAATATTTAAAAAATATATAAATTTTTATTTATCACCTATTGAGGAATATTTAGATTGAAATTTAAAAAAAGGTAAAAATTATCATTTTATTTTTCTATTATTAACTTTTGCAACGACTTTTAATTTTAATATTAAAATTCTTACCCTAAAATAACAGTCATTTATGAAAATCTTTAAAAAAAATCTCTAAATCCCAAAACAAAAAAATTTTAATGTTTATTAAGCTATCTTTAATTTTAAATATTTTAAGCTTCCTATTAATATTCCAAATTTTATTCATTATCATCTATAAATTATTAATTATTTTCTAAGTTTCTTTCTATCATTTGAATAATTTTTTAATTTTTCATTAAAATCATTTCATTTTCATTTCTTATCTTATTATCAGGATCAATTGTATAAAGCAATAAAAAATTAAATTCTAAAGATTTTGAATAACCTTAAATTTCCTCTTATAACTAAACAAAATCTATTATATTATAGGCATAATTTTTAGGAACTTCATAGGCTTTAGCTGCAGCTTCTTTTAAATAGGCAATTCTAACTTTGGTATTTTTTTTTTCGGAGGAAATATATTTCCAAATTTTATCTTCTATAATTTTTAATTTATGTGAATCCTTTATAAAAATGATTTTTTAATTAAAATCTTATTTTTTCTTATCTAATATTTTTATGGCTAATTTATAGATGGAAAAGTAATTAAAATATATCAAAAATTATATAATTACCTCTATATTTTCCCAATTAATAGTTTTTGTTGGCAATCCAGTCAATAACTCCAAATATTCTTCTGCACATTTAGGATACTTAAGTTTCGAATAGTAAAAAAAAGATTTTTTATATTTACAAAAGGCTTTTTATACTGCAAACCACCCGTACTCAAAAAAAGGACTAACATTTCCAAAAACTGAATTTTTATGTATTTTCAAACAAGGCATAAAATCATCGATAACTATTTCCCTCCATTACCCATCAAAAAACAGCTTAATTGTCATAAAACGAATCATATCTAGTTCATATTTAGGCGAAAATATTTTTTATAATAAATTTGGTGTATAACATAAAGATTCTAGGCAAGAAAGTAATTAATAATCGCATTAATCAGTAACCTTATGTTTTTTTTATTATAAATGATTGTGTAATTATATAATAAATAAATTAATTAGTTAATTAGTTGATTTTTAAATTAATTGAAAAATTAATAATTTACTTTTATATATTACTGATAAAGTCATTGGTTTAATTGGGTAGGTAAATAATTAGGGTATAGTGTTTTGATATTTAGAATTTTAATATTCAGTTATTCTTATAAATTCTATAGCAGGTATACTCAGTTGTTTGAGATCTTCCTGTGGTATTTATATTGACTCTTCTACTGGCAAAAGATAAGGGTCTTCAAAAAGTTCACCAGAAATCCCACATTCTTCAATCTTAGGCTAATTCAAATAATATTTTTATAATAATTATCCTTTTTAAATATATATTAATTAACATTATCTTCTTGGCATTTAAATATTTAAAAATATTACCTTATATGCGTCAAATTGTAAACTAGGAAAGCCTTATTATTGTTCTTTAACTATCATAATTTAATCTATAATTTCAAAAGGATTTTTATCTTATATATCGACATTATTTTTAATATCTTCATTTTCTTTTTTCTAGTATTTAAATATCAACCACTCATGTTTTACTGCCGAATAATATAATATTTCTCCTATTTTTTTGTCAAATTCCCAGTTACAATAATAGTATGATCCATCAGCCTCGCAGTACCTTCCAATTCCAAATCTATAACCTTATTAATATTCTCCCTCATAATAATATTCTGCCTAAAAAATAAATATTTTTATTAATAATAATTAAATTAAAAGTATAAATATATATATATACGATAATAAATAATAAATACATATATACACACATTTTCACAGTATAAAATTTTACCTAATCGTCTTCATTAATATTTTGTATTAATTATTTTTGATTTTCATTGTTATTAATATCAATTTCTTCAGGTTTTTGAATATTTTATTATGGATCCAAGCTATTTTCTTTGTTAATAATTTCTTTTCTACAGTAATTATTTATTAAAGTTTTCGAACTTTTTTTATCATATGCTACGTGTAAACCATATCCTTAGGGAATACCATTACAAAAATCGCCCTCATAATACGAGTTATTTCTATAAATATGTTTACCTTTTCCATTTTTTTAATTATTCTTAAAATTTCCTTCATACACAGACAAGTCTCTATGAAATTCTTTTCCATACCCATCTCTTTTTCCATTTTAAAAATTTCCCTCGTATCTTATAATAATATTTTAAATTAATATTTTATTTTTAAAAATATTATAAAAACAAAAATTTAAATTCAAATAATATTTTTTTCAAATTTTTTATCTAAAGAATTTAAATCAAATTTACTACAAATTATTTTTATTTTTTTTAATTTTATTATAATCTTTATAAATATTTTCTAAACTAATATTTAATTTAAATACCTGTAACCCAAATATTTATTATGCAATATACCAAAACCGTGAAATTTATTATTCTTATACTCGCCTTCATATTAGTCACCATTAGGAAAAATTTCTTAACCATTTTTTTTTTCATTATATTCCCAATAACCTTTAAAATAACAGTTTGTGTTTTAATAGTATAAAGTTCCTTCACCATGGTATTTATTTTATTACCAATATCCTACATATTAAGTTTTTTAAATTTAATCGATTTCTATTCCTTTACCGTCTTTTTTTCCGTTCAAAATTTAACCCTTGTATGATTTTTTCGAATCGGTTATTTATGTAGCTGTTCTTTGCAAACCGTCGTTTTGTATCATTTTTTTAAGCTAAAAAGATTTGTTTAATTTATGATATACTTTAAAAGATTTTTTTTTAAAAATTTTTTTTATTTTTTAGAAATTTTTATTTTTAATTTATTTTACTACTAGAATGTATTAAAATAATATCACTTGAAAAGAATAAAGGTATTTATGCGACAACAAAAAATTAATAATTAATAGCACAGTATTTATAATTAATAATTTTTATTTCTTATAAATTAAAAAATAGGTAAATAGTATGATCAATTTAAATTTATGTTTTTTGAACTATCATCTTATTATTCTTGATCTAATTCTGCTAGATTTCCAGAAGCCATATATTTTTCATGCATGTTATCCTTATATGTTAAAAAAATAATATAAATTAAAAATTTATATCAGAAAAAAATTAATTTTTATAAAATTACATTTTTTGTAATATTATCACTTGTTCCTAATTTATATAAGTCTTAATTTTTATTTTTCCCTATTTTTTCTATAATGCAAATACCTTTATTTAAATTAATATAATAACTATACAAAAATTATAAAAATAATACAAATAATTTAATATTTTATAGATTAAATATAAAATTTTATTTATTTATTTTTTAATTTAAAATTTAAAAAATTATCAATAAATTTATATTATATACCTTCTCCCCCTTCTAATTTAAAAGGTTTAGCCCCAATTTATTATATTATAATTAGCGATTCCGTTCCTGGCAATAAATAAAGATCAACTTTATGTGGGTCAGGTTAATCTAATATCTTCATATTTTCAGTTCTAAAATATAGTTTTTGTCTCCAAGATTTAGAAGACTATTCAGATGATTAATTTTATAAGTATTATAAGTAAGTTCCTTCTTTGTAAAGGAAATATTAGGTATTTATTAGGTCGTTACATCCTTGTTCCCTTTCTTAAAGATCAGATCTAGTGAAATGCTCTATTTACACACCTTCTGATTCTAAAACTTTTTGTTCGGCACTCTAAAAAAAATATGAAAAAAAAAAATAAAGATGAATTTAGTTTATATATGTTTATATTAAATTAACATAAAAATAAGTTAACAAAAATTATGTGATATTTAAATTTAATTGTTATATATTAAATATATGTATAAAACAGTTAATATAATTAAAATTTTGTGAACGAAGTGAACAAAATTTTTTTATCCTTACTAACTAATATATACTAAAAAAAAATTTATTTTTTTCTGCATTTCCCATATATTATAATTGGTGTATATAATACTTATAAAAGGTTAATAGTAAAAATAACTTTGGATTTATAAAATTATATCTTTGACAAAGGGTCTGATTTTATCATATCTAAAAAAATTCAACATCATTTTTTACAACCAAAAATTAAAAAATTAATAAATATTTTATTATATTATTGTAACCTATAATATGCTTATTATTTTCATATAAAAACGCATTTTAATATGAAAAATATTTATATGGCCCAAAGCTGCTTAATTAAAAAAAAAAAATTAAAAAATTAAAAATCTCTAAAATCGCTCTATAGTATTTTTTTAAATTCTCCAAATAATGTTCTATAATATGAGGATGTAAAAATATATGATCATTGACTGTTTTATTCAGACTTTCTTTTTTTAAATTTTTTTACAGTAAATTTTTAAAAAATACAAAAAAATATAATAATAATAATTAAAAAATTTATGTTATACTTATGTACTATTTTGTTTACTTCGATCACAAAATTTTGGTCACCAATATATATTGGCACGTACTAAGTAATATTTTTTTTACGAAGATTTATTTAATAATTAAAGAAAAAGTATTTATTAGAAGATTTATTTAATAATTAAAGAAAAAGTATTTATTATAAAAATTTAATAAATAAAATTAAAATTAATTAAAAATTTGTTTAAAATAAAATTACGATAATGCATTATTCATAGAGATTTCTTAGGAAATTTTCATTTTCTTGGAATTTACTTATTTTAAGCAAAGATTCTGTGAATAATGACATTGTAAAGTTAATTTTCTACATGGTCTAATTTTTTTACGATTCTGATTTCGTATCTGGCCCTTCTGCTTATATTAATATAACATATGAACCGGCCTCCAAATTTATATATTTGTACATGTTTTCTTTTTTAAGTTGTCCTTTTCCGAATACATATTGATATTTAAGTTATTTTTTTTTAAGTTATTCGTTGTCTTTTAAAAAAAAAATAAGAGAACAAAATTTTTAAATTTTCTTTTTATATAAAATTAAAATATTTTACCTTATTTTTTAGACTCGGCTAGCTGCGATTAATTTTGAATCTGACTTTGACTTTCGATATTTCTTGAACTTTTTTATATTGATGATCTATTTTTGTCTTTTTTCTTTTTCAAATTGCCCTCTTAGTTTTATTTAACCCTTTTTTATATTTATTAATTATGTTTTATATTATTTATTATAATATATAATATATAAATTTTACATATCAGTGACAAATTTCTATTTTATAAATTCAGCTTTATTATTTAAATAAGTTCCGATTTCTTTTGCAAGCACCATTCTTACAGGTAGATACTCATCATTATTTTTTGAATGTTATTATACATTAATAAGAATTCTTTAAGGCAAACTAAGTTAAAATTTAAAATAAAATCTGTTATCTGTATGAACATAATCTTTAATCTCTGCTTCAATTAACTAATTATTTTGAACCATCATAGGCTAACCTATAAGTAAATTTATTTCATTAAATTATCTCAAAAATTCGTCAATTTCTAACATCATAAATTTATCTCCCAATTTAGTCATATTATTTTTTTTATAAAAGGCTTTCATTTCTGGTCTTTCCCACAATTTATTTTTGTTATAACTTTTACTTTCAATTTTAAATTCTGGAACATTATTATGTAATAAAATATACATGCTTTCTTTGCCTTGATTATCAGAATCGTCTTCCAATTTTAATTTGTCTATAATACTATAAGCAGTGTTTTCAGAAAAGCCGTACATATTTGCGTATTCTTTATTTAAATAAGCTATTCCTACTTTGCTTTAATTTTTTTAAGAGTTAATTTTGTCGAAAATTTTTGCTTTTAGTTTTTTAGGCGCTTAATTGTGCGAATCTTCCGAAATGTCTAAGCTATTCCAAGTTATTGTTTTACAGGGAAGTCCAGTCATCATTTATAAATATTATGAAGCCATTTTAGGGAAATTTGGTTCGTAAAAATATAAATAACTGCCGAAATATTTTGAAAAAACTTTTTGTAAACCTATCCAACCTAGATCATTATATTAAGTATTTGCAAATACGCATTCCCTAGAGACTTTGTAACACGGAACGAAATCATCTATAACTTATTCTAACCACTTTATAAATAAAATATATAAATTTAATAGTTTTATTTGTTATATTTTTTGAGATAGGTATTTTCGTTGTATTAAAAAAGTTTTTATGTGAAATTTAATATAATTTATTATTTTTTTATTTTTATGTATAAATATTGATATTTTTAAAAATAAATTTTAAAATAAACTATTACTTGTCCTTTTGAATAAAGTCTTAAAGTAATAAAGCATACATTTTCAAGTTCATATTTGATTGTGAAAACTTTTTAAAGCAACTGCGGAAATCTACTAAGAGATTCAATACATGCTAATAATTGCTAATCACTACACTTATTATACACTATTTAACCAGGTTCAATTGGCTTTTCAAATAGGTTTTTATTTTATTATTCCAATTTTTTTTTAAATTATTACAATTCAGAAATTCTGTGAAAGTCGATTGGGGGAAGTTCTCTTTATTATTCAACTTACATATTTTAATTGATACTTTATTCTATTGAGGGGAAATTTTAGTCTTCAAATTAATCACCGAATATACCACATTCATCAATTTTTTGCTTTTTATATAAATATATTTTTTGTTTAACAAATGCAGTTAAATATATATAAAAACATTAATTGATAATTTAGTATTAAAATATACCTTATAGGCATCCAATTCTTCTGGAGGAAATCCAGATTCCTCTTTATGTATATATGTGATAAGCTTTTCTACTTATTTATCATTGGGACTTAAATAAAAATCAGTAACATTTTAGGGGGAATTGTAATAAAAATAGCTCCATTTGTGACTAGATGCATTATAATATATGATATTTCCAGTTTTTCTATTATACTCCCATCTGTAAATAATTTAAAATATAATAAGATAAAAATTTTTTCTATACTATTTTAAAATTTAAATTATATTATTAAATTTACTAACAATAATAATATGATCCATCAGGTTCATATTATCTACCTATTCCATGTTTATACCCATCTATAAATTCACCTTCATAATAGTATTTTTTCTAAATAAAATTTACATTATAAAATTCAATAATTTATTTAAAAATAAAATAAAATTTAAAATTTAAAGTAAAGATTTATTAAAAAAATTACAGCATTCTAATCTTTATTTTCCACTTCTTGATAATCAAATATATATATATCTTCATCTTCATCATCTTAAATTTCCGTTTCTTTAATAATGTTAGTTACAGGTTAATCTTATTTATTTTAATTCAATAAATTATTTAAATTTTCATTTTAGTTGTTTTTATTTTCCATCTACAATTATTTTTATCTATTTGGATCTGGGAGTAATGATTTCATGCTTTTTTATTAAAAATAATTAAACTTTTTAGATTAAAATATTTTTTATAAAATCAATTAAATTTAAATATATAAATATTTATATATCATATTATTTTTTTAATTATATTATTATAATATAATATATTATTTACCTCTCATAATCTTGTGCTTCATAAATTCCAAATCCTTAAGGGACTCCTTTAACAAAATCCCCTTCATATTATCTTCCATCGCAAAATTTAAGTACCCCTTTTCCATGTCTATAATCATTTTTGAATTAGCCCTGATATTCTCCTCCGCTTTAAAAGGTCTCTTTGCCATTTCCTTCTTTTTTTCCTTTAACAAAATCACCAGTATAACTATATAATAATTCTTATTTAATGATATAATTATAATGTGTATATAATATTTTGTTCATCTTTATAATATTTTGCTAATTAACATATATTTATTTGTTAACAAGTATATCAATAAATTTGGCAAATTTATTTTTTATAAATTTGAGCTTATGTTTACCTATATCCGACTTGCTTATTTGTTAAACAACCAAAACCGTGAAAAAAATCGTCTTAATAATCTCCTTCATATTTATCATTATTAGGGAATATTTCTATACCTTTAATTTTTTTTCCTTTGCTCCAAAATCCTTTAAAAAAACACTTACTATTTTAATAAACTTAAATTCCTTCCCCGTGATATTGTCCCTCTTTATTATGTTATCCGTGATATTCTATTTAATTATCTGGGTTTATTTCGTGGTCTAAAAAGTTGTATATATAAGTATATGAATGAATAAATAAATAAATAAATTTAAAAAAATATTTATAAATAATTTTTTATTTATAATTAAAGTTAAATTAAGTGTAATAATAATTGAGTAATACATTATTATTATTATATTTAAAATTTAAATGGTATAAATTCTAATTTTTATGTTTTATTTTTTTAATGTTTTTTATATTTTTTATAAATGATTTCTATATAGTAAATATAAAATATTAATAAATAAAAATCTACTATTTTTATGCTAATTTATTATTTAAAAATAATGTTAAAGCTAAAATCGAATTAAAAAATAATTATATACTAAATTTTATTTCTAAATTTAAAATTCATTTTAAACGTTGATAAATATTTTTGCTTTATATAATCTGTTTAAAATAAATTTCATTATAAGCTTTAATATGATATTAAGAAGATAAATATTTACCAAAATAAAGTTCATCATTATCTTAATTTTAATTTTCTACAAAATTTTCTTAAGTTTGAATTGAATTCATTTCAAATATTTTTATGAGTATTTTATATATTATTATAACTTTTTTTATACGTTTATTAAATAAGAGTTATTAAATGTCTCTTAAAATTTTTGTTTTTTATTTTTTTAATAAGATAAAGTTTAATAAATTAAAATATTGATTTAATTTAATAAGTTAAATACTATTTTAATATTTTATTAGTTGTTTTATTTTTTAATATTTTTATAATTCTATTTAAAGCATTATTAAAGATGAATAAAGATAAAAAAAATATTTTTTTAACTTTTCAATTTTTTAATAACTTTATAAAAATTTTGATAATATATTTAATATAATACATATTAATTTAATAAATAAATATTTGATGTATGAAAATTTTTGATAAATACACTATTAATCTAATCAATTATTTTTTCAATTTTATTACGCTATTATAAATCAAAAAAAATATAAATTTGAGATAAGATTTATAAACTATCATTCTTTTTAATTGTTATCATCTTATTTTTGTTATTATAAATTATCTTATTGAGACTATTTTTATTATTCTTGGTAATTTTTGTTTTCCTAATTGGATTATATTTTATTTTGTTAATTTTACTACTATTATTACTATTATTCACCTTCATTTTATAGTTTTTCTTCATCAAATTCGTCATCATTTTCATCATCATCGTCCTCATCTTCTTCATCATCGTCTTCATTTTTTTTTTATTTAATTTGTTAACTTTATCCTTCTCCGGGATTAATATTAGGCTTTTCGGATGATTTCAAAGCCTAATTTTAGTAAAAAATATATAATTTATATTTATATTATATTTTATATATTTATGATATATATCTTTAAATTTATATCAAATTTCGGACTTTATCTTATTTTTTATAAATATTTATTTGAAAAAAATTTCTAACCACTACAATTTTATAAATAATTTTATTTTTAAAGAAAATTAGATTATTTTTTACTTCTCTATACTTATTTAGATATAGTTTTAAAATATCAACATATGATTCAAATCCTAAAGTATTGATTGCAAATAAAAGATCTTCTCCGTTTATAGTTTTTCTTTTTTCATTTTTACATTTTTCACAAGCTTCTGAAGTAATAAAACTGATAAACTCCGAAACACATTCTTAAAGAGTTTCTTTTGCGTCCTTTGCTATTTTTGCATTTTCAGGTAGAGCTTTTTTCATAATTCTCGAAATATTTGCAATAGGTAAAAATCTTGAATAATTAGGCACCATTCTAAAAAAAAATAAAATATTTAAAAATTAATTACTGAAATATGGATAATAATTTATATATACCAATTTTAAATAGATTATTTAATCTGAATATTACAAATTTATTTAATTTTATTGCGAATTTTGTATATTTTAAGTTCATATAATGTGTATTTTTCATTTATATTGTATGTAATATATTTATTATGTTGTTTGTTATAATTATATTTTATTTTTTTATACCTTTCTCCCATTTGTTCAGCCATTTTTATGTATTTTTTTTTTTTTTGTTCTTGTATTTTTTATTTTGGTATTTTTTTTTATCAAAAATTATATGTGTAATTTTGTTAGATTAATTATTTATGGTCAATTTCTTTTAGGTGATAAAATAATTGAATCATAAAAAAATCAAAGAATTTATTAAATAAAATTTTGCAATATAAATATAGTTGAGAAGTATTTTTGTTTTGTTTTAAATATTTTTTAAAATGCCAAAATAAAATTAATAAAAATTTTTTCAATAAGTCATTTAAATATATAAAAAAATTTATACAATCAATTATGATTGTTTTTATTTATATTTTTCTTAAATATTTTTTTAAAAAAAATTAATAAATATAATGTTGTCCCACATTATTTATATTATGATAAATATTGGTCAGAATATATTATACTTAATCTTAATTATTTGTATTTTGAATCTTATAATTTTATATACACTATTACTAATAATAAAATTTTTTCATTATTACTTATATTATGTGAAAATAATATAAAAGCAAAATATAAAAACAACAAATATATTATGCTTGTAATGATATTGTTTCATATTATACTAAGTACAATCAAATTGAAATAAAATATTTTTCTTTTTTTTATTTTTTAATTTATTTGATTTTCCTTTTCTTTATAATAATTAATAATCTATTTTCAAAATTTATTATATTAATAATAACAAAAAAATAAAAATAAAAAAAAATACAATAACAAATTTGTAAAAAAGTAAAAATTAAAAAAAAAAATCTTAAATAATTT
Source organism: Pseudocohnilembus persalinus (assembly GCA_001447515.1). Lineage (NCBI taxonomy): Eukaryota > Ciliophora > Oligohymenophorea > Philasterida > Pseudocohnilembidae > Pseudocohnilembus > Pseudocohnilembus persalinus. Next base: position 39,080 of record LDAU01000174.1, read on the forward strand.
ATCAATTATAAGTACATATAATCCGAAAATAAATAATGGATCTCGATATAAAAGGGAAAAAAGTATAATATTTTACTTGTGATAAAGGGGGATTACATACCGGAGAAGTGCTAAATTATGTTTGTATTGATTCTAAATGCGAACATAAGGGTTTAATATGCTCAATTTGTTTAAATTTAGAACATGAAAAACATAAACATATGCCATTTAAAATTTTTTTATAACAATTATCTTCTAGTTATGGACAGGCTTATTCCGATGAGGTACAGAAAAAATATATGTTATATAATAATTGTATAATTTATAATAAAAATAGTATTTTTATTAATATGGATTTAAGATTAATATACTTACTATTCTTATATTGAATATTTATATATCTTTTTATTAACACATTAAAAAATTAAAAATTAAATTAATTAATTGTTAGTGGAATATGGAAAGTTTTTTGGATAAAATTGAGAGAGTTTAGCAAGGAAATTTATTTTAGCTTAAAAATAGCGTTTAGAAATTGTCATAAATGTTAAAAGATTTAGAAGAAAATTTATTTAATACTTATAAACAAATAAAGAATAAATTGATTTCATAAAGTTATTTAAGTAAAAACGCGCCAATTGTTATTGAATAAATGTTAAACGGAGATTACAGCGAGGTAGATAAAATGAAAATAGACTGTCAATAATTAATAGATAGTATAATATTGGACAAAGAGTAAATTAAATTTAGTTTTGAGCCTGAAAAAGTTTTAAAATCATTTTAAGTTTGTGAGGATAATTTCGCTAAAGAAATAGAAAGTTTAAATAAAAATATAGAAGAATCTTTCGAAAAAATTTCAAAAATTATGGAAAAAGCAACTTAGTTAAACTAAATTAATTCTTCAGTTTCTTTAAATTTTGTACCAACAGTAGCTTTTTAATCTGCAAATTGGGTGGATGTTTAAAATAATTTGATTAAATTTAAACACAGAACTGAGTCTAATTACACTCATCTTTATTCTACCAATACTTTTGATAAAGAAGATAAAATTTTATTTTAATTTAAACTTAAAAATTATAGTTATCATAATCCCTCTCATTTGTGGGTAGGGATATGTTTGGAAAAACACAAAGAAACCAATTTCTGGAAAACTTCAGGCAACTAGGTAATATTTACAAAAATTATTTTTGTTTAATAATAATTCTAACAAATTTATTAAATTATTTTTATCAATTATATTTTTTTTTTTTAATAATTAAATTTTAATTTTTAGATTGATATAATGCAAAAATCTTAAAATTGGAAGAGTAAATGGGATGTTGTAGGTCAGTTTCCGGGAAATATTTCTAAAGAGGACACCATTTATTCCCTAGAATTTTGCGTTAAAGATAACTATTTAAAAATTTGGGATTCTGAATAAAAAAGTATATGTACTCATCCTGCCACAACGACTTTAACTACTTATTATAATTAAGGGGATAAATATGTTATTGTATTAGGTGCTCATAAATGTGATACACATATAGAAATTATGTGATTTTTAAAAAAATTTTAATGAAAAAAATAATATAATTGTTAATTAATTCGAATTCTATATTATATTTAAATTAATTGTTAATTTTAAAAAAGTGTACAATTATAAATTTATTATATTTCTATTATAGTTGAAAAAAATAATAATAATTTATAACATTCTATTTATAATAACGATAAAATTAATTCAAAGTACTATATTTTATAAAAGATGAAAATTTTTTTTTTAATTAATAATAATAATTTAATATATATTATACTTTAGTATATAAGATATTAAAATTTTTATAAAATATTATTTGTATTTCAAATGCAATTTTTGGGGGTTTAGCTAAATTTTTATGTATTCAAAAACTTAGAAAAATCGTTTTCATTATAAGTTTGTGCAAATAAATCAATTTTTTTTTTAGTTTCACTTCTATTTTACCAATTAAACTAACTAGTTTCCAATGTACTTCCCAAACTATTTCCTCTAAAAGTGCCATTATAACTATTTTTTAAATTTTTTTAGGGAGTTTTTATATTATTTTACTCTAAAATTTTAGTCGATCTTTCAATTAAATTTAATTCTTAAGGCGCATTTTTAATCCTTTATACTCTTTTTTTCATTTTTTCAGTTTGATATTGATTATAAAGTTGATTACCTATATCTTCATTATATTTTTTATATTTAGTTAAAATTTGGGGATTTTTTATTTGATTAAATGTTTATTATTGGTTTAAAGTCAAGGCTTTTAGCCCATTATAATGAGTTTTTTTAAGTGGCTGAAAAATAAAAAATAATTAAATATAATTTAAAAAATTATTATTTTTTTTAATTCTTTACTTTTATCTCTAAATCATATGGCACCATTTCGTCTTTATAGTGTAATTCAACTGAATTTAATAGTTTATTTAAAGGTGAACTATTTCTTTGAGATAAGGCTCTAATATAAGATTTTTATCTTTCCAATATATTATTATTATTTGATTCTTAATTATTTTTTTAAGGAAAAATTGGTAAATTTTGAGTCAATTGATTATTAATTTTAAGCTCATTAAAATTATTTTCATATTTTGAGTTTCTAAACTTTTCTTCAGCCTCTAAATTTTACTCCTTAATTTTTTAAATCCCTAAAGGATATGGCTCTTTTTCGCTAATGGATCTTAATCTAAACAACTTTTTTTCTTTTATTTATCTAAAAAATAAATATATATAAAATATTAAATGTTGATTAAAAAATATCTAAATTTATTTACTTATCTTGATTTAATATGCCTTTATATTATTAATAAACTTTATTCCTATGCGATAATTAAGGACTTATCATACCTTACTATTTGATAGCTAGTAAAATTTTTTCTTTTTATCTAAGAGAAGTATATTTCATATCATGATCTATAAATTTTTCATTACTAACTTTCATTGATTATGTTTTTTTTTAAGGTGTATCATTTTCATAATATATTGTAGGCTCTGTTTTTTAAGGTATGTGAATATATTTGTAACCAGTATTATACTTATCAGAAGATTCTTTTACTTTTATATTTTTATATCTTTTAGGTTAGAATTAATGAATTTATGTTATAGAAGTATCCATTTTCGGGGATGAAAGAAATTTGTTGGGAATCTTTTTATGGTTATTAAAATTAAAAAAATATGTAAATTATTTTATAATTTAGATATTTTATTAAGTATAATATATTAAATTTACTGTTTATCTAAATTGATCTTATTTTTAAAGCTATAAATTTAACTTTTCACTATTTTTTTTGGGAACATCTTCCATTTATTCAATAAAATCAAAAAGTCTTTCATTATAGGATAAAAATCTCTCATTTATTTTATTTTTTAATTTTTTCTTTGCCAATTGTTCTTATTCTTACAACTTTATTTCTTGTAATTAAGCCTCTTATTGATCTTAATACTTATAATAATTGAACATATATTTATTAATTTACAAAAAATTTTTTTTTTTTATATAATTTTATAATCTTTATTTATCGTATAAAAATTTTATTTATTAGAATTATAGCATGTTTTATTAAATATTTATTAAATAAATAAAATTAATACTATTCATAACATCACTCAAATACAGTAATTTTAAAAATAAATAATAAGAATATTTAAATATAATAAAGTTAAGCATACTATCTAAATATGTGTATAGGATATATATAAATTTATATATATTGCAGAAAATTTAATTTTAATGCGAATTAGAAATTAAACTATATAAAACATTTTATTTTTCATTTGAGAATAATAAATTTTGATCAACTCATGAAAATATATAGAGTAAATATAGTTTCTAATATGCTTGTATTAAAAATAAAAAACTAAAATATATTAATTTTGCAGAAAAAAAAAAAATCTTATTATTTATTTAAAAATAATTTATCTCTAAAATACATAAAAGAAAAACTTATAATAGTACATTAATTTACAAAAATTATATAATAATAATAAATTTCTGATAAACTTTTATTTAAATAATTAGAGGAAAAACTATTACAAATAACAAAAACATTACAATATAATTGCAATAATTTTTTATAAATTAAGAATTTTCATATTATAAAAGTATAATAAATAAATAAATATGATTACACAATTTTTAAAGAAAACTAGTATTTTATTTTGCGAAATTATTTACAAAATATTATTACCTTGTATATTAACTTATATAACATATGTGCGATGGAATTATGATATTAGTATAGATAGGGTGATGTTTTGTATCTGTATTTTATTTTTTGTAAGAATAGAAAATAGTTTAGCTATTTACAGATTTATTATTAAAAAAACAAGCTTTGAATATGAAGTTACTATTTTATTTTTCTTAGTTAAATTAGTAAACTAATTAGAGTATTAATCATTTAACTTTTAGCAGCGAGATTAAATAGATAAAGTATTTTGCCTTATGTTTGATTTTATATTACTTACTAATTTAATAGTTTATGCCGGATGTACCTTATTACTAATTTTTTATTTTACAATATTGATGATAAGATAATTAAGAGGCGACCCAATTTAAGATCCTTTTAGAGGGCTTAATGATGAGGAATTATAAAAACTAGAACACAAAAACTATCAAGAGCATATGTTATAAATATAGAAAAAGTCTCTAAAATAAAAAATAAATTAGGAATAAAATATTAATGTAAATAATGTGTCAAATACGTCATTAAAATCTATATAAAATTAAAATTAGTAGAATTCTAGTAGAAGAAAATCTATAAAAAATATTTTAATTGATTTAGGCAATAATCCTAACCCTAATAACAATAATTAAATAAATAATCAAAATTAAGATAATATAGGATATATAAATTTAAATAGTAATAATAATATAAAAAGTAATTTTAATAGTATCAATAATAATAATAATTAATAGCATTTTAATTCTCATTAAAATAATACTGAGGAAGAGTAGGATTTCTGTCCTATTTGTTTTGTAAATTACGAAGAAAATGATAAAATTATAATTTTACCTAAATGTTAGCATTATACTCATTAAGAGTGCATAGAAGTTTGGTTAAAAAATTCTCCAGTATGTCCTTTTTGTAGAAACAATGTATTGGTAAGCTTATATTCTTGATTTTAATTTTTTCAATTAATAATAACAAAATAAATAGTTTAAATTAATATTATAATTGAAAAAATAGTAATGTTTATGTAAATTAACAATTTTTTGCTAATAAATTTAAATATTTTATAATTAATGATTAATGTTTAAAAGCTTATAAAACTATTTTATATAAAAATTTTAAAATGTCTTAAAATTTATATTATTATTTTTAAAATGACTAAAATGTAAATGATAAATAATCTAATATAATTTAAATATTTTAAATATATAGATCTTTCTTTTTAATTATATTAAAAATTCAAAGCTATATATGTAAAACAATTTTAAATCATGAATCAATTAAAAGGAAATTAGAAAATTAATTTGATTAAACCTTTTTATTATTTAAAAATTATTAAATTTTTGAAAATAAAATAAAAAATTAAAAAAAAAAAATAATAATTATTATTAAAAAAAAAAAGCAAATAAGATTTATAAAAAAATATCATATAGAATGGGAAAAAAGAAAGGTGGAAATAAAAGCAAAAATTAATCTAATTAAAATAAATAATAATAATCATCCAGTAAAGTTCAAGAATAATAAATGAGCTAACAAGATTTATTAGAATAATAATAAACTATGATATTGTATAAAATGGCAGAAGAAATATAACCTGATTTTTAACCAGATTTTACAGAATTTGATAAAAATTTAACTTTAACAAATAAGGTAGTAGATTAATTAGAATCTACATTTGAAAAAATTGCCAAAAATGATTTAAGTGAATTAAAAGAGCCTGTATAAGGTTAATAAAAAATCTATTTTTAATTTTATAATATAAATTTATTATTATTAAAATTAAATTTAAATATTTAGAATAATAAAAACCCTAAAATGATGAACAGAGAAATATGGTTAAATAGTAAAATTAAATAAACTAACTTTATTAAGTAGAAAAAAATTATTAACATATTTATAAATTTTTTTATAGGTTTATTAATAAAGTAAAGGAATAAAATAAATAATTATAATTAATTAGTTAATAATATGAAGAAATAGGAGCAAAAGTAAATTATATATAAGTATTAAAAATACAATCAAATAAAAATATATAATTTAATATTATTATTAAATTGAATATAGGAAGAATAAGGATCTGAATTAAAAGATGTAATTAGTGAACTTGTTAAAATTCAATAATTTAATATTAGAAAAAATGAAGATCTTTATAAATAATACTTATGATTAAAATAAAGTTTTAAAATTATATAATAATTAATTTTTAATTAAATGAAATTATAAGTTTATAATTTTATTATTAATAAAATTTCTTAAAATTATATATAAAAGGTAAAAAGGAATAAGTTATTATAAAAATTTTAGGAACATTTTTTATTTTATAATTTCAATAAATTAATTTTTAAATTTTTAATAATTATAAATATGTACATAATAAATATTATATATATAATATAAATTAAAATAATTTGAAATTAATCATTATTTTTAAAATCCATTTATTAAAAATTAATATAATATATATAGTTTTTTTTTCCAATTCTTTTATTTTATGATTATTCAGAAGTCCATATCATATTTAGATCTATCAATATCGTCAAAATATGGCTTTTATTGTTAAAATATAAATAAAGTTAAGTATTTTTTATACTTTATAAATTTATCTAATAATTTAAAACATAAAAAACTTTTTTAATTATTTAATTTTTACATGATTTAAGGCATCTTCAGCTGTAATTCTTTCGGAGGGATTTAATTTAATCATTTATGATAATAAATCAAGTCCATTTTTATCTAGATTGGTAGCTAATTATGATAATTCTTAAGCTTTCCATTTAGGGAAAGATGTTTTAAAATCTGGGAATTAATTAATTCCAGGCCATTCTACTTCTGTAGGAGTACCTTAAATTCTAAATATTTTAAAAATTTGGTCAATTTCAGAATCACCAGCAAAAAGAGCTTTTCTTTGAGCCTAATTATGTTAAAAATAAATTTTAAAATAAAAATATTTTATATGGATCAGTAGATGCAATAAAAAATTAGTTATATATTCTGTTTTTGCTATTATTTTTAAATATTAAATAAAAGATTTAGCATATTGTTTAATTTTTGATTTATTATATTTTATTTTATTTGTAATATAATAATATATTTTATACCATTTCAAAGAATATACAACCAATGCTCCATATATCAACTGAAGTTGAATAAACTTTTCCTCCTAATAAAATTTCAGGTGCTCTATACCATAATGTAATAACTTCATGAGTGTATGTTTTTATAGGTAAAGCATAAGTTCTAGCCAGTCCGAAATCTCCCAATTATAAATTTCCGGATTTTGTTAGTAAAATATTTTAAGGTTTTAAATCTCTGTGAACAATTCTATTTATTTAAATTTTATTATAATAATTGATATAATAATAATTTGTAAACTTTTTAAAGTGTATATAATAATTTATGTGGATATATTATATTTTTTATTATTTTTTATCTTTTATTTATATGTTTATATATAAAAGTAGTATGAATCTTTATCAAGTTTTATGTAATTATTTTTTTTTACCTATTATCATGACAATAGGCAATTGATAGTAATAGCTAGAATAAATGATGTTTACAAAGTTCAGGAGTCAAAGGTTTACCATTAATTTCCAAATACTTTTTTAAATCATAGTCTAAAAAGTCAAATATTAAATACAATACATTTTACCCATAAACAATATCTTTCAAAGGTATAATATTTTAATGAGAACATTCTTTAAGTAAAGAAATTTCTCTTATGGCCGTGGAAGGAATACCTTCATCTTCGTGTTCGAGTCTAATTTTTTTCAAGGCAACAATTTCTCCACTTACTCTGTCTTTAGCCTTATAAACTACTCCGTACGTTCCTTCTCCTATTTTTTCTATTTTCTGATACCTATCTATGTTTCCTTATTATTATTGTTATTATTATTATTGTTATTGTTATTATTATTGAAGGGAGTTAAGGTGTTGATTGTGAGCTAAATACATGTATTATAATATATATGATATTAATTATTTTTTGGGAATTTAGAAAGGTTATTTATTTTTTTGTTGTTTGGTTTTATTTTTGTTGATTTTTTTTTTTTTTTTTATTTTATGTAAAAAATGTTATTAATTTTTATTTATTCGGAATTTTTTTTGAGTTTGATTTTCTTACAATTCTTTTTTATTCTTTTGAGGAATTTAAGTGGGCTGTAAATATTAAATATATTGTTATTAATAATTTTTATTTTAACGTTATTATAATAAAAAAAAATGTAGTTAGTTTTGATGAATCTATTATTTTTTTATGTAGTTTGATAACAAAGTTTATTTAATTATTTTAGTGTTTGAAAAATTGTGATTAAAAGAAATAAAATATCATTAAGTAAAATAATTATAAAAATATAGTAGATATATTTGAATAAAAGATAAGTTATTAATTATATTTTAATTTCTTAATTTGCATGCAGCTAATTTTTTCAAATTTTAGAAGATTATTATTCTCTGAATTTTACTAATTTTATATTAATTTGCTTTACTCATTATCATTATTGTTTTAGAACTAAAAACACCAGTATTTTTTTTTTCACAAAATGCCTTTAATTCAAAAACCGGGAGGCATAAATCCTTATTACTACAGTTATGGCTATTATTATTAATTGTTGAATTTAATATTTTGATTATAACCATAGAAATTTGGGTTATTATTACCTTATAAGCCCATTAAAGGCATCATATTTTAAGGCTAAGCATTAACTTATTATTATTAGAAATTAATATATTAAGGCATCATATTAAATTATTATTACGGCATTTATTATAAATTTATATTGTCAAAGCCAGGAGGGGCTTGGAAATAGCCATTGTGTTAAATACCTCCTTTTTTATGATTTTTATTCATTCTTTGCATCATTTTTTTCATTTATTGATTTTGCATTTCAATGGCTTCTTTTTACCTATTTATTTAATTGTAATAGTGAAGTTCTTTACTAGTAAATACTTCGTCCAATTTATCTCTTTGGTAGTAATATTTATCTAATTAAGTATTATGGGATTCCATTTCTTCAAAAGTGTCGAAACCTCCTTCTTTTTCTTCAGGTTTATCTACAATTTTTTAACCTAAAAGTATTCCTTCTACTAATTTTAATTTTTCACCTCCTATTTTTTAAACCTCTTGAATTTCTTCCCAGGTAATTTCAGCTGCAGTTTTATCTTCTATATTTTTAAGTTAGGATTCTTAATTATTTATTTGGGAATCATCTTCCTTAAATATGCCAATATTATTTAAAAATTAGTCTACTTTAACCCACTTATTAGTTTTAGTATAATTAATCATCATATTAGGCTAAGCGAAATACCCTTCATATAACCATTAATTCATAGCCTCTGAAGGAAAAGGCCCATGTTCGCTGTCATTGCTATCAGTTTTATATTTCCACACTTCTTCTTAAGGGGGCAGCTTTTCTTCAGTTGAAAACTGTAAAAAGGGGTTTTAAATTTGTTAATTTTACATTTATTATTACTATTATTAAAATTATTATTATTACTATTAATTAGATTGTTATTAAAAACTAGTTTGCTAATTATTTGCCAATTGAGCCTATTATTAATAAGGGATATTTTAAAATAAATTGGGGTAGTTTTATTAAGGTTGTTGTTAGGATTAGCTGAAACCAGGAGGAAGCATTATACCTAAATTGTTTTAAAGTTATTCGGGCATATATTATTACATGAAAAAATCTTATTATTATTATAATTATTATTACATTTAATTGTAGCTTTTTTTTCTTTTATTTTAATTATTATTAGTGTTGTAGCTGCCTTTCCTTTATTTTGAGTTTTTATTATTATTATTGTTGTTAGTTTTGAAAGAAGGATTGGCGTCGAAATCTTGTTTCAGTATTTCAGTGTTAGGGTCGACCATATCTTACAATTTTTTAATTAATTGCTTTTATTATTCATTGTATTAAACTTATTTTTATTATTGTTATTGTTCCAGATTTTCCAAATTTTAACTGTTTTTTTGGGACTATTATTAATGTTAATTTGAAGAATTAAAGTCTTACCCAAAAGGATCGAAGTCATCATCATCATTATTATTTCCAAATGTTTCTTCATTATTCAAATCATCTTAATTTTCACTTGCTTATTATTGTTTTTAAGAATTTTATTTTTGTTAAAGTTCTTATTTAAATTGATTTTTATCAAAAGTTCCAAATTAAAATGTTGATTCTTCGTCGTCTAAAATCCATTCAGGTATGCTATTATCGTTGTATTATTGTTGTTATTTATTTTGGAATCTTTAGTTTTTTTATCTATAATTTTGGTTTTGGAAGTCATTTTAAGCAAAATTAGGGTTGTTGAAATTATTATTGTTTTAATTTTGGTATTACCTGTAATTGTTGTTTTATTTATTATTGTTGTTATAATTTCTGTTTTGAGTAAAGTTTGAGTTATTTCTTTTATGATATTGCCCTTTGTTATTGCCATTATTTTGGTATTAATTATAATAATAATTTTAATTTCCAAAGTCATCTTAATTTCCATTTTAAAAATTAAAATCTTAATTACCTTAAAAGTTTTCTGCTTTTTTTATGTATTAAGGCCTTTGATTATTGAAATTATTGTTCGGTTTATTTTTCCAATTATTTTTGTTCATTTTTTTTTATTAAAAGCTATACGTTTATTTGTTTGGTTTTTATTTTTAAAAATATTTAATAATTATTATTATTATAACATTGACAACTAATGTATATAGAAATAATAAGTGGAGTTACTTAGACACTTATAAAATTAAGAATTAATTAGTTTAATTAAGGTAATTTTTGAATATTAATAATATTGATTAAATTTCTGATGTTTTTAATTTTTCTAGGAAAAATGAAAGTACTCATGTTATAGCCATATATTTAAAGCATTACAAAAATTAAAATAAATTAAAAATTTATAATGTAAATTAAAAAATAATTAAAATGATAGAATTATTTAAATATGTATTATTGAAGAAATGCATTCAAAAACTTTTATTCATAGACTCTTTATATTCTTCTTTGAGTCTTATTTCAGCTTTATTTGTTTTATTTTATAGTTTCAAAATAGTCTTTAAATCTAAAGGTCTCTATAAAAAAAAATAAACATTAATTTAAAAATAAATAATAAAAATTTAATTAAATTAAATTAACATAATTTTTTTATTTTTTATATATAATTTCTTACGAGCGGGAAACTTTTTTGATTTTTTTATGCAAAAGTTCTTAAAATAAAGTAGTATTTTGCATATTCTTATTGTTTCACATTTAAAGAGTATTCAATAAAGTCTAAAAAAACTCTTTCCATTTTATTTATATCGGCAGTTGTGTAACCATCTAGTGCTTCTGCAAAGTTATTATTTTCAAAACTTTAATCGTCCCAAATTTTATTAGCCAATATCAAAGAAGTAATTAAAATCCTTCTCCAATTTTTCCCAGTTAAAGGTTGTTAAGATCTACATTAAAAAAAATTGATTTTAAATTTTTTTTATAACAAATGATAAAAAAATCATTAAATAACAAATTAATTTAATCAATTTTTGCAAATTTTATGATAAAAAATTTAAAGAAAAAGTAAGTTTTTATAGTATAATTTTTTTTTATTTATTTTTTTATTTATTTAAAATACTTAAGTAAAAGTCTTTCTATATAAACAAGGGAGATAATTGTAACTTCTTTTTCCATTTTTGTGGTTATAACAACATTTTTTGAGAAATTTTATATCAAAGAAATTGGAGGCAGCTGCTAAAATAAAGGGTCATCATTATATTCGTTATATGTTTTATCAAATAAGTCCTTATTTTAATGATAACGGGTTTATTTATCATTATCATGTACAACCATAGCTTGTTAAATTAAAATAATTATTATAATTAGATATACTTAATTAAAAGCTTTTTTTAGAATATATTTTAATATTATATATCATGTTTTGTATAATGATTTAAAAATATATATATATAAAAGTATATAAAATTATTTTTAATAAATTTATTGATTATTTTTTAATTTTAATTTACTATAATGGCTAACCATAGAAAAATTGGCGTTGGACTCTTACAGAGAGACAGTAGATTATTCGGCTTTTAAAGTTTGGCTAATTTTTTCATTGAATTCCTAAGATTAATAAATACTAGCGTTATCATAAATTTATTCATTATTATTTTTTTTATTTTTTTTATTGAAATTAAGATTGTTGTATTAATTAACATTGGCTGAAGCATTAGAGTGTATTTCGAAGTCAAATTAATTTTAAGAATCTTTAGAACTATCTTCATCATTTTCATTATCATAACATTATTAATAAGAAACATCTTCAACTTCCAAATCTGGATTTAATTCAACTTCTTATCTAAGCATTTCATATTCTTCAGATTCCGTCATTTACTTTTATTTTTATGTTTATTTTTCACTATTATTGAAATTATTATTACTATTATTATATTAGCTTTATGGGAAATATTCACTTTCTTTTTGAGAAATATTGAAATCTTGAAGCGATTATTTGGGATCATTTTATTTATTTCTTTGTTATTATAGGTTTAAATATTATTCAAATTAAGCTTTTTAAGATTTAGTTAGGCCATCATCTGATACTTAAGAATTTAAATTTTGCATATTTTATTGCGATATACTAACAGAGTCTTCTTCATCCTCAGAAAAATCTAGTTTGCAATCATAGGCATCTATATTAAAAATTATTTTGTATAAAATAAATGAATGAAAATGATAATATAATAAAAGTGATATAATTTAATGTGCTATATTTAAATTTATTTATGTTTAAATTATATTTTATAATTTTACATATAAAAAAAATAATTAAATAAATTATTAATAACCTCTTTCTGAGAGTCGATTGGCCAAACTTTGATTTCTTGAAACCGAGTTAGGTTACTGTCTTTTATTAAATTTATCGAACTGTTATTATTTTTATTTAATATGTTTTGGGGTAGGTTGATTTTTTTATTAAATTTCTTCTTATTCTTTTTATTATTATTATTCATATTATTTTTATAATTATTCTTATTATTAATTATATTATTATTCTTATTATTCATATTATTTTTATAATTATTCTTCATCTTCTTCGTTATCCGAGTAAGTTTCTTTCATTTCTTCGTAGAAATTGGTCGAAAGTTCAACTTCTGCCTAATTTTTGGAGGAAATTTGAGATTTTTTGTTTTAAATGTATTTTGACTGTTAATTTTATTTGGTGTCCATTTACATCATAAGAGATTCTCTGAGGATTTCTTGTAGTTGAGATTAATTTTTTAAAAACTAATTTCTGTAGAAACTTTTACCGTTATCTTAAAGGTATTTCGAAACTTGTATTTCGGGCTGTTTAAATTCTTCATTTTCATGAATAATAGTAGGTTCATCAACTAGGTTATAACATTGTGATAACTTTATTTTAAATATATATATAAGTCAAAAAGGCGAAATTAAGAGAATAATCAAATTCTATAATTTTAAACTTAATCTACTAATTTAATATTTTATAAAAAAAATTTTAATTTTTACGGTACTTTCATTTTTATAATCCTAAGTAGACAAAGTATTATTTTTAGAAGGAGAAGTTTCATTGACTTCTTTAATATCAGCCAATTAACTTTTTACCATAAGTTTGGAATTAAGCATCTAAATTTTGCTCATATTATAAGAAGAATTATTATTAATTTTAAGTTAACTGTTGTTTTAAACAATTTTTTTATTTAATTAGAAATTTTCTAAGTGTTTATGTACAGCTGAAGCTAAACAGAAGCACATTTCCTCTATATCTAAATTAATAAGGGTCGAAGTTAGTTTACCAGAATCATAAGATAAATACAGGTTTTTAACTTTTTCAACTTCCAAATTAATGTTATGAATATCAAGAGTACCTTAATTTTTTTGTCCTTTAACAACCTTAAAATATTAAATATATATTAATTTTTTTAATAAATTAAATTAAACAAAAATAATGAATAGTTTAATTATAATAAAAAATTACATTAATAAAATATCTAAAAAAAAAATCTATAAAATGATCAAAATAAATTATTAATTATATAAAATTATGAATATTAAGCCATTCGATTTTCGTATAAGTAAATTTTAATTAACCATGTGCCTTAAGTATTAATAAGGTAGAAGAGTGGATAAATTACAAAAAAATGAAAAAAATAACTTTTTTATAAATTGTTTAATTTTTCATAATTTTAAGATATCTTTCAAAATTTTTAATTTTCTATTACTTTTTTTGATATTTTTTTTTAATTGATATTCCAATTAATTTATCTGCTTCAGGTTTATTAATTTAATTAGCGTATAGTTGAAATAAAAACTTATCCGAAAATAGAATAGGTTAATATATGAATTTTTATTTAAAAATATTAAAAAGTTTTTAAAATTATTTAATAATTTTTTTTTACATTTTCTTCTAAATTTTTTAAAATTCTATTATATTTAATTTAGATTTCAACGTTATTATCTTCATTTATGTAAGGAATTAAATTAATATCATCTTCTGCTTTTTTAGGCAATTTTTTTTTTTAAAGTTCTTATTTTTTAGTTTATTTTTCTTATTATATTTAAATTTTATCAGCCTTTTAATTTAATTTATCTAGCTCTTTTTGACTGTTTATTTTTTTATCATTTTGTTTTTAGATTTTAACTTACTGTTATTACTATTATTATTGTATAGGCTTTTTATTTTTAAGATAAGCATTTTCCTGTTTTTTTTAAGTTATTTTTGTTTCTGTTTATTTTTGAACCTTTTAATTATTGTCTTTTTCTTATATTGTTTTATTTGGAACTGCCTTTTTATCTTAAATAATTGGAGTTTTTTAATGTTAGTAGTCATAATCTTTATCAATTTCTATTTCTTATTCTACTATATCTTCGTCATTATTATTTTGATTTATATCTTCTTTAATACTACTATATTGATTTTTATTTCCGTTATCATTAAAATCTTTTTTATAATCATAATCATCATCTTCTTATTCAAAATCATCATTGTAATCCATAAACTCATTTCCATAAGACTATTCAGGTTTTTAATTATTTACTTAACTCTATTATTGAATTTAATCTTACGCTTAAGAATTTTTTAAAAAGTTGTATTAAACGTCTTTTTTACTTATCTAACTAGGATTTATGTCATTTTCAAAGTCATTTTCTGTTTAGTATTTATTTATAATATTTCTTAAGGTGTCTCCCAATACGTCTTATTCACTTTATTTATTTTATTTTGATAATTAATCTTAGATATTTGGTTATTTTTTATCTATTTAAGGAGTTTTTTCATGCTAATATTATTATTGTTCAAAATATTTCTATTCCGAAAAATTAGGTTCCATAAAATAATCGACCCCAATTTCTTTTAATTAAAGTTGAATGTCTTTATTTAAATAAAATTCTTCAGAATCTTCTCCTAAATCGTCATCATATTATTATTATTCATATTCATATTATTGTATTTATTTTTTATTTTATTATTAATTATTTTTTTTGCCACTACTATTAGATAAATAATTATTAATATTTTGCGCCAAATCCTAATCATAATCTTCCTAAGAATTTTCCTATAACTATTATAATTATCTATATTTTTAAAGGTCTCTACTTATACTGTCGTCGATATCGTCTCCGCTTTCAGACAAAAATTGGCCCGAAATTTACTAATTTTTTCCATATAAATTTTAAAAATCTTCCCTAGCAGAAGATGGAATTTGTTACAGATTATTTTAGTTACCCAATTAATTTCTAGAAATTTAACTATTTTAACTATTTTAACTCATATTATTAGTATTTCTGTATTTATGGGAAAGATTTTATTGGGAGTTAGATTTTTCGTAAGGCTAACTAGATTTGTACTATTAATTTTATGACTATATTTTATGCACATTTATCTGTGTTTTAGCCGAAACTGGCCTGATATTACTTTAAATGTTTTTTCTTTGACTAGGCTTTGCTGTAGACGAGGTTATGCTTATTTTATCAGAAGTATATCTTTTTTTGTTCTAGATTATTTTTTAAAAGTTTTAAAAAAAATTATTTTTCTTATATATTTAAAGGTAATTTATTGTTAAAATATAAAATTAAATATTATTCAAAAAATTTTAAGAAAGTTTACTTCAGATGAATATTTAGAATAATTAGAGGCCGCACTGCCAGGAACAGTACCTTAAATTTATCTTAATTCTTCGGGCAATAATTCCCCAATAAAATCAATTAGCGCCATTAATTTAGTTTTATGACCAGGAGCTACTTTTATTTCTTCAAATAATGCATTAAGCTATGTTTAGGTCATGTAGTTAAATTTCGTTAATTTGTAGCCATAGCCTCTATTGATCAGTTATTTTGCGTATTATTATAGAGATTACTAAATTATAAACATTATTAATTTATAAAAAAGAATTAAAAATAAAAAAAATAGATATCTAAACTACATATATATTTATTGTTTAACTATTTTATATTTAAAATATAGATTTTAGATAGAAAAGGATACTTTATATATTTTGTAATGAAATAAAATTGTAATAAAAATAGCCTTTTTTACTTTCATTAATTATTTTTTTGGTTTATAATATTTTCAATTATGGTATAATTATATATATACTTTTTTTTTACCATTTTTAAAAGTTTATATAAAGGAATTTAATTTAAGTCTTCTTTTTCCCCTTCATAATAATCGCCAATTAATGACCTTGTTTTTGAATAAGAAGAAGAAGGGGTCTGGTTTTTCGAGTTCGTAGCAGTTGATTTTACTGATTTTTCTACTAAATTTGTTTTTGGAGATTTGGTGCCAGTAGCCAGAGTGGATTTCACGTTATTTATTTTTTTTTGGTAAAGTTTTTTTTTTTGTTGTTCTTCCCACTTTTTCATTATATTTTTTATTATAATTTATGTGTATTTTATATATATATTTATTTATGTTTTTAATTAGGATGGTTTTCGAGTTTTTATGAGGTTTTTCTTATTTAGTTTTTTGTGTGAGCTTTTATAAAAATTTATGAATTTGTTGGGTATTTTTGTTTTTAGGTTTAAGGTTTATTTTAAGTATGTTTATTTAAGAATTTCTTATATAATTTTATTTTTAAGATTTTTTTTTTTTTTTTGGAATTTATTTAATTTTTAAATTATAAGGATTATTTTTTTTTAATTAATTAAAAAGCCGAACATTAAGTTAAATTTTTAAAATCCTACGATTCGGAAAATAGTTTATTAACTTAGAATATTACAATTTAGGAATTTGATGAATTTTTTATTTTATGAAATAAAATAAATATATATAATGGTTTTTTTTTGTACAAATAATATTATATAGATTATAAATATATTCAATTTTTGTATATTTCTAAACTCTTTAAACAAGTTTTTTTTTTTTATAAATATAATCTTTTTAATTTCAAAGAAGTAACGAAAATCAATTTAAAATTACTTAATTATATAAAAAGTCTTTCTATTCGCATATAAAATTGCTTATAAATTTTTTAAATTTCATTTTATATAACCATTATAATATATGAATAATTTTTTGATTTTATTTATAATATTTTTTTTTTTTATCAATTATAAAAATAGTTAATTTATAATTTTTAGTATTTTTACAATAACCAAAAAAATAAAAAAAAAATAACCAATAAATAATTTTAAAAAATAAATTCCAAAAACAGAAAGTTACAAAAATAGGTTAAAAATCCTTATTAAATCAAAAAAATAAACAGTAAAATTAAAGAAATACAATCACAAAATTACAAAAATTGTATAATATTTTTAGCAAATGATTTAAGAACAAGACGACCAAAGAGGCAGTTTAGAGTAGCAAATGAATAAGTTAAAAATAAATTTATTCAGAATTTTTTTAGAAGTAGGCGAATGCTCAATAATTTCGAGCACAATAATGAAAATTTTCATGATTTTAGAGGCCCTGTAAATAGTCTATTATTCGATACACGAGTCTTTTTAGGTCTCTGATTCTAAAGTTTTAGATGTAGTTTATGATGTAAACAATATATATATATAAATATATATACTATAATTTTATTATAGGTTATGTTATGCTATATAAATTATCTTATTTATTATTAAATGAATCAATATATGAAATTTAAAAATTATTTTTGTTTAAATATAAATATATTCAAGTATTGTTAAATATATTATGAATTAAAAAATGATGATATTATTTTTTATTTTTTATTTAGGTAATTAAGTTTTTCTAAGCTAATACTTTGTTGAATGAAGGGGATAATGTAGCTAATTCTATTTTAACTTATACGTTTTTAGTTTTATTAGTTTTTAATATGGTAGCTTTAATTTTACTTATTTTAAAATAAAACT
The DNA here is from genome assembly GCA_001447515.1 of Pseudocohnilembus persalinus. Classification (NCBI taxonomy): domain Eukaryota; phylum Ciliophora; class Oligohymenophorea; order Philasterida; family Pseudocohnilembidae; genus Pseudocohnilembus; species Pseudocohnilembus persalinus. The sequence continues at coordinate 57,529 of LDAU01000174.1, forward strand.
CTATGGAAGAGAAAAAAGAGAAAAGTTTCTAAGGGGTAATCAAATAATATTTTTAAAGAATAATTAATATTAAATAGCGTTATATAATTAATATTATAAGTTTAATACTTAATTAATTTATTTCTTTAATTAGTTATACTCTTATTTTATCAAAATTCTTAATTTATACTTTCACTCAATGGCGACATTTTTAGCAATTCCTATGTTCAACACTTTTTCAGTTAATATATTTTGTAATAATGATTCTCCTGCTCACTAAGGATCAAAGTGTTTTTCCGGATTACATATCGCAAATTTAAGTTTTTCGATCATTGGTATAATAATTGCACTCTTATTTTTAGGACTCTAGTACACTTTTTTCATAAATTTTAATCCATTTTCAAAGGTAAAATAAAGATTAAAAAATAAAAAATAAAAAAATTTCATTAAATTAATTATTTTTTTTTAATTTATTTATTTATACTTATAAACATTAAATTAATTTAGAACCCTATAGCAGGACCAGCTAGCAAAATTCTATTAATAAAAATTTGTATTAAAATATATGTGGTAGTTTATTAAACTATAGATTTTGGAGGCAGTATTTGGAAGTATTTTTTAGTAGGTCTTTTTATTTTGCAATTGATATTATTGATAATTAGATACCAATCGATATCTTTTTATAATTAAAGTTTAACTAGTTTTAACACAAAAATGGAAATTATTGTTTTTTGGGTAAACATTTGTATAATTTTGCAATCTTTAATAAACACCACTGGATAAATAAGTGATAAAGAATTTTTCTACATAATAATTTTTACCCCATTTTTACTGAGAATTTAAAGCGCAGCTTTAACTTACAGGGATAGAAATTATTTACTTCTCGAAATAAATTAGTTAAAAAAAGCTGAAGATGTCGAAAAGATAATTGTGATTTTAATTTAACATATTGAAAATCCCACAGATATAGAGGGAAATATTTTTTTAGAGGGATATATTAGAATGCATACTCTTTTTTGCACGAAATCCTAAGATTAATGTCCTTGTTAAAAAATATGTAATGCTTAGGTTACAGCTTTGGAAAAGCTTCGAGATGCCGAATTAAAAAGAAGAGAAAAAGAAGAAAAATAAAATAATAACAAAGGAAATGAAGAAAATTATGAAGATGATGACTTATCTTAAAAATAAGATTTAATGTATACTGATAAAAGTTAGTCGATAAAAAAATCTCATGTAAATAACGAGTTTGGGCAAGAAGATGAATTAGAGTTTAACATATAGAAAAATTGGTAATTAATTAAACAAATAAATAAATAAATAAATAAATAAATAAATAACATAACATAACATAACATAACATAACTTAACTTAAGAATGAATGAATGAATGAATGATTTCGTTTTATAGGTATATTTTTTTGATTTCTCAACTTGACGACGCTTTGGACGTTTAAAAATCTAGTAAATTGTTTTTGTTGGAATCGTTTATTTTGACAGAAAGGTTGAATAATATTTATAAATCCTTAAAATAATTAATGTTGGCTGAAACTTGTAAGCCAAAAATTTCTGAGTCCTTTGCTATTTTACAGACTTAGAATATGATAGAAGAAAATATTATAACAGAGGACATGAGAAATGAGTAAAACAGAGACATGGACGTAACAGTTACTGTGCATTTTGAGTAATAATTTGTATAATTTATGAAATATATAGAAAAATCAGTGGAGGTGCACTTAGATTTCTGGTAGGAACTTTTGGATAAAAACCCAGAAGTTCAAAAATTATAAATTCTGGGAATGTAAATTACTAGTTCTATCGACAAAGTTGAATAAGAATTTAAAAATTTAAAAGAATTGAACGAAAATAATATTAGAACTTTAATTAATTATGGGTTTTTTATTAGGGATGTGGTTAACGATGAAACTGAAGTAAAAATAATTCATAGACAATTTATTAATTTTTTTATTTAAATTGATTAATTATAATTTTAAAAGAATTTAAGAATTTTTGAGAAAATTGAGTATGTTTAAAAATCAAATTAGGCTAATAAATAGTTTGTTGATAATTAGAAATCAAAATTCGGAGAAAATTCTAATTGCGGTATTATTATAATGAGTGCAAATTTGAAAACTAGATATCATGTTAAAAATATAAATTATGACACAACCAGATTGTATTAATTTACAAAATATGATCTTTTAAATTAAAATATTAAAAAAAAGATTATGCCAAGATAGTTTGGAATAATACATGATTAGCTTATTGACCATTATATGGACACTTCATAGCCCATAATAATAGGAAAAGAAACACTTTTATTCCCTGTTAATAAAGATGGTTATATTGTTCCATCTTATTTACTGATAAAAATTTTGCCTAATTTGGAAGATGGGGTAAAAACTATTAACTATTAATAATATTTATTTAAATAATAAAAAACCTTATTTTAAAATTAATTTTAATTTTATTTTTTATTTATTTATAATAATTAATCAATTTTTAAATTTTAAAGATGTAATTTGTTGGATTCTTAAAAGAATAAGACGAATAATATACATATCCTTACGAATAAATTGTAGACAGTGATACAACACACTATTTAATTTACAAAACAGATGGAATGCAAAATATAGTGGGCATGACTTAAAGTGTATATGAAATGTATGGTATACATGTAATTTTAACAAATGAAAATAGTACCATGAGTAAAGAATTTTCATTGGACCTTATAATTCCTGAAATAAATGACCCTAAGGTTTAAAAAGACATGGCAACTGAAAAAGGAAGTATTGTAAATATTAATACTTATACAATATAGTAGCATTTTTTGATTTCTGAAGATATTTCAGTTTAAGATGATTTATAATAAATGGAATAAAATGAGGATATAAATTAAATTGATGGAGAAGAAGATTAATAATTATAATAATAAAGTACAATTGATGGTGATTAAAAAAATTAAGCTTCAACTAGTTAATTATAAAATTAAACTAGCTTAAAAGACCCTGAAAAACAAGGATTATTAAATAATTATCCTTCTTCTTAGAATAGTAAAGAATATTTAAAAATATTTAATAGCTTTATTTTATTTTTTATATAAGAATAGATAGTTTTTTATTTTAATTTTTTAGAAATGAGTACATAAATATTATTTATTTTTATATTTATAAATTTTGAAAGACATATTTTTTTATTTATTATTTTTTATACAAAAAAGATAAATTCGAATCTGAATTAGTAGGCAGTAATTTAAATTACAGAAAAGGGTAGATAAGAATAAATTTAGTTTAGCAATTTTAAAGATATGGTGTTTCTTTAAATGTGTTAAAATTTAAAGAAATAAGAGAGGATGAAGATGATGATTATGAAGTAGGAGAAAACCAAATAAAAGGTCATAAAAAAAACTAGGAGGATAATTTGGGTTCAGAAATGGAAAATTAAGAAAATGAAGACGATTATTACGATGATGATTAGGATGAAAAAGCTTATTAAAATTAACTGAGAGACGAAAATAATAGTGTGTAATAAAATAAAAATAATGACTATATTGGGTCTAGTGTGGAGGATAAAGAAAGTTAAGACGTCAAAAATTTGAAAGATATGAGAGCTTAAATACAGGAAAAAACAGTGCCCAAGTCGATTAAATTTTTGGTAAGTTTTATTATTTTATAAAATTAATTGTTTTTTCTATTTTAAAAAAAACATTTTAATTTTTAATTATCTATTTTTATGTTTTCAGTATATATTTATATGGATTACACTTTTAAAATAATTCTTTATAATTTTTATTATCTTTATTTTATTATAATACAAATATTAAATAATAAGGAACGTCTGGTTTGCTTAATATTTTTAGCTGTTATTGGAATTAGCATAACTAGTTTGGTTTTGAAAATTTAATAAGTTAATAACGTGGAATTTTATGTTCATTTAATGGATACTGCTTATTCAAGACACGTTGTATAAAAATTTAAAATAATTTTAATTTTTTATTAATAAAATTATTTAAAATATAATTAGGTTATGGCAAGATTAAATTAATATGTTTTCGACTTACATTCTTATGCAAATTATTTATATATAGATTACCCATTTTACTCTGATGATTTAAAAGAAGCTGCCATTGCAAAATAATAATTAATAAAGGAGTAAAATTGATTCTTAAAACTATAAAAAAGCTATTTATAATAATAAATGTTTATCTAAGTTTAAAACAATACATTTATATTAATATGTATATTTTTTATTTATTAATTAATTTAAATAATTATAGATAGATTGAAAGTTTGGAGAATTTCCATTATACTTTGGAGGAAGAACAAATAAATGCAGAAAAAGATTTTGGATATACTTTAGAAGACATATCTGTAACTATATAAGAATTATTATCAAACAAAGGAGTTAGTAGTTCAAAACTGACTTTAACTTAAGGAATGGAAAAATATATTACAGCTGCATCCAGTTTGGCAAGTATGTCTAATATATTAAATTTAAATGATGAAATAAATTCAATTACTGCGAATTCTGATTATATAAATTATTATTATTTAAAATAAAATGGAAAATTTGAATTGAGACTAGGGAGCGAAAATAACGCGGAAAATGTCACGAAAATGTTAAAAAATACATTTTCAAAATATCAAATTTATATAATATTGGTTTTGGTGGGAATTTGTACGCTTTTGTTATTTTCTCAAGGTTGTATTTTGCCAGTGGTTTTTAAAATTCATAAGGTAAATTCCCAATAATTAATTCATTTATAATGCAAATAATTGAAAAATTTATATAAATTATTAAAAATCTAATTTTTTTTAAATTTAATCATATTTTTAAGGCCAATACGAATGTAATTACATTATTTTCGCTTATACCTATTGACGAAGTAAGAGATTTATGCTTCAAAGTTGAATAATACCGAAAAGATTTTGTCGACACATAAAACGAAAATATATAACAAAGTGATCAATAACTTTCGAAAGTAAAAATTGAGTCTATTTCTTAATAAGAATAGGAAAAAAATAAAAATGTTAAAAATTAGAAAAATGTCAAGAAATAACATGGTGATTCAAAAGAATCAAATAACATGAAAACGAAAAAAAAGTAAAAAGGCGGTTCTGGCAAGAATGCGAAGAAAAGTAACTTAAAGAAAAAAGAATAATAGAAATAATTTTAAAGCAAAGAACAAGAAGAAGAAGAATTGGCTTAATAAAGGTCGGAAAAATTAATTCATTCCATTAACTCAAAAAATAATTTTATAATAATTTAATTTTTCTCGCTTATTTGTATATTTATTATTTACTTTGTATACGACTTTGTGGCCGAATATAGTCTTTTAAACTAAACCTATCATGTATGTGATTTAATGAGGCTTTTAAATATAAGGTAATATTTTTACTTTATAGCTTATATAATAATAAATATAAATAAAAGCAATAATAAATAATTAATATTAAATATATTTTTATAGTAATTATTTACCTTTATTATTATTTCGAAATTTCCGCATGTTTTTATTTTAACTTATTACCACTTAATTTAATTAATTAAGAAGTTTTGCAAAAAGTTGAAAATTTTTTATATAAAGCCCTGT
>LDAU01000118.1:0-178856 GCA_001447515.1 Pseudocohnilembus persalinus
TATTTAAAAACATCATTCACTTTAGTATAATAAAAAATTCATTTTATTTTAATAATATTTACACCCTAACATATTATTAACAATATTAATCCAATTTAAATAAAAAAAATTAATACCTATAATTACATTTAAATTTTGTTTTGTAATGGATTATGATGATAAATTAAAATTTTTATTTAAATTAGAAGCAGTATTAAAATAAAACAAAATATAATTTTTTTTTACATTCTTGTTTATGATATTAAAAATATTTTAAACTTTTATTCATTTTTGAAATTTCGATTAATAACATTTAAAATAAAATAATCACATTTATTATAATTAAAGTAAAGGATATATCTTTAAATTAAATTTACAGTATAATTTTTTATTAATTAAAATCAATAGTTTATATTTAATTAAATTTAATTTTAAATAATTATATATTTTATTATTTCTATATATTATATATAATATCAAATATAATGTTCATTTTTGTAAATTGATTTTTAGATTAAAATATTAAATTTTAGTATTCTTTATTAATTATTAGTTTTAAAGCAATTTATAATTATATATTTTAACTTATTAATTTTTGATTTTGAATTTTATTTAATGTTTATAATTATTATATTATTTGTTAAAAAAAAAATGGGGGTAGCTATTCATCAATGAAATAAAATGGGATACTATTATGAAATAAAAACATTAATAACCATTCAAAAAATGTTTTAGTTCATATTTTTAATATCGTGGGTTAAAAACTTAAAAATTGGATTTAGTTCAGTTGATGGTTTCGCAGCTTATTTTATTTTTGTGTTTTTTTTTATTAATTTTTTTACGAATATTTATTTTTTAATTATTTTTGAATTTTAAAATTTTTATCAAATATAATTAATAATAAAGAGAAATTAAATTTGAATATATTTAAATCATAATAATTTGTTATTAAATATTTTGATTACAAGATTATAAATTAAATTAATTTAATTTACTTAAACAAATCAACCTATTATTAAACTTTGCTTATAAATTTTATAATTATTGCATTTTATAATTTATAGTTATATCAAATAATTTTAACTTTTTACAATAATACTGTTTTCTTTTCTATCAAAATTGTTTTAGTTATTAACCTGATTTTATTTTTGTTTATTCTAATTATATTGTCTAAAGTAGTTTTTTAGAATTATCGGTAAGCTATATTTTAAATAAAAAATTAAATATTTTTAATAGATTTTAGTATATTATAATTAAATATGCAAGTTATACATTTGAATTAAATATGCAAAAGAATTAATATCCATCTTATAGTTTAAAAGGTTTTTTTATATAAAAAAAATTTCTTATATTATAATAAATAATTAATATTAAAAGAAGTAATATAATAATACTTTTGTGTATGCAGATTCACTTTCATTTATCATTCTATCAAAATCTCTTAGCGCATCTTCTTTATCTTTAATTAACCCTTATAAATATTATTGTTCCCTTTACATTTTACTATATTCTATTTACATTTCATTTAAAACTGTTCTTTCTTCCATTAATTCTTTTAATGCGTATTCTCTTTCATTTTTTATTCCTTCTATACTTCTTTACAAATTTTATAAGGTTTAATCTTCAATTGATTACATTTTATAATTCTTTTTTTTATTTTGTTTACTATATTTATTAATAAAATTTTTAAATAATTTTTATGCTTATGTTTTGTTTTAAATAAAATTTTTAAAGTAAATGATATTTATAGAATAATATATTATTTATTTTTATTGGTTTATTAATAAGTTAGAAAATTTGTTTTAAAAAAGTAATTAAGATTTTTTATATTTATTTTATTTGGTTGAAATAAAGTGGGTGGATTTTAATATTGTGTTATTTTATTCAAATTATTAAATTGTTTAACTTAATTAATTCCGAAAAAACACAAAAATAAAATTCATTTATTCTTAATCTAATATCCTAAACTAGATAATAAAAAAATAAAAAAAATAAGTTTATTAGTAAAATTTTTACCTTTTTACTATAGAAAAGTAATTTAAAATATAAAAATGAAAAAATAATTTCAAGAAGAACTTACACCAATAAATAAAAATATAAGTGAAAATTAATAAATAAATTAAAAAGCGAAAAGAACTTATGTACCTTTTGGATTCGGAAAAAAATACATATAACTTTCCTATATATTAGTTTCCATTCTTACATTATACTGCTTATATACAGTTTACACTGTTGAACAAAGTAACATAAATATTTTTTATAAACTAAAAAATGTAATATATTTAGCTAAAATATTAAATTAGAATTGATTGAGGAAAATAAAGTTTATGGTATAGAATTAGGATATTTTGGATATTATAAGGTCAGAAAATAAATTATAAATTTTACTAATATTATATAGCATAATTTAAACACAAAAAAATTTGATAAAAATAAAATTAAAATATAATAAACTTATTTTATAGGACGTATAAGATTCTTAATGGAAAAGTTTGAAAGGCGGTTTTATAGAATTGTCAATTTTTGCGATTGTTTTTTTAAGTAATAATTTTTTTTTCTTAATCATTTATTAATATTTTATTTATAATTTATCTAATATATTTAAGCTTTAAGTACTATTGTAAAAAAATATTCATATGATAAAAATGCAAAAAATAATAGAATTAGATTTAATATTTTAATTGGAGTAGGTTTTTCAGGATATCTTTTCCATTGTGGCTTATTTTATCATTTATTAGAAATTTCTTTAACATACTTCCTAATAAAAAATACAGTATAATCAAAATATTTCCCTTATATTTTGTAAATTACTAAAATTAATTTTTATATTTATAATATAAATTAATTCAAATAACAAAATATATTTTTTTTAAAGGTGGTCTTCATAGATTATGATTTTATTTATTAATGAAAAACTAGATGGTTTCGGATTTTAATGGATTAATAATAATCAAAATAGTTTCTGGTATACTTTAGATAGAGATCTTCATGATGCATCTGAAGTAAGATGGCATGTTATGTATAATTTAACTGTACTTAAAATAATAAGTTTTGGAATGGACTGGTACTGGTCTTTAAACAAAATATAAAAGCTCGATGTATCAGTAATTTATATTAAATAATAAAAATTCAATTTTATGACATCTTATTTTAATTTTGTAAATACAGAAACATGAATGTTAATAATGCTCTAATAAGGAAATATGTTACAAAGTTAGATAAGAATAGAATTAATCCCCATCAAATTTTACATTTTCTGCATATCTGGGATATTTATTATATGTTCCTTTATTAATTGCAGGTCCTACAACAACATTTAATGCTTGGATTTCTCATATAAAAAAAGCGTAAACTACTTACAGTAAAAAAAGAATTTGCCTTTATGTTTTAAGAACTGCTCTCATATTTTTAAGTTTTGAAATTTTTATACATATTTCGAAATCTTTTGCTTTTTTAACTAATGAAAAAAATAAATACTTAACAAGTCAAATTTCTGTTCCTACCCTTTGTATTATGAGCTTAGCTGCTCTTATGTTTATATGGTATAAATTTCTTTCAATATGGAGATTTTTTAGATGTTGGGCTTTATTAGATGGAATTGAAACCCCGGAAAATATGAACAGGTAATTTAATCAAAAATTAATATATTTAATATAAACTTTTATTATAAAGTATAAAAATTTTTTTATATATTATATTTTATAAAATAAAATAAAGTAAGTAAACAAATAAATAATATTTAATTTATGTATAATAATAAATTTAAATTATTATTTAATAAAATAAGATAGTTTTCAATATAAATATACTAATAAAAAAAAAAATTATCGTAAAAGATAATTATTTATACAATTAAATTTATATAATTATATTAATTAAAAAGTTAATGCAAATTATTTTATAAGGTGTATATGTAATAACTACTGTTTTGAAGGTTTTTGGAGATCATGGCATAGGTCTTTTAACTAATGGCTTATTAGGTATATATTCATCCCCTGTGGAGGAAGTAAATATAAGTAATATAATATATGGGTAGTTTTTACTTTTGTTGCATTTTGGCATGATATTAATATTAGTTTAATGGTATGGGCTTGGGTCATTTGTTTATCTTTGATTCCTGAAATAATAGTTAAAGCTTATTTCAATTAAAAAAAGTTTGATTACATATGGGGATAGTATTGGTTCATGTATATGAAATATTAACTTATATATAATTAAAAAAATCATCTATTTTAAATAACGATTTTTTTTTTAATTTTTTAGCTTTTTGTGTTTATTAACGGGATCATTTTATATAACATTGATGATTTTAGCTAATATGATAGGATTTGGTAAATTAAATAAATATTTATAAAAATGATATAGTTTAAAAATAATTTATTAATTTGAAGCTAGTGGAGTCTAAGGAACAGGAGGAATTTTAGATAGGTTATAAACTATAGATGGTATATTATTTATATATTAATATAAATTATGTATTTATTTAGAATTTATTATTATTTTATTAATAAGGTTTTTTGGGTTATCTAAAATTTTTGTTCTGTTTAATACCTTTCACCTCATTATAGTTTTATATAAGAGATTAAGAATAAAAATAATCTAAAAATTTAAAGGGAATGTGATTTATAATTTACATAAAAATAAATTATAAATATCTAATTTAAATTTTAAACAAATAAAAAAAAACATAAATTTTAAATACTGTTTATATTTAAGAATAAATTACTTTTATTATAAAATCATTGTTCATAATTATAAAATTAAAACAAATTAAGTCAAATATATTAATTTAAATTTATAAATAAATAGCAGACACTTCTTAATTTTTATTTTAAATATTTATATTAAATATCATTTATCTTATTCTTCTTTATTTTTAATTTTTCAAAAAATAAATTCGTTTCACTAATTGTTTTATTACTATTACATAAATTCGACATATTATTTATTAGCCTCAATTAAATTATTGTTCAATTATTTTTATTAATCCATACTTAATAATGAAAGTAATTCATTGAACATAGAGATATCTTTATTTTTTATAATGTTAAATTATTTTTCAAATTCAATGAGTTCGTCTCTACAATCGAAGGGGGTATCATATTTATCGTCATATTCAACAGTTCCCATAAAATCTAAATCATCATCATTATCGTCATCATCATCTTCTTCGTCAACCATTCTAATATCTAAAATCATTTTACTCAAAAATACGAAAACACTCATTAATTTGGCAAATTGGCTCAAAACTGATTGGGGAATATTTTATTTATCAATGGTTAAAATTTAGGTTAATCCCATCATTAATTTTTGTAATTGGAATTCATTGTTATTTTTTAATTTTTTGTTTTAGATGATTGAATCTAACATGTGTTCTAAAAATACTGTAGTTATGTTATTTTATTCCAATAATTGTAAAACCATATTAATATCATAAATCATAACTGTAGAAATAACGACGTAACATTTTCTGGAGAATTTAACATCCTATTTACCATATTAATTCAAATATTTAAGCGTAACTTAAACTATTTTATTGTTAATTTCGTTCATTTAAGGAATTTTATTTTATAAATTAAGTTTTTGATCGGCACAATTTTCGGTAAAAGCGATAAAATAATCTAAAGCAGATATCATTTCAGAAAATTCTTCGGTTTTAGCTGATTCAGAAATAGCAAAATCGACTACATTAAACATTAATTCAATTAAACTTTTACCAAAGAAGTCTTTTTCTTCTAATAATATACTTAAATCTTTTTTGATGAAATTTTTGAAAGTTGGCATCATTTTATATAAAAATTCAATTCCCCAACCATTTTTGCACCCTTCCATTATGCTCATTTAATCTTCATTTAAATTAGAAATTGTTTAAACTACTAAATCTTCTGGAATAGTGGCGATCTGTGTTTAAAAATTATTTATATATAATAATAAAAACCGGTAAAATTATTATTATATTTATATCCCATATATAAAATTCGGATAATATTTTTGCTATTTTTTATTTTATTTACCAAATAATTTAAGGCAACATAAAAGAAGTACATATTATTAGATAATTTAGGGCATTTTTAAACAAAAATAGCAATCATATCTAATCCTTCTTCAATATATTCAGATTCATCAGTAATGGTTTTGTACATAACAGCTAATAATTATTATTCTATATTAGTGTAAATAGCTTAGTCTAAATCTGAGGCCAAAATTTTATTAATAGCTTCCAAACATCCAGCAGCAGCGAATTCTCCTAAATTTTAAGAAAAATGTTTTAAATAAAAAATATATTAAATTTTAATATAATTAAACATATTTATTTAAATTATGTAAGTAATTTTATTAAAAACACACAAAAAGATATAATATGCATTTTTAATTACTTAAATAATCAATTTTTTTACCTTCTCCGTAAGCTTCTTCTTCTTCTTATTCTTTTTCATCATATCTGTAAAAGGCTTCTATTAAGGATCCGATTAAACTGACTGAAAATCCTTTAATTTCATCTTTAAAATTGGAGATAATACCTTTTTTTATAAATAATAAAAATTAGTTTAATTGTTATAAAAGAAAATTTTTATAAATTTGTATAAATATTTTCTATAAATTTTAAATTTATTTACCTTCTAAAGCGTTAACCAAAGATTCAGAGTCAACATCTTCCATCAATTTCAAATAAATTCCGACCAAATTTTTGATTTCTTATTAAACAATCTTTTTGCTAATTTCTTAATGTAAGAATTTATTCAAAGCAATTGCAGCTTTAGATTTAACTACCAAATTTTGGTCCAAAATAGACTTACATAAACATTTTGTAACTTCGGAAACTAAATCTTAATTTTAATAATTTATGTACCCATAAACTCCGAATAACCAGCAAGTTCTGGATCTTATATATGGTTCAGGCTGGTTGAATTAAGGGAAAACAAAAGCCTGTAACATGCCTTCGATTTGGCTAGAAATTTAGTCGTATTTTATTATAATAGGCTATAATTCTCCTAAGGCCCAGCTAAAAAAATAATTAAAAATTAAATTAACATTTCTATTTATTATATTTTTTAATTAATAAAAAAAAAAATATTATATAAAAATTTTAACTGACTAAAATAATTTTTTTTATTTTTTTTAATATTAAGTATTTAAAGCTATTAAATTGATAAATTAAATCATTAATTAATTTATTGAAATTTTACAAAATTCCGTCTTTTTATTCTATGCTTAAAGGTTATCCTTTAAATTAGTTAGTGGTCAAACATTAATGGAAAAATTGCATTATTTCAAAAAGATGTTTTCCTTCATTTTATCTTGCAATAGTTTCAATTAAATCCATAGAGGCATTTTTAGGATTATAACAGGTTTATTAAAAATCTTCTTCTTTTCTCATAAATTCAATAGGGTCAACGATAAATAATTTTTAATCTTTTTAAGACATGACCAAAAGAGGAACACAAATCTTTAATTTAAAAAAAATTTAAAAAATTAATAATAATTAATTAATATATTATTATCATCAGTTTTAATATATTAAAGCATTTTTTTATGTTATTTTTGATTAAATTTTAAATTATTTTAATATTAAACTTACATCTATAGCTAAGTTGGTAAGATTAGGGGTCATATATTAAGCTAACTCGCTTAATCTCAAACTCATTTATAAATATCTCATAGAGTAGTGAAGAGTAGGCATAGAAACGAATTAAGTTTAAGATAATTTTAATTTTTTCATCATCATATCGATAAATTTAGTTCCATATTGAGATCCGTAATATTGACTCAATCCTTTAGTGTTTGCGGTTTCAAAATTTTTGTTAGAATATTTTTGGATAAATCTGTTACAAAAATTTTAATTTAATTTTTAGTTTAAATTTATAAAATATTCTATTTTTTTATAAAATATTCTTTTTTTACTTCATCAATAATTTTCCGACTTGTTTTTTATTTTTCCAAAAGATAGATTTATTTAATTTTTAAATTTGCTCATCAGATGTAGGGTTTTTGGTAAATTCTTCAGGAATTTCTCTTTCATATAAAATACCAAAGATATCAATCCAATTTTTAAGTTTGTCATATTAGTCTTTAAAGTATACAGGCATTTCCAAGTTAATACAAATATAAAAAATTCTGAGTATAATCTATAGCAAATAGGCAGTTTACTCTCCATAATTATCCCAAATTTTCACAATTAAATCTTATAAATGAGGGAAAGTTACATTAATAACATCTTCCAAAGGTTTTCTATCTTCATCACCTAATTAATATTCAAAGACACTAACAATACTTTTAAGAGCGTTCAAAACTCCAAACAAGTTGTAAAAATCGGAACTTTCTATATAAATTATTAATAATAAAATTATAAATATATAAATATAAAAATTAAAAATATAAATATTATCTTTATATAGTAAAATATTTAAATATTTTAAAAGTTGTATTTAATTAAAATATTTTTATTACTGTCTATTATATTATTTAATTATTATGTCTATTTTATTTACCTTTTAATTCTTTGACGATTTGGTCAACACAGTTGGGCCATTCATTGGGGAAATCCATTTGAGTTATATTATAAATAATTTTTGCATAAGTTTTATATAATTTTGGGATAGATGAAACTCTAATCAAAGCAGGAATAATAGATGTTCTGATTAACTACTTAGCTTCTTCTCCGATTTTTTTTTCACCCTATAAAAGTAAAAACATTGAAAAACTGTATAAACTATATTAATTTTATTCCAAAAATGAAATAAAAGATACAATAAAAATAAAATCTAATTTTAAAATCCTATATTTTATACAAAAATAACTTTATATATTAAAATTTTCATATTTTTTTTTTTAATTAGAAAAATAAAATGAACTTAAGAATACATAAGTATCTTTCCTATAATAATTGTTTCCATTTATAGCAGGGTATAATATTTTATAGAAAAAAAAAACTAGATAAAAAATTTACCTTCCAATATTTTTCAACCACTTATTACAACTAGGTCAAGGCAAATTATCTTAAATTTAAATTCAATTATTCGTTATCAATAAGCATCATTAAAGCCTAGGAATATTCATTAGATAATGTATTTTCTTAAATGAAAAGGGTCCCTTGGTCCATAAATGTCTTGTCTCCTGATAAAACCTTTTCGAATGCTTAAACAACTTATTTTTGATATTCTTCCATAATTTAGTTTATATTTTATTAATTTTTTTATATAAGATTTTCCGGATTGGTTTATTTTTATTTTATTTTATAATTTTATTTTATTTGTTTTTCCTTTTTTTTTTTTCTTTTATTAAAATATTAAATTTGCTAAGAAATTTGTTTTTTTTTATTTTTTTGGTATTTTTATTTTTAATTTTTACTACTATCCTGAGTTTAATAATTATATTATTTTAATCATCATATACTTTATATCAATAATTTGTTTATAGGAATATAAAAATACATAAAATTCTTCTATCTTAAAATACTTATAATAAGCAAAATTATTTAGATCTTGACCCTGAACTTATTCAAAGCTAAATTATATTTTTGTTTCTTATTAATTAAAATTATACTTAAAATTTTTTGAATTTTATTTATTTTTAACAATTTATATATTCATAAATCAATAATAGAATATAAAATAATTTAATATGAATAGTGTATATATTATTCTTTTAATATTATAATAAGTAAAAATAATAAAGATTTCTAATACATCCGAACTATATAAAAGTATTATATTTTAATTAAAATGAAATTTATAAACAATTAAAGCAACTTTTTAAAAAAACAACTTCCTTTACACTAATTTTATTATAATATTAATTAAAAAAATTATTGTATAAAATATTATTTCGTCATATAAATTTTAATTCTCACTAGTATTGATAATCTGGGTCCCACATCCTTACAAAAAAAAATATTATAATTAATTTTAAAAATATTTGAAATATTATAACTATTAAAATTTATTATATAATTTTTCTATATATTTTTACTAGGGATTTAATTAATCTTCTTCCTCCAAATAGTCTTAATAGTAAGCTTAGTTAATTCTTTAAATATAATAATATTTTTAAATTTATAATTTTTTAAAAAAATTTGCTATTTAAGAATTATTTAACTTATATTATATTTATTATTATTAAACAATTTTTTTATCTTTATATTTACAATTATTCTTCGCCAATATAATTCCCTTCATATTCTTACATACTTTCAGCCCACTCATTATTAAATTCATAGAATTTTTCTTCTCTAACTCTTTCCGTTAAACCCATATCTTATTCCTTTTTTTATAATTAAATTAATATTTTAAAATTATTTTTTTTAACATATAATTTTTATTTTACTCTTAGTATATCTAATAAATGATCATTTATTTTTCTAACTTCTAAATTTCTATCTCTTATATTATTTATTAAAGTAACCATAACTTCTTCTGATTCCAAAACATACTCTATTCCTAATTTATGATATAAAAATTGATATATAGCATATAAAATTTGTGTGATAAATTCATCATCATCTCCTTTTTCAATCAATAATTAACACATATAAACTAGCATTTTTTAACCTATTTTAAAATTATTATTGTAAATTTTTCGATTTAAATATATTTTAATACAATATTTATAATAAAAATTTTTACTTGCCATATATTCACAACACTTTTCATTTTCACATATATGAGAAATCATCATTATAGTTTCTAAAATAATGTCATCATCAACATTTGGACTCAAATTAAAAACAATAAAATCCATAAACTTGGGGTTTTCCAAATATTCCATCCATTTTTCGCCCAATTGTAAATGTGAAAAAATACCTATACATTCAATTTTGAGATCATCTTCAGTTTTCTCCATTAATGCCATTTTTACAAAATGCTTCATAAATCTCTATATAATTATTAATTTTATCATTTTAGATTATAAAAATAATTATTTAAAAAAAATTTATAAAAAAATTATTTATTTAGCAAGAAAATTTTTTTAATTGATTTTAGTTTGTGCATTTTAATTATAAAAATCGTTTTATATTTTATATTATGAATATTAAAATTTAAAGAATTTTATTTTTATTTACCAGCAAAGTTCCCTAAACTTCCTGTGCTTTTGTATATATACACAAATTTTTTACAAATTTAAATAAATTAATATCTTAACTTTTAAATGCTCTATCAGTTATGACCTTAACTTCTTCAGCACTAACTAATTCAGCATTTCTTTCACTGGCAGCTAAATTAACTGCTAAAGCAATTAATTCTTTTCCAATATGTCTTTCTGGGAAATGTACCATTAATTTAATTACCTTTTTTATTTTATTTATTTTAAAATTTTATACATTTATATTTTATAATTAAATTTAGATTTCAATAATTTCTAAAATACAAAATCTCACTTATTTTACCATTTTTATGCAGTCGGTGTAAGAAAATGTTACTCTTAATTTATCATCTAAAGAGAGTAAATATAGTACAGTTATTGAAATAAATCTTAGTAATGTGATAAATTTAATATAAATAAATGTAAAAATATAAAATAAATAAGATTAAAAAAAAATTTTTTTTTTACCTAAAATTAGGTTAATTTAATAATTATACAACTTTAGGAATATAACCTGCTTAATCTATTTATTCTCTCATTTTAGAACAAAATGATATATTTTTTAATACTCCAAGAGTTAACTATAACAAAATATTATTATTACACGAAAAAAATCTTTCTAATCTTGGCACTACTTTTTCATTCAGCTTAAATTAAAAATAATATTTAATATAAAAAAAATAAAAAAATGTAACTCATACATCATAAAATGGAAAATAAACATAAAAAATTAAAAAATTTACCATTTATTCTTTATTTTCAGATATGATACTCAATTTTCTTATAAACAAAAGAACTACAATTAATAAATGGAAATCATTTCTTTCTAGTAACTTACATAAAAAAGATATTATATTTTTTTTTCTCATTTTTTTCTCAATCGAAAAATCTTCTGCTAAATTTAATAAAATACTAAGTGCCATATAAAATATTTTATCTTATTTTGCGATCATTAAATTTAATTTTCTCAATTCTTGCTAATAATCTTAGTGTTTTTTACCCAGTTCCATAAATTCTGCATATCTTAAATTAAATCTATCTATATGATATTCCACAATATCTAAAGTGGTCCCTCCAACCTTAAAAAATATTAATAAATATTACTTGTATATAATAATTTAAATTTTATCTAAAAGATTATGGTTACATTTATTTTTTATTATTAACATTATTTAAAAATAATTTTTAAATTAATAGAAACGTTTTTTTACTTAATTCATAGTTAAGTATTGGTGGAACTAACTATAATTGGAAAATACAAATAAAATACTCAATAAATAAATTGTTAACTCAGTACTCTTCTTAAATTCTTCTTTTAAAATTCTGCATATAACCCCCATCAATTATTCTATTATTTTATAAAAAATGTATTAAATTTTATAAAATTAATTCGATAAGTATATTAAATACAATAAAAAATTAAAATAATTAATATAATGTTCTATACATTTACCGAAATTTTTATTTAATATATTTATAAAACTTTTATATCATTATATTTTTATTTATTTTTTAATAGTTATTTACCGTGTTCTATCAATATTTCCATATTATTTAAATCCATACACAATTACAAAATTTTTCTAGAAGCAATTACTTTATGGTCCATATTATCCTCATAAAAATAGCCCAAATAGTTTTCTATATCATGAATTGAAGCTTCGTCACTTTCCATATATTATTGTTCCATTTTTACTTTTTGTTATAATATTTAAGAATTTAATTTTTTAATTTTATTTGTTTTTGCCTTATTTGTTTTAAAATTTTATTTTCTTTTCTTTTAAATTTTTTATTGGAATTAATTAAAAAAATTTGTTTTTTCTTTAATAATAATTTTTGTATGTTTAATATTTGAATTTACAAGTTTTTTAATATGTGTATAATGAATGAAAAATAATATATATATATAAGAGTAATATTTATTTAGTGGTCACATTCTATTAATAATTTTAAAGAATTTATAACATTTTTTTTATAAAATTTTAAAAAAAAAAAACTTTGAAAGCTTTATTTTGATTTATATAGCAAATAATATTGAAAGTTTAATACCATTATCGGCTATGAAATCTTTTATTATAAATTTTTGTATAAATTTTATATTTTCTTTATATTTATATTTATTTTGTAATTCTTATAATTATTGTTCATTTAATATAGTTAATTATACAATGATAACGAATATATTGATTTTAATTACCTTCACATCAAAATTCTATCCATAACACTACAAAAATTAAAACAAAAAAAAGAAAAAAAGAAAGAATAAACATAATTACCAAAACAAAAAAAAATTACATAATTATTAATAAATTAAAGTCCATTAATATTAACATGAAAAATATACCTTTGCCTAAAGGATTGTTTTCAAATAATTAAAAATTAACTTAACTAAGTAGGGATAACAAAACACCCTAAAAAAGAAATTTGTCCCAAGATTTAAATAATACACCATTTGTTCAAAATAATAATACTAGTAATAATAATTTAAATAGGAATAAAATTTCACCATATTCTTCACATTAAAATAGTTTTATAAATGATAGCTAAAATTTTTATTTAAAATAACCTTAAAATAATTTCATGCATAAAGCACATTATTTAAAACCTACTAGCAATTTTTCAGCTAAATAAAGAGATAAATTCGAAAATATATAAAAACAGGTAAAAATAAATTAATTATTTCAATACTATGTAAATAGATAGTATTTATTATAAAATTATTTTATTTAAGGATAAAATGCACAATATTATAGCTAATAAAAGAAGAATTTAAAGAAGTTCTTCAAATCAATGTTTTAACACACAAAATTAAAAAAGCTAGTAATTTTCTAATTAACCATATGTTGTAGATGAATAAAATTATAAAATGCAAAAAAATAACTCAGTTTGCATTCAAAACCCACACACTAATAAACAAAATAACAATATTTTTAATAATAATTATTCTTTATACTTAAATAAGTAATAATATCAAAGGCAAAGTCAGAGTTAAAGTTAAATGAGCATAGATTAATCTCAAAACAATTCTACCATTATTAATAAATAGCATAAATAATAATAATTATAATAATAAAAATAAATAAAAAAGAATTAATAGTTAGTTTCTTAGACTGAAATGTCTTTTTGTGAAGATAAATTTGAATAAAATTCCTAAACTAGCTACCAATTTTTAAGTTAAGAAAGTTCATCATTTATCCAGCCTGATAATTTAAAAAGCTAAAAAGAAGATTAAAAAGAATTTATTATATAAAGTGAGAGTCATAGTTTAGAAAATGAAAGTACGGAACAAGTTGATTCAAAATCATAGAGTTTAACTTATTTATAAGATAAAGAATATTTAAAACATGATTTGACGGCAAATATGATATAAAATTTGCTAGAAAAAGAAGAAAAATATGAAGAAACAAGAAAAGAAAATAAAACTTTAAAAGGTAATATATTTAAGTTTAAAATTATGTTTTTTATTTTAAAATACTTAATATAGAAATAAACTTTATTTATTTATTATAAATAAAAAAAAGGTGAGTTAAAGCTATTGAATTAAAATTTAAAGTAATATTAAGAGCATATAAAATAACTGGAATCAGAAAACAAAAAATTATTTTCTCAACTTGATGTAGAAAAAAATAGACACTAAAGCGATTTAAACAATTTATAGGTGGAAATAACTAAGCTCCACTAAACAGTCATAAAAAATAAACATGATTAATAATTAGAAAAATAATAAAACCAGTTAAAGAATCAAAAATCTTAAATAAAAATCAAAAATAACATATAATTTTTATTTTCTCTTCTTTAATTTTATTTAAAAGAGCCAAATAATAAACAAAAACCTAATTTTTCTTTTGAACATGATACTTGTGAAAGTTCTGTTTAGCATAATGATTCTTAGGAATAATAATGTAAATTATAAAAGTTTCAAACTTTAATTAATTAACTTTTTATTTTGAACAATTTTATATGTTTTTAATTATTATGCATATAAATTTTTATCTTTGACATGTTTTTTATTATATTTAAAAAATAGGTAAAAATATTCTAACTAATATGCTTAGAGCTATAACCACTCAGGTATAAGAAAGTTAAGAGGATATTTTCGCATTAGAAATGCAATTTTAATTATAGGAATTGTTGAAAAAACCAAAAATTTCTTTAAGTAATGCAAAAAAGCAAAAAAAATCAAAAGATTATGAAGATTTTGATAACTCATTTAACTAAAATGACAAATAATTAGACAAAAAAAATAATAAAAATTGTAAAAATCTCATTATTATAAATATTTATTATAAAATTGATATATTAAAATAAATTTAAAAATTAAATCTTTTATATAGCATCTTAATTGCATAATGATCATAGTGTAATAGAATTAGATTCATTCGAATAATTAAATGATACTTTTTAGGAGCTTGAATCTAAATTATAAGACAGAAGTCATAGAGTTTAACTATAAGAAGAAAATTCACTCTCTTTATCTTAAAATAACAATTAAATTGATGAATAAATCAATTATTAATAAAATAACAGTTATAAAAATTAATCTAACGGTTATTAAAGTTAAAAAAGTGAATAAAATTAAAG
The DNA here is from genome assembly GCA_001447515.1 of Pseudocohnilembus persalinus. Taxonomy (NCBI): domain Eukaryota; phylum Ciliophora; class Oligohymenophorea; order Philasterida; family Pseudocohnilembidae; genus Pseudocohnilembus; species Pseudocohnilembus persalinus. The sequence continues at coordinate 15,640 of LDAU01000118.1, forward strand.
CAGTAGATCTTAATAAAATCTTAATTAATAGATGTAATAAATATTATTATAGCATATAGACAACGATGAAAATGATTAAATAATGATAGGTATATACTTTTTAATTTTTTTTATATTAAAATTGGATCTATTTAATATAACTAATTTTCAAAAGATGATCATAACGAGTAAGTACTCAATAACTTTATTAAAAATAACCCTAGTTTAAAAAAAAAGCTAAAGTAATACAATATCTAAAAATAATAAGATATTGTATAATAGACAGCTATTTAGAAAAAAGGTAAGTTCAAAAATTTAATAGATTTATATATTTTAAGTATAAATTAAATTATTTATTTATAAATTAAATTATTTATTTATAAATTAAAAGAAAAAGATGAAAATTCAAATAAGAATGGCAAGTAATTAAGTACAATAGGAAATATAAAAGCCACCACACCGAAGAATGAATAAGATGATTAATTGATAAACTTAAAATTATAATAATAAGAATATGATGAGAAATTGTAATAAAATTAAAATAATAATTAATAATAGAGTCAAATTTAGAATTTAAATACATCTAATTTTAATAATTAATTGGCCTAAGAAAAATCAAGCTAATAAATAGAAATTTTAAAAAGAGATTCAGAAAAAAACTTAGATATGCCCAAAAAAATGGACATTTATGATGTAAAAAATAAAAATTAACAATGCTAAGTCAATAATTAAATGTAAAATCATAATATGTCATATAATTAATTATAAAGTGAGACCCCAAAACTTGTAGAAAAAAAGTTAGATTTCACAAACATAGAAAAAAGTTAAAATAACGAAAATACTTTTTAAAAATCTAATTTAGTTTGCAAATCGCAAACTGAAAATAATATAAATATAATTCCAGAAATTAAAAGTAAACAAGATAAATATTAACAGTACACATCATATAGCGATAAAGAAAATGACCCAAAATTTATAAATTTGTCCTAGAACTAGAACAACAATCATACAATAAATAATTAAAATATAAAATTTGACTAAAATTAGAATAAAGGTCTTGAATAAAATATTATTATTAATAATAATTATAAAAAAAATGATAATAGTAATAATAATAATCAACAAAATTATCATAATATAACAAAGAATATAACAAATACAAGCACGATTTCTGATAATAGCATGATTACTCATAGTATAATAACTTAAACTAATAATAGAAGTTTTAGCATATTAAACACAAATTAGATAGATTTTGATAAAAAATTAAAGCTTAGTAATATATTCAAGCTCAAAGAAAAACATTGGGTATCTAATTTATATGGAGAAGCTAAATATAATTATTAACCAGAAACTGTAAATTAAATTTTTTAGATTATTTTTTAAAAATTATATATAATATATATTACTAAAATCAATTTTTGGATAAAAATTTAATTATACAAGGAGTATTTTAATTTTAATTTATATTAATATTAATTAGTGCTATTTTACATACATATATAAAGTAAATTAAAATCACTAATAATTTTAAATTAAATACTCCCTAAATAATTAAATTTTGATCCATAAATCAACCAGATTAATATTTTATTTATTTTATGCTATATGTATATCTGTAAAGAAAAATTTAGGATTTAATTTTAAATTTTTAATTAAAAAGGAAAATGATTTAGAAATATGTGTGGGAGATGTTATTTAGATTTTGAAGAAAAATAAATCAGGGTGGTATGTCGGAAAAATAAGAAATAAGATTGGTTATTTCCCATCAAATTATATAGAAATATCTGAAAATAGTTAAAATAAATATATCAAAAACAATACATCTTGCTTTAATCTGGATAAAACAGCACAAAATTGAAAAAAATATTATATAATTAGATTATGTAAATAATTAAATTAAAATAAATTAATTAATTTTTTAAAATTATAAAATTATGTTAATCATAATTATATATATCTATTAATCATATCCTATATTAGCTTTAATAATAAAATTATTTTATATTCATATCATTTAAATTAAGTTTTGATATATTAAATGTCATAGTTTCCCATTCTTATTATAAAAAATATAAATTTGTTTCTATTAAAATAAGGAAAATTCGTATAAAAAAAATATAATATTACATTTATTGTTATAATTTAATCGTATCTTAATTTTAATGAAAACCATAAATTTAAAAAATTACATCATTTGAATTTACATTTAATTTTATTATTTGTTTTATACTATAAGTAGATTGAAAATTAATTATATTCTTTAAAAACCTAGAGAAGTATTAATAAAACTTTATAACTAATTATTTTTATTTATTTTAAATAACTTAACAAAAATCATTATTCTAAAAAATCAATAAAATAAAAAAGCAATAAAAAAACAAAAAATTTTTTTTTTTTTAGAAACAAATTATATATCATTAAACTCAAAAATATTAAAAATAAATTCATAAAGTTTTAAACAATGGAAAAATTTGGAGCGAATTTCATAAACCCAAACGGATCAATAAACAACGGGGAACATTTAAAAGACTGTAAATTAATTGGTTTATATTTTGGTGCAAAATGGTGTAAACCGTGTGAAGAATTTACCAAAAAATTAATAGAATTTTATAATTTTGCAAACTCCTAATACACCGATGATAACAATAGTAATAATAAATAAGATGAACAAAGTTAAATGGAAAATTAAAATGACGTTTCCAACTCAACCCCATAAAAAAAAGATAATTAATAATCAAAATAATAATAGTAATTTGAGGTAATATATTTCGGAATGGACTAAAAAAATTCCTTCTTTTTAGAAGACTTCAGGGAAATGCCCTGGATTGCTTATGAATTTAAAGATTATAAAAAAATTGAAATTTATTTGGAGTTAAAAGAATAAGTACCTGGTATGCCTTGTCTTCTTGTAGTTAATCCTTAAAATGGAAAAGTTATAAATTCTAAAGGCAGAGTAGACGTTTAAACTATGGACCAAGTTGATTGCTGGTTAAAATGGAATGATTAAAAAATTTAGTGAATTTATAAAAAATAAAAAGAACTTATTATTGATAATAATACAAAATGGAAATAATATAAAATAATAGTATATTCATTTTTAAAATACTTAAAATGAATAAAGATATAAAAATATTTATAAATGAAAATTTTTTGAATAAAAGAGGATAAAATTTTAAAAGTAAATGTGAGAATTTTAGTTTAAAATAGGTTAATAAAATATGCTATGTTAAAAAGATCTTGGCTTTTGATTTATAAATTTCCTTAATAACTATAAAATTATTAAAAATAAAAATAGTCTAATTTTTATTAAAATAATATACCTCTATGTAAATTTATATAATTATAATATTTAATATTATTTAATTCAAAAAAATTTCTTAAGTTTTCGGTTTTCAAATTTAATATTTATAGTGCCTATAAAATTTTTAAACACATTTTTTTATCATATAAGTAAATATTATTATTTTTAGTCTAGCTATTAACATTCCATTAAACAGATCTTTAGTAATTAAATTTAATATTTATCGATAGAGTTGTTTCTTTTTTAAAAATAATTAATTTAATAATTATATTATAAATATATAATAATGTAAAAATTAATCATTTATTACATTAAGTTAAGTTTCAATTATTATAATTATTGCTGTTTTAACAAGACCACGGTAAAACAATCCATTCCTTTTTCTATTGAATTATTTCTAAAAAATTTTAGTGTAAATTATTTAAAAATTAATTAAATTATTAATTAATTCTGAATACTTAAAGTTAATATCAAGGTTGACTAGAGATGAAATACATTTTAAATTTTGTGAAAAAAACATAATCCCATCATCCCCTATATAATTTCTACTATAAAAAGTTATAAAAAAAATTAAAAATATTAAGCAGCATATAATTTTATGTATAATATAAATACTATTTTTACTCTAAATTTAATTGCAAATATTTCAATTATTTCAATTCTTGTATCCCTTCTGTAAGATATTTTATACCTTAAGCTCCTATTTTATTCTCTCTTTTTTAAATCATTTATAATTTCATATTACCATTATTTAAAATAGTAATTAAAATATATTATTTACTGTAGTTTAATATATAAAAAACTTATTTATTATAACTTTTATAAAGCTTCTCCCAAAAACTTGGCACCTTTAGCGCCAATTGAATTTTCACTATTATATTATTTTGTTAAATTTTATAGTCATTTAATATAAAAATTTTAAATTTTAATTTTTTATTACGCTAAAGAAAGTTAAAGCTTTTCTAAATAACATTTGTTATTTATAGAATCTCTCAGATACATAGCGCCTTCAAAGCCAATTGTATTATTGCTTTATATATTTTTGATATTTTTTTAATTTATATGATGAATTGTAAAAAATAATTTTATTTATTTATAACCATAAATTCAAATTTAAAGTAGATAAATTTTATTAGATTTTTATTCCTTAACTTAAATATCTCAACCCTTCGTTTCCTAGATTACTAGAACTATTTCAAAATATTTATAGTTTATACTAAAATATTTACTTAGTACGTGCCAATATATATTGGTGACCAAAATTTTGTGAATGAAGTAAACAAAATAGTACATAAGTATAACATAAATTCTTTGATTATTATTATTATATTTTTTTGTATTTTTTAAAAATTTACTGTAAAAAAATTTAAAAAAAAAAGTCTGAAAAAAAGTGTCGATGATCATATATTTTTACATTCTCATATTATAGAACACTATTTGGAGAATTTAAAGAAAATAATTTAAAAAAATTCTATCGAGCGATTTTAGAGATTTTTAATTTTTAAATTTTATTTTCTTTTTTAAGCAGCTATGGGCCATACAAATATTTTTTATATTAAAATGTATATATATATGAAAATAATAAGCATATTATAAGCTATATTAATATAATAAAATATTTATTAATTTTTAAATCTTTGGTTGTAAAAAATGATGTTGAATTTTTTTAGATATGATAAAATACGACCCCTTGTCAAAGATATAATTTTATAAATCCAAGGTTATTTTTACTATTAACCTATTATAAGTATTACTTACACTAATTATGATGTATGGGAAATGCAGAAAAAAATAAATTTTTATTATATTATATTATAAATTTTAAATATTATAAAATATTTCATTTTCTACCTTAAATCAATTTTTAAAATTATCAGAAATTGTAAATTTTAAATTCCTTAAAACAAATTTTGGGCTTACAATTTACCCCCTTAATTTTTACTTATAAAAAAAAAATGATGTTATATTGATTATTCAATTTTATATGTTTATTTTTTATTTATAGCAAATAAAGTATTATTTACCTAAGATTTAAATCTAATATTTAAATATTTTTTAACTCATTTAAGCTTTATCCTAAATATTTAAAGGACTAAATGTCTAATTCCTAATTATTTCTGTTATAAAATATAATAGAAATAAGAGTAAAATAAATTCAATATTTAATAAATATTTTATTTATTAATATATTAATATTTATTAACTTTATATTTAGTTCCAATTCTTTTAAATTCATTTATTATAAGCATTGATTTAAATGCTTTGTTCCTTAGGAGTCAATATTGGTTTTCCTATTTTTAAAGTATATAAATTAAATTAAAATATTAAAACACCAAAATATATTTACTCTAAAATTAATGATAATTTTTCAAGTTTTTTTAAACTTGTTAAACCTTATCCAATATTTTAAATTCCTTATGAATTAAGTTCATTTAAACTAAAAATAATATTAAATTTAAATTTGTTTATTATTATTTTTTTTAGAATAACATTATGTTTTTTTTTTCTAATAATCATTTTTATCTCAAAATATAAAATTTTATAAAACCTTAAGTTTAATTTTAGGTAGGATAATTCTTATAAATTTCTGAAAGTGTCTCTGAAATGTTCAGTACCATAAGAGCTTATTTAATTACTTCTTTTTAATTATTATTTAAATAAATATTAAGCAAATTAAAAATAAAAATACTTTGAATTTGATAAAATTATACTCTAAATCTACTTCCAAATTTGTTATTTATTTCATTTTCTTAATATTAATTAAAAATTCATATAATCCATCGTTCCTCATATTGGTTTTTCTTTTAAATTATTTTAAATTGAAAATACTAAAATTTAACTAAAAAACAATAAATAATTATTTTCTTAAATGTAACCTTAAGTTTAGATTTATATATTTTAATTCTTAAAGACAAGTTAAACCACTAACAATTTTTATAATTCTTTCGGGTCCAATTTAAGTGTTTCTTATAATTGATTAAAATATAAACAAAAAAAAATTTTAAATTCCTAAAATATGACTTTACTTTAAATTGAGATTAATAAGTTTAAGTTTTGTTAAATTTTTTATAGAATTTTAAAAAATGTCTAATTCTTCACTAAATATTTTAGAAAACCTATTTTTAAATTAAAAATTAACTACCACATTATTATAGAAAAAAATATAGATAGATTACTCTAAATTTATTTCAAGATATTACAAATACTAGAAATTTCCTAACCCAGCAACTTAAAAACCACCACTTATAGATATAATAATGATAAAGTTACAATAAAATAAGTATATTAAAATATTTAAAAAATCTTCATTTTTTAATTTTCTAAACCTTTTACTAAAAAAAAGCAATAATTTTTGAGTAACTTTATATATTCGAGGAGTATGAGAATCTTTTTTATATATTTATTCAACTTAATAGTATTTTTGATGAAATGGCTAAATATATTTATCAAACATAATATTGTATTTTATGAATTTATTAAGCAATGAATTTGTTTATTTAGTGTATAATAAATAAATATCAGTGATTTCTTTAGACGTCATTATATAATTTTCTGATTTTTATTTTGTTTTTATAATAGTAAATAAAATAAATTTATATTTAGTGTCAATAGATTTCATCATAATTAGATAAAAATATATAGCAATTTTTTAATATATATAATAAATATAATGCAAGAACTAGAATAATTTAGAAATATTATAATATTTCAAATTTATAAATATTATTAGGAAATATAATTAAAATTAAACATATTTTTTTTTTTTTAATTAAAATTAATTTGTTCACTCTTATGTCTCTTTTCTCAAATTATTACTAGAACTACTAAAAGGAAGATAAGAAGGAATATAAAAAGGTTAGTCGCAATTATTAGCAGCACAAGGACAGGTCATTAAATTATAATCAAGATCAAAACATATATCTACTACATTCAAATAATAGTCACCATCAATTTAATCACATTAAAAAGAAAAAGTAATACCTTTATTATTAAATCCAACAGATAAAGCATTTTACAAATCTTATTCACTATATTTTTTAGTATCATCTGGATAAATACCGTAATCATTCATGGCTTTCACAATATCATATTAGTTTGCCAAATCTTTAATTTTTCCGAAAAAAAAATTTTCTCTTTAAGCATTAGTAGTAATACTTTTATCATAATTATAACATGAACCATGTTTTTCGTATTCGTGTGTTCTTTTTATAAAATTATATTATATTTTTTAAATTATATTTAGAATTTTTTTTTTTCTTTCTAAAAATTACATTTTTTTTATATTATTTTACCTAAATTCTACAGAATCATTATATAAACCTACATAGTACTTGTTCATCCAATCCAAAATTTCCATGTCTATTTCGCTTTCTACATAAGTATAATCTTCACAATTTACCCAATACCAACATTATTTATCTTATTTTCCATTAGCAAATAAGCCTTTTTTATAAATTTTTATAAATATTATTTTACTTTTAAAAAACATAAAAAAAATTTTTCAAATAAATAAAATAAACCCAGTTGTATTGCATAAATAAAATTTAAATAAAAATACTTAATAAAATTCTTTATTTATATTTTTTATTATTTTCATAGACTTTATATGGCATATAATTAATAATATTTTTATTTTTTATTTATATATATTATATAATTTACCATGAACATTAAAGTCTTTTCCTGTATACTCTAAGGAATCTTTTTTGTTACAACTTCTAGATTTACATACTGTATTTCCCCATTCTCTTTCAAAAACATAATAGGAATAATCGACATTACATTATACCAATATTATACAAGATAGGATAAAAATTGTGTTTAAAATATTATTTCTCATTTTAAAAATATTTTGAGTTTTTTTATTTTATTTTTTTATTAATAATATTTTGTAATTTTTTATTATTATTCTTATTATTTCTAAATTACGATTAATCTAAGCTAATAAATATGATTAATTTAAATTTTTATTATTGCAAAATTAAATTTTTTCAATTTAGTGAATTCAATTATATATATTTGTCTAAAAAAATTTAGTAGAAATTATTGAAAATTATGTAAAGCCTACAAAAATTTTCACTTTTTGAACATTTAATTAATTTTATTCAAGCATTTTATGCAAAGTAAAATATTAGTAATTATTAAATTATCAAATAAAATTATATTTATCTACCCCTTAATATATAATTTATTTAATGATTAATTATAAAAATTATTGTAGAATTATCAACAAATTAAAAATAAAAATTATTAATTATTTGATATAAAATGCTTAATTTTCAAAACAAAGACAAAATGTTAAATTTAACTATATAAGGTACCATTTAATTATTTAATAATTGTCTTAAATAATATCTTTTATATTATTAAATTTAATTATTAAAAATATTTGACAAATATTTTATACAGTTTGGCATAAAAATATGACAAGCAACTTAAAATATCTTTTCAACTTAAATTTGTTATATGTTATTTTTTTTAACAAATTTATAAAAAAAATTATGAAAAGTGAGATTAAAAATTAGTTTAATAGTTTATAAATTATATTTATATTATCATTTTCTTTAGAAACCCATGTTAAATGTAAAAAAAAAAACCATGGGAAAATACTTATAAAAAATATAATTCGAAATTTTTATATATTTATTTGTTTTATAACATTAAATATTTAAAAGATATTAGGAAGATATTTAATGGAAAATTTATATTAATTAACAAATTAAAAATTAATTTTATAAATTTTTGTCATTTTTTAGATAATACTTAGTAAATGTATGGGAAATATTGGTTTATTTAAAAGAATAAAATACAATTATATATAAAAAATAAAGTATGTATATGTTTAATAAATATATGAAAGTTTTTTTACTTTAAAATTAAAATATCTTTTATTTTAATTATTATAAATCTTTTTTGTTTTATATATATTTAAAGTTACCTATTATTACTTTTTCAATTAATAATATACGACTTTCAATATTAAAATATAAATAAAACATAGAAAAATTAAACTATTAAGCACATTAAAAAATTAGATTGGCAAAATATATAGCAAAAACAAATAAAAGTAAAATAAAAATAAAAAATAAAAATAACAAAAAATATGTCAAAATACATAATAACTTTAATACTCATTTCCCTTATAGCCACAACTACTCTTTACTATCTTAACCAAAACAAAGAGTAAAAACTAACACTAACCAACAGAAATTTCTTCAAAGAGTACAAATCTTCACCTAATCTCTTATCCGCCTCCGAAGACGATCTGTAAAAAAAAAAAAAAATATTAAAAAAAAAACTTCTACTTATTTTTAAATATTTAGATTAATTATTATAAATAAAATAATATATAAAAAAAATAACCATCTTTTATAAACTAGCGATAATTATTTTGATATGGACAATTTCCCTCATATTTTAAATTATGGAGTTTAACATGTTTCTTAATTAAAAGAATTTTCAGAAAAAATAGGTATTTAAAGTACAAATACCCAAATTTAAGTTATCGCTTAAGCTTACATTTAAACCATTTACAATGAAGAAGATAATATTTTTGATATCGCTGTTTTTTTGACAAATATCGAAAAAAATATTTTTTCCAATGAAGTTTCTGAAGAAAATTATGAGTAAAGTGAAGCATAATAAGAAAAATAAAATGAAGAGGAATAAGAATTATTTATTGATTCTAATGTATTTGAAAGAGGTGAAAAATAAGTAAGAACAAATTATATAGCGTATTTATATTTTTATTTTTTATTATTTATTTTGTCAAAAATTTTTAATTAGATTTTTCTTTTAATTATTTTGTGTATTTGTTTAGATTTTTATTTAATTTTTACTTCTATTTTCACTTTTTTAATTTGGTTGTAATAAGTAAATTATTTTTTTTTATAGTTTTTAATCACAAAAATTAATTAATCCCATAAATGAGATACATTATATGAATAAATAATATCATATAAGATACTTTCCAATATACTTCTGATAACATTTATTTCTAATTAATTTTTTAATTTAATAGAAAAATTTAGCTATAAACAAAAAATTAGATAATTAATTATTTAATTAATTATTTTTATATTTTTTATATTTTTAAAAAGATTTATGAAAGAAAGTCGCAATTTTTCTTAGTGCAAGTAGAACCAGACTCAGGAAAAATTTTGAAATTCAAAAGAGAAAAGGCCCACGACGAAGACAAGCTAATAATTTGGATAACATAATAATTAATAAATGACATTTTTCCCGAAGCCAGAGACATAGCCTACGAATAAGGGGATTCAGAGGCCGAAAATTTGGGAATTTTCCACGTTGATAACGTTTAAACTTAAGTTAGCGAAAACTAAGTTATTTTATAAAGAGAATACGATTCCAACGATTTAATTGAAACTTATTTCGAAAATGTAAATATTCCGGATATCGATTTTGACAGAGAAGTTTTGGTAGACACATAAAGTGGAATCGTAGAACAGGGAGAAAGTTAATTTATTTTTAATTACGGAAAATAAGATCAACAATTGTTGTCGCAAAATTAAGATCTAGAAAATTAACAGTTCTAACTAGAAGGGTCCGGAGATATCGAAGGAGAAATTCATTAGTCTTATTGGTAAATCGAATTTGAAGATGTAGATAACTTGATTTCTAAATTTATGTTGGAATCTAGGTAATCAACTTAGATAATATATTTACCAAATTTTTACCCCAATAATATACTAAATAATTAATTTTTAAATTTTTATATTATTAAATTTTTAATAATTATTTTATTAAAAAATAGATACACTGCCGATTTTTCAAATTCGCCATTACTAAAAAATGAAAAAGCGTTTGTTGAATTAGGAGATGGAGAAAACGAACCCTTTGATTTAATTGATTTCGAAACTTAAAAAAATCAAAAAATAGTTGAAATTTATACAGAAGATAGCGAAGAAGAAACAAGCCATGAATCTTATGATAAAAATAATGATAAGAAAAAAAGGAATAATCAAAAAAACGAAAAAATTAACTTAAAATAATATTATGGAGACTTCGATGAGTACAAATAATTAGCTAACATTGAAGTTTTTGACAATTAAGTTGCTGTTGGAATTGCGTTTTCTGGAGATGCTTATGATAATTTATTATAATTATAACTTAGGGTTAATGGTTAACTTATTAGAAATATATTGTCTTATGAAGTTAATAATTGTTAAAGTCCACTATGGAGCAAATAGAATGATGTTTTAAATACAGATCTATTTAAAGCTAGATTCCCAGTTTTTGGTTTAATTACTATCAATGTCAATGTAAAAAATATTTGCTTTATAAATCACAAACAGTACGTATATATATTTTTATATAAATCAAAGAAATTTTAAACTATTATTTCTATCTCTAATTAAAAATCTAACAAAAAATATTTTTAATACATTTTATTAAGCCTAAAAAATAAAATATAAATAATTAAAAAATTAAAAAATTAAAAATTAAATATTAAATATTAAAAAAAGGCCAAAGGTAATTTTCAATATGGAGTCGACTTTAATTTAAGTCGAAATAATGGTCGTTGCAATTTGAACATAAACCCAAATGCCAAAGGAACACTTTATGCAGAAGGAGTTGCTTCTTTAATAAACTTAATTTCAGCTGGAGTTTACAGTTAAGGAAACTTTTTGCATACTACTTTAAATTTAAACGCTTATACTTCTTTTACTGAATCTTCTTTAGAATTGTATGGCTCATTTAAGCCTTATGATATTACTGTAGGTATCAAATACGATATTGTGAAATGTAATTTCAATAGAAGACTTTCTGAATAAAAATATGCTGATAGTGGTAAAATAAATTAAAAATATTCTTCTTTTTTTTTTATTTTTGTATTTAAAAATAAAAAGTATTTATTTATTATTTTTTTTCAGTTTATTAATAGTTTATATTTGAATTTATTTTTAAATTTTTAAGCTTAAAGGAAATTATGGTTTTCTTGGGGAGATTACTTCTAGTAATTGGCTGAAACCGCGACCACTTATATTTAAAAAGGAATAGATGGTGCAAAATAGGTTGTTTACGAAGTTATTGATGCTTTAGAAAGTGTAACAGAAATTTGTAAATTTGAAGAAGGCCAAACTATTTTATACCAAAAGTCTTCATAAAGTTACACAAAAAAATTAATAAGCAAAACTTATTATTATTGATAAAATTACATTTTTATAAATATTGAATCTACTTATTAAATTATCAATATAAAAAATAATTATTTAAGCTTTTTTTAATTGTTTTTCATAAATTCCGTAATTATTTTTATAATTTTATTATTTTAATTATAAAAAAATTTACAAAACAAATTAGCAAATTTTCTAATTTTCTGTCTATAAAATTTTTAATGACAGTTAATTTTTTAGTATTTTCTAACTTTTAATATTTCTGTTCAATTATATATTTTTTAAAATTCAAATAGTTAATTAATTAACTTACATAATGTACAAACAAATAAATTAAAAATTAATAATATAAATAGACTTATTTTAATCTATAAATTTAAAAAAAAAGAAATAATTAAATGCTTGCAAAAATTATATTAGAAATTAATTTCTATATAAAATAATAAAAATAAAAATAAAAAAGCAAATAAAACAAAATAAAGCTTGGAATAACAATAATAATAATTTCTAGCACAATCCTCTAAACTAAATTGTTTATATTTAAAATTTCTTAGCAGAATTCAATTATAAAAATTTAAATTAAATTTAAATATTTAGATAAATGTAGCTAAATCACCTGTCAGCAGATTAAAAGTAATATGTTGAACTTGATTTAAAAATTTTGTATTTTAGTATCATTAATTCTAAAATACAATAAAACTATATAAATTAGAATTTATTCAAATCATAATTTTTAAAAATTTATATTAAATGATATACTTAGTCAGCCTAAATACAGCCTACAAACGACCTGGCTTAACATTATAACAAAAATATAAACGAGAAACCTCCAACAAAAATATAAAAAATATAATGTTTAATAATTGTTTTAAGGACAAAGTCTGCCAATGGATTAAGATAATTAAGGAAATGCCTCGCAGTATTAAGAATGATAATAAAAAACATTAAAAAAACGAGAAGAGCTAATGTAAAAAAATATAGAACTTTAAAAATAATTACTCCTTTAAATATGATTATATATAATATATATATATATTATATAACATGTAACGAAAATAAATGTTGAATTAACAAAAATAATTGAAGATCTTAATATAAATAAAAATGTTAAATTATAAAAAATACTTAATAGGCCCCAAAAATTAAATGCGGATATAAAAACATTGAAAAATCATGTAATAATTATTGTAAATTTTTCACTTTTTCCTACCCTAATAGGATAATCTAATCTAAATTTTAATACCCAATATAAATTTAACAGTAAAAATTTGTAAAGATTGTAATAAACTTAAATAATTAAACATAAATACCTTTGTGTGCTGTAAAAAAATTAGTCCATTACAAAATAGCTGGTTCACCCAAATTTATTATTGTTACCAAGGATTATGAAATAGGAAAAGTGCCTGAATCTTATTATTTTATTCCCAATTAAAAAAATTATTAAATTATTAAATATAATATAATATATCATATTATAATTATTACTTTATTTAGTTTATATTTTTTTTTATAAACATATAGTGATTTCTTATTTTTTTTTATATTTTATTAGCTACATTTTAGTATATTTTTACTTTTACTTGTTAATGAGTATTTGCAAGCCAAATTAAAGTAAATTAATTCTAATTTTTTGTATATATAATTTTTTTTAAAATTTTTCTTTTTGATTTCTTTCTAACAAAATATATCACTAAAAAATAAAAAAATAGCAATATTTTTAAAATATAATATTTAATTAGTTTATAAGTAGATATACATCCAAATAAATAATAAATATTAAAGAATAATACATATTCATATAAATTAAAAAAAAAAAACAATAATAAATAGCTTAGCAACAATAAAAGTAGATAATAATTTGTTTTTAAAAAATAAAAAAAAAAAATATATAAAAATAAAAAAAAAACATGGAATAACAACAACAACAATAATAATTGCCGGCATAGCCTCCTTAGTAAATAATTCATTTTTAATTATTTAACTTAATTCAACAATAATAATTAAAATTATTTAATTTAGATAATTGTAGATAAATCACCAGTTAACAGATGAATAAGTAATTTGTTTATCTTTTTAAAATTTAATAGTTTTTTTTCATAAATTCTAAAATAGAAAAAACTAGAAAGAAACTAAATACAATTAAAAATTATTAAAAATTACATAATAATTTTTTAAAATTTTTAAATTTAGTTAGCCTAATTAAATTCTTAATAAGACCAAGCTTAACATTAAAACATAAATATAAATGCGCAACCCCCTACAAAAATTCAAGATAATAATGTATAATAATAGTTTCAAGGACAAAACGTTCCAATGCAGGTAAATAATAATAATAACAATAATAACAATAATAATAATATTTAAAATTCATTGTAAAGTTAACAATAATAACTAGAAGCTTTAAATAGACAAGAAGAGCTGATGAGAAGAAATTTATAACTGCAAGAATAATTAGCCCTTTAAATGGAATAAACTAATAATATAAGGCTACAATAATCGCAAAATTAGCAGGGAAATTAGCCAAATAGAAACCAAGTGACCCCACAATTAAATGTAAATTAAGTAATTGATGCTATAAGGTAAATTTAAAGTGAAGAATTACTAAATTACCTTAATTAACCCCACGGATTAAGTAGTGATAGAAATAATATGGTAAGATCATGTAATACTTATTGTAAATTTTTCAACCGTTACTACTTAGACTTCTTGATCTTAATTTTATACATAATTTTTATAATATTGTTATTCGGAGGGTCATATGTACCTTTCCTTTTAGGGTATGGTCTGACACTAATTGATTTTTTATGCAGTAAATTAACATGGCTAATATATGGAAAATATATGACGATTTCAGATGTTAAAGAGATGCTTGTACTGGCAAAAACAACTCCTATATAAATTAAAGTAACTTTTTCAGCTTCAAATACTTATTATTCGAACGACACAAAACATACGCGTAGATCTACCTTATAAACTACCCATACTAGACACGATTAGTACGACAAAACCAATATCGATTATTTAGATGAAGTTTTATAATTAGGAGAACCTGTAATTGTAAAATTTAATCCTCTTGCCTACACTACAGGCGATGAATGGTTCGAAAACACTGAAAAAATTTGTAAAGATTTTAGAGCATTTTAATAAAATAATTAGGTTTTTGAAGATGCCTCGAAAAGTGCAGACTACATAATTAGCGGTTTACCCAAATTTGTTATTCTTACAAACGATTATTAGGAGGGACAAGCGCCTAAACACTATTATGGTTTATTTTATTTTTTTTTCTGGATCCTAGGCTTTGGTATAATATACAGGTGGTACTTCTGCACTAGACATGTAAGGTATCTTATGAATATTAGGAGAGTTATACTAAATGCTTGAAAAATAATAATGATTTAATGAAAAAATAAATTTTAATTGATTCTATGTTTTTTCTTCTAATTTGTATAATTTATTAACAATAATTCCAATGGATATTAATTTTATAAATATTATCATGCCGAATATATAAGAATTAAATATTAATTTTTATCTAATAAAATATGATAAAATAATGATTTTTTTTTAAAAATTTGTATGTTATTGCGAACGGTATTATTTTTAAACGTCTGATAGTATAATAAACATAGGTGTCGCGCCCCCCCACCCAAAAAAAATTTTTTTCGCCCTTGGAATATTCCAAGGTGGAATCTAAAATACCAATTTTTAGTACCCACCTCGGAAAAATTTCCAGGGTAGGAAAATTTTTATTAGTTTTTTTTTTAATTTATAAAGTAATCATTATTAAAATCAAAATTTATAGGTAAATTGAAGTAATTTAATATAAATAAAAAATAATTTAAAAATTTAAAAATTTTTAAGCGATTATAATTTTATCTTTATTTTTATATTAATTTTTAATAAAAGTATTTTTACAGGTGATAATAATAATTATCTTCATTTTTAACTATTTTTACCATTTTTACGGTTGTTTTATATATTAAAATTCTGTATTTATAAATATAAACTAGTATTTTAACAGTAAAATTTTTTTTAAAACAATATTATTTTCCACCTCGGAGTATTCCAAGGTGGATTTATTATTTCATGTTAAAACCAGGGTACCCCCCCCCATAAACCGAGGGCGCGTCACCAGTGATAATAAATAAGAAAATTATTAAATTGAGAATAATATAGACTTATTATAATTATTAAATTAAGAAAAAAAGAAATAGCTTAAAGCAATCAATATTGATTTTTAATTTAAAAAAATAAAATTTATAGAATTATAAAACAAAATAAAACAAAACAAAATATGGAAGAAAAATATTAGTTGGCACTACCCTCTGAGTAAATTATTTATATTAAAGACTTTAAGCAAATTTTAATTTTAAAAATATAAATTTAAAATAAGGTAGCCAAATCAGCAGTTAAAGGATAAATAAGTAATTTGTTTCATTTCGTTTCATTTTCTTTTAATTTATAATTTCTTATTTTTTGTTCCAATAATTCTAATATACAATAGAATTAAAAAAATAGATTGGGAATTATTTAAAAAAATAAAATTTTATTTTATAATTTTTTATTGAAATAGCTAAAATTAAAGCAGGAAAAAACAAGACATAATATAAAAACATAGATATAGACGCCCGTTCTATCCAGCCCCCTCCAAAAATTTAAGATATAAAATATAGTTTCAAGTACTAAAAAAACCTACCAATGCATAAAATTAATAAATCAGATTTCGAGAAAGATTAAAGATAAATAGGTAAATAAACGCTTTAAATAATAGTATAAGCTCATAAAATAAATATAGAATTACCAAAATAAAAAACCCTTTAATTATTATGAAATAATAATAGGCAAGCGTTTTTTTGGTACAAAATTTTTAAAAATTCCGTTTTTTTGGTACAAATTTTCAAAAAGTCCGTTTTTTTGGTACAAATTTCCAATTTTTTCAAAAATGTCCGTTGGTACAAATTTATTTTTTCCCATTTTAAAAATTTTTCGATCAAAAACCGTTTTTTTGGTAAAAAAAATATTTTTTTCAGAATTTTATTTTTTTTTCATAAAAATTACAAATTTTTAATAAAAGTTATTTTTTTAGTTCAAAATTGTAATTTTCCATTTTTAAAATATTAATTAACATTATCAACAAAAAATACAAACATATTATTTATTTTTAATAATTCCAATGGAATCATTAGTAAATAAAAGTGATTACTTTATAAAAATATTTTTTTAATTATGATATGGTTTTTTACTAAAAAACTTACCTAATTTCAGCAAAGTTAAAGTATATATCTTTTATATTGTATATTTACGATGTTTTCGTGATACCAATATAATTTATTCTTTTTAAGATTGAATATAATTTTTCATGCCAAGTAAAACAATTTTCTTAAAAATATGTCAATCTTTGGTATTCAAAGTTAATTTTAAACCTTAAATTTTTATTCTATAACCTATAAAAATTTCTTATAAATAAATTGTTATAATTTTTAACTTGAGATTACAAGAATAAAAAGACATCAATTTTTTATTTTTACTGCACATTTTTTAATTTTATATTTAAATTGTTGCTTATTTTTAAATTTTAAGAGTGTTATAATCTACTGAATAAATGAATAATGACTACCCACCTTTAACATAACTAATCTGCCCATATAAATATTTAGTATATATTAATCTTAAAGTTAGCCGATATACGATAGTCTTCATTCAATTTTTTAAAATTTATTTTTATCTTTTACCATATTTTATTCAATCTAGCAATTACTCATCAAAAAATATAAAATATATACTATTATATTTTAAAATAATAATATAATATATTACTATGTTAAAAAAACAGTAATACTTACGATAAATATGTTTTATAAATAAAAAATAATATTTTAAGTGTCGAAATGATATAAAATCAAAAAAGTTCATTTTCTTAAAAAAAAATGAATTATATCTATTAAAAATGATTTAAAAGCTAAAATTACTTTAAAATTTAAATATTGGTAAAAATGAAAAAAAAATAATTTTTGTACCAAAAAAACGGTTTTTGGTCGAAAAATTTTTAAGTTGGGGAAAAAAAAATTGTACCAAAAAAACACCTTTTGGAATTTTTGTACCAAAAAAACGATATGATTTTTCAAATTTGTACCAAAAAAACGGAAAAGAAAAAAATTGTACCAAAAAAACGGCCTTTTTAAAAAAAATGTAAAATTTGTACCAAAAAAACGGATTTTAAAAAAATTTGTACCAAAAAAACGGTCCTGTAATAATATATAAACAACAATAAAAGAAAAATTAACAGGGGAATTAACTAATTGCATTTTTTATAGTAATGTTTATTGTAACTATAATGTATGCAAATAATGCATATGCTTACTATAAAAAAGTAATTATATATACATTAATTAAGTAAAATTTATGGCATACAGAATTAAAATTAAGATCAATAAAAATCAAAGTAACTTTTTCAGTTATGAAAACAAAATATTATTATAATTTTAGATTAAATAAATAATCTTGTTAATAAAAATATACTTATATTATCAATATCGACGACCAAATTGATGAAAACAATATTTTTGTACTGAATAAAGCATTATAATATGGAGAACCATTTACTTTTCTATTTAATTCTATGATAAAAAATTTCATATTATGTATTTTTTACAGATAATTATTTTTAATTGTATAATTATTATGATAAAATTCTAATGACAAACTGAATTTTTCGTTCTTTGACTTCTTAAATTTTTATTATAAGTATTTAAAAAAATTAATATAATTAATTTTTGATCTTTTGATAAAAATATATACAATATAGCTTATTTATTATTATACCTTGAATTTATAAAAAGTAAGATAAACTTTAAATAGTAAACCATTATTTATAATCATTTGTTTATTAATAAAAATGAATATAATAAATTTGAAAAAATATTTTATAAGTCAAAAGTATTATATGCTATTATATCTTATATATGTAAAATAAATAAAATTTTTATTATTTAACTTAGTAAATTTTAATAACTAATAAATTTATTAAAATTTACAATATTAAGCAATTCAGTATCAATGCAAAATTATGCTATATATAATTTTTCTCTCCTATATATTGTCAGAAATTATTAGAGATTAAAACAAAAAACTTCAATAAAAAAATAACCAAATAATATTTTTTATAAATAGTGATTAAAAAACGGGTATTTACATATGATAAACGCAGATTAAACACAAAATATTTTTTCAAATACTTTTTAACAGTTTAAAAATAGATTAATTAAGTATGGGTTTCTCTTATAAAAATATATAACTCCTTTTAAAAGCATTTAAATAAAAGATATAAAATAATTAGATGAAATAGTATATGATCGTAAAAAAGCTGTCTAAATAGATAAAATACAACTAAACCTGCAAGAACAAAAATATAATGAGAACATTAATTAGCTTATTGATTTTTTAAACTAAATTAAAATCTGTGTAAACCTTAAATATTTAACAATTAAGTTATTGTAAATAATTTTTTTTAATTTTTTTAATGTTTTTTTTTTATTCACTCGAATTAATTAGGCTTTTTCGTTATTTTTAATATAAAATACTATTAATTATTAAATAATTATTTTTCATTTCAAAAATTAGTTAAAATGATTTAGAGTTTCAAAACTTAAATTAAGTTTTTAAAACAATTACTATATCCTGTGCAAATTTATTGGAGTTAGATTTGGATTTCAGGTAATTTTGTATATAAAAAATTTAAATTAAAGTTTTTTATTTATATGTTATTAATTTTATTTTAGTGATAATAAACTTGGGATAAATGTAGGAAACTTTATAAATATTGATAATAATTATAGCCTTAAAAAATTAAGAGTGAATCTGGAGTAATATTTATTTTAAAATTAAAAATGCTATTTTAAACATTAGAATAAAATTATCCTTAAATTTTATAATAATAATAATTAGGAAAAATAACTTTAATGAAGATGTAAGTTAATCTATAGGAAATATATTATTTAAGTTTAAAAATATTACATACCTTTATTTAAATTTACAGTAATAAAATAATTGACATAATTTTTACTAAACTTAATTATCCCATTAATTTTTCGAAATTTAAATAGAGAAAATTAAATTACAGACGATTGCTTTTAATTTATTATTAGAGACCTAAATGATTTAAAGTTATTAAACAACTTTGAGTTAAATATTTAGTAATAAACATTTTATATTTAGATAAGTATTATTAATTTAATTAATTTGTTTTTTTAAAAAAATTAGATAAAACAATATTAGTGAAACTGGGATTTAATTGTTGTCTTATTAAATTAAAGATTTAGCCAATTTATGTTAAATAAGTTTCAATTTAGGGTAAATATAATTTTTAAATATATTTTATATTTAAATTATTATTTAATAATTCTTTTAAAAGATAGAACGAAATTAATTTAAGCCACAACTAAGAGCTAAATTAATTTTTTGATGTATTAAGCACTAAAAATTTAGAGTAAATTTCTTTGAATTTTGGGTAAAATTAATTTTAATTTTAGAATTATAATCTTTATAAATTTATTTATATTAGTCACTATAATTAATTAAATTGTGGGCTACTAAAACAGATTGGTCAATAATTTGAAATTATGAAATCTCTGCACACCTTATAGCTAAACTTATGGTAAATTTAAATAAAATATAAATTAGAAAAATTAAAAAACATTTTGACCATATATTAATTTCATTAATAATTTTAAGCATAGAAAAATCTGGATAAGATTCAAAAAACTAATTGAATAGTTTTATAGAGGGAATCACTTAAATTAAAAACCTTAAAAAATTAAAATTTCAAATTGGGTAAAAAAATTAATATTAGCTATATATTTTTTAATATTAAACGTAAAAAAATATACTTATTATAATATTATTTAATTAAAAGAGATAGTCCAATGAGTCAAACATTTTGTGAACTTTTAGGGGAAAATTATAAAAATTTGAAAAATTTATAATAATTAATAATTGATCTTCAGTAAATATTTTAAGCATTTATTTTTATATATCATAATTACAAACATTAATATTTTTTATTGAAATTTGTATTAAATATTTTTTTTTAATTTTCAAAAGGTAAAATATAGTTAATATGGAAATAGTTTCATTTTTATCTGATAACTTTGATCATTTAGAAGAACTTAGCTACCTTGAACTATAATTTGGGTAAAATAATTTAATTTCATTAATAATAAAACAAAAGAATAATTTAAATTATTAAAACTCAAATAAATAATTAATATTTATTTTTTACTATTAATTCAGAATGTGTGGAATGTAAAATTTTGAAACAATAATTTTAGCTAAGAGCTTTAAAAAAATTAAAAAACTATAAAACCTGGTATTAAACTTTTAGTAATAATTAAATAATTTAAATAATTATTTAATTGTGTTTTGAAATTATTAAATTTCTTTTAATATTAAAATTTTAGGTATAACTAAATAAAAGATAAAGCATTTGTAGAAATGTGTTTTTAAATACAAAAATTAAGCAGTCTTAAATATTTAAATTTAAACTTTTAGTAAATTTTAATTCTTAAATATTTGAAGAAAAAAAAAAAGATTTTATATATATTAATTTTTATATTTTTTGTATAAGAAATACTCCTCTAAGTAGTGAATATTAAGGTTTTATTTAGTAAGAAATTAATTTATAAGATATAAAGAAAATAAATGACTTTGTATTTATGTAGAATTAAGTAATACAAAACAAAATGAAATTTAAATTTATTTTTTTTTAATTTGAGTGTTTATTTTATTTAAAAGTAATAAGATTTATGATGGCCTTAACATTAAAATATAAAGGAAAAGATTGTATTAAATATTAAAGCATGAATAATTATGTATTTAAAATTAAGTTTATATAAATATTTTAAATTGTATAATAATATAATAATACTAGTATAATATAAATGTCCTGTATATATATTTTTTAAATTAATAATATAAATTATTTACCCTTATATTTATTATAAACTTATATATAATAATATTTTATTGAAAATAAAGTTTAAATAAATCTTGATAAATTCTTAAAATGAGAATTGCAAATTATAATTTTTAATATTTAACTAATTTTTTTTGTTTATGTATTTTTTTCGTATATCTTATAAGTTATAATTTTAAAATTAATTTAAGTAAAATTTAAATATAATCTAAACTAACCAATAATTTTAATTATTTTTAAATTTCCATTTTCAACTGTATATTTATTAATCAAACTTATATAAATTTAAATATTTTAATGAAGATTTTTGAATTCTTAAAAAATGAATTTATTTATAATCAATATTAATTATGATCCAATTTATGATATTTTAGCAAATTTTTATTAGCCAATCAAATTGCATTATTTCAGATATTGGATTAATTAATTAGGTTTTAATCCACTTACTAAATTTAAGATAGCCAATCAAAATCATTCATTTTCCCTCTTGGACTCCTAAAAAAATAAATTAAAGGCAAAAAAACATGATCAAAAAATAAATCAAATAATTAAAATTAAAAAACAATTGAAAAAAAAAAATAAAAAAATACAAAATAAAAGCCTAAATGCCTGCCAACAAAACCGCCGCCAAAAAAGTTTCCAAAGGAGTTGCCTCCGGTGACAAAACCAAAAGAAGCAAAAAAAGACAAGAAACCTTCTCTATCTACATCTACAAAGTTTTGAAATAAGTCCACGCCGACATCGGAATCTCCAAAAAAGCTATGTCTATTATGAACTCTTTCATTAACGACTCTTTCGACAGAATTGCCTTAGAATCCTCCAAATTAGTCAGATTCAACAAAAGAAAAACTTTATCTTCCAGAGAGATCTAAACTGCTGTTAAATTATTATTACCCGGAGAATTAGCCAGACACGCCATTTCTGAAGGAACCAAAGCTGTTACCAAATTCACCTCTGCTTGAGAAAAATTAAATAATTAAAATTTGAAAAAAAAATAATAATTTTTATTACTTTTTATTTTTTTTATAAATTTAAAAAAAGTTTTATATAATAGTATTATATTATATATAATATTAAGAGTTTATAATGTGTTCAGAGTTTTCATTTTATGGAAATTTAAAAAAAATATACTTCTTTTTCTAATTCTTAATAGAAAAAATAAATATATATACTGTTTTTTTATTTTCTTTTAATAGAACTTTATTTTATAGCCTTTCTTTTTTATAATTATTGAAATATTTAATTTACCTCCAAAAATAAAAATTTAAGATAATCCTGAATATTTAATTTTTTATATAATATATAATTAATCCTTAAATCAAATATTCACATAAGATATATTTAAAATTAATAATTGCATATAAATTGAAATTATTATATATCATAAATATTAAAATAGTGTATATATTTTATTATATATTAATTTTTATGCACATATCTTTAATAATTATAAATTATTTTAAAATACTTTTTATGATATCATTTTTTAATTGCCTATGCGGGAACATGTTTAAGTGAAAAAATGATTTTTTTCATGACTTTATAAATTAATTCATAAAAGAAAAGTAAAAATGCAGAGTTAGATACACTTTATATAAATTTTGGCTAAAGTCCTAAAAATAAAATAAATATAATTATAATTATTTTTAAATGCTAAATTGTCATTTTTACCTCTGAATAATCCTTAAAATCCATCTTATTCTAATATATCTTTAATTAATTTTACATATCCTTTATTTTAAGATTTTTTATCCATCTTTAATTTAAAATAAAATTTATATATATTTTATAAAAGCTTTTTTATGTGAAAAATAAAAAAGTTATTTTATTAGTTAGCTATATCTTATAATCATATATATAAATAAATGTAATCGAAAAAATTATTTACATGTTAATAGGTTCTAAGTAACTAGGGAGGAAATGTAACTATAGTTGCAATTGCCTTAGAAATTGCTCCTGCTAAGAAGAACAATATAAATGAAAATTTCTTATCTAAAATAAATTAATTTAAAAAATAGATGTCAATTTATTTCATTTCAAATATAATTGTTAAATAATTTATATAAAATATAATATATTAATTTTACCAAAGCCTGTAATTTTAGTCTTTAAGAATTCGTAAACTGTAAATTAAACTAAAGGATTGGTAACTAAAAATAATGATGCTTATAAACCTTTATAAAGACTAGAAATACCTTCATTTTTTATCATATCAACTAAAATTTTTGCAAAATTCTCATTATTCTATAGAAATATTTATTATTTAAACATAAAAATATAGTTTTATTCTAATATCAATTTATTGATTTTTTTACTTTTGCAAAAGTTAATCTGGTATTTATAACCCAGAAAGGATTTGTTCCTAAGCAAGAAAACATCCCTGCTAACGAAGATGCCATCATATTCTACCCTATATTTTTAGGATCGGCTTTTAAAATCTTCTTTGTCAACTCGTAACTAAAAATAATCAATCAAAAATTATATTTTTAAATTATTATTTTATAAAATAAAATTAGCTATTTATTACAAATAAAAATATAGCCCAAATGATATAAAATTTCCAGTTAACAATGCGCTCAACCCTTTATAAAACCCTATATATATATATTATTTATTATATTTAAAATTGAATTAATTGTAAATTTATGTTATTATTATATATACATTTATTATATATATAAATAATTATTACCTAAAGGTCCTTCCTTTTCTAAAACTTATTTAATCAATTATTTATAGCTTGGAATTTTAACTAGTTATTCTTTTAACTAATCTATTTCTTTTTATAATTCTTAATTTTTCTATTAAATGTCCTAACTTTTATTTTAATTTTCAAGATTTTCAATTTTGTGTTTCTATTTTTCTTACTACTTTTACCTATAAATAAAACAATTATATTAAATTAAAAAAAAAAATCGTTAAACAATTTTGTTATAAAATACAAATTATATATAATAGAATGAATATTTTTTAAAAAAACAAAACTAGTTTTTATTACAAACTTTAAATTCTTGTTTTAATATTTTCTAATGGGTAAAATAACAATGTAGATAATGAACTAGCTACGGCCCCTGACCAACTATGTATAATGGGTTCAAGTGCCAAATCTGTACCATCAGTTTTTTACATTTATTATGACATTTTAATTATAAAGACACCTCAATAATCTTTTTTAAAATAATTAACTATTTTTCCTTGTTATTTTAGTTTTTATTTTTATTTTATTTTTTTATATAATAAATAAATTAAATTAATTTATAACCAACAATACTTCAATGACATACATTCATCAAATTCACTTTTTTATTTTGCAAAATTTTAATTTATTATTATAAGAGTTGTGTAAACAAAATATTTAAGTTCTTAAAAAAAATAATAAAATTCTACAATTGTTTTTTAAATCTAATTATTTGAAAAGTATTTGATAAATTTATAGTATTACTGTTATTTTATAATTTAAATTTAATATATATATATAAATATAATCACTCATCAATTTAAATTATATTTTATTCATTATAACCTAATTCTTTTAATATAGTCTTTGATTTTTCTAATTTTAAAAATGTAAATTTATTAGTTTATTATTATTTATTAAAAAAATTATACTATAATAGATAAACATAATTATAACAATTATTTTTTATTTTTTACCATTAAAAGAAGTTTATCCTGCAGTTACAATTAATGCATTTAAATCAGATGGTGGTAAATAATCTTTTACAAATTTCTAATCTAAGGAACCTTTAAGTGATGGGAAATTAATATCTACCTGTAAAAAATAAATTATAATATAATTTAGTTTAAAAATAAAATAGAAATTAAAGAAAAACTTTTAAATATTTTTTTTAAATTTTCGCTTAAATATTTTTACATTTTCTAAAAATACTTTATAGTTAATTTTTTATTATTCTTTAAGCCATAATATTTCATCTGCCAATACCATATCATCTAAAGTTCTACAAAATTAAATTATAGATAGATTTGTCGGATCTCCATTGGTGGAAATCCCTTCAATTAAGGAAAACATTTTAGTAATATTCACATTTTCACATATAATTCCAATATAATCAAAATTTTTTGTCACAACTTCGTCACCCCTTTTAAAAAATTATTAATAGTACATACAATTATAAATAAAATATATGATAACTTTATAATAAATACAATCCCAATTTAAGTATATATATAATATAAAATATTTTTTTATTATTTTTACAATTTATATATAACATTTCCAAAACCATCGTATACAAATTTAGTTTTTGGTCCTTTTATTTATATTTCTTACAAATTTTTTACATCTTTAATTTAACTTTAACCTTATTATTTTTCTTAACTACTACTATTATTATTATTTTAATTTTATTTGTTTTAATCTTTTTATGTTTCTTATTCTTATACTTCTGAATCTTTCATAACATTATTATTTAAAGCTTATTTTTTAACTACTAAATCTATAATACCACAATCATCTATTCTAGATATAGGGTAACAATCTATTGCCTTTTAATTTTAGCTTTTTTTATAAAAAAACAAATGTATAAATTTTTAAAATATTATATATAAAGAAAATTTAAGTATATTTTTTTTCTTTTATTATTAGTTAATTTATTTGAAAAAAATGGATTTTATACAATTTTATATTTCAAATCTGTAAATATGAAATTAAAAGTTTATAAATTAAATTTTTACTTTTAAATTTAAATAAATTAACCAATTTTTAATCCTAAACATTTTTCTAATTCTTCAGTTTATAATCTTACAATATCATACTCTTAATTTAAATATTTTTGATCAGATAAATATGATTTTGCAGTTTAAGTTTTTGTTTCGAAAGGATTTTTTTCATTTTCAAAAATGCAAAATTATGGTTTGATTCTAACTAAAAATTTGAAATGTTTTTATAAAATATTCATTTTTTTAATTAAAGTTTGTTTGCAGTTTAAAATTTATATTACATGGGTTTACTTATCTTCTATAAATTTTTAATTGTTAAATAAGACTTTATATCATTATTTTATTATTACAAATGTTTTTTTTTTCTTTATTTTTATTCTAAAATTTATAATAAAATATTAAAATAAAAATAATTTATTTTAGATTTTATTGGTTAATTTAAAAATAATCTAATTATTATTAAATTAATAAATTTATTTGTGGTAATTATCCACAACATATAATAAATTGCCCATATAATAACAATTTATTTAAAAATTATAAAGTAATTTAAATATAAGCTAAAGTATATTTTTTTATCATATCATTATATATCCTTTTATAATAATGTTATATAAAAGTTGATTTTGTATATTTTATTCTTAGGACTTATATTCAAAAAAAATAAAATATTTTATGTTATAATATAAAAAAAATCAATAATAACTAACTTTTAATTAAAATTATAAATCTGATTTTTAATAAAAAAAAAACTAAATTTTTACATAAAAAAATTTTTCACAAAATTGTTTGCCCTAAAATAAAAATTGTAAAAATAAACACCCAAAAAATCATATATTAATAAACCAAAGATTCATACATATTATAACTTATTAACAAAACTAAAAATTATTCAAATATTTTCGCTAAATATTTACAAATTACATAAGTACTATAATTCAAATAAAATTAACAAATTCTAACAATTAAAAAAAAAAGTCAAAACTAATTATTGAATTTAAAGCTATCACTATAAAAATAACAGTTAAGTTATAATGAATTAATAAAAAAAATATTTTAAAATATAAGAAGACAAAAAAATCCAATAGAACATGTTCTAAACGTTTAGTTTTAAATTTTCATTAATATTATTTTTTCTTAATTCGTTTTGTATAATTTCTAATCTATACTGGTTAGGCTAGTTTCACCTGTTAAGTGACTTGGAATAAGCTATTCAAATATTCATTGAAATAGTTTTTATACTTGAAATTATATTACAAAAATGCACAAAAAAATATCCATAAAATAACTTTTATTTCTTGAATGATACCTTATATTCCCATACTTATTTGCAACAATCATTAATGTAAAAACTAAAAGAAAATAAAAATAGCTAAATTCCAAATAAAAATACAAACAAAAACAAATATTAAAAGCCATAGAAACTTAATTTACATGAATAATAATAGTAACAAAAAATATAAGAATAAGATATTAATAAAATTTAATAAAAAAATAAATTTAATTTAAAAAAAAAATGTTAAAAATTACTATAATATATTATAAGTCCACAATTAAAAGGATTTGCATATTCGTTTCTTCTTTATTTATCTGCTTTTCCATTGTATCTTTTAATATTTATAATTGATAATATTATAACTTATTAACATTAGCATAATAAACTTAGTAATGATTATAGTTTACATAAGCATAACAGTGTTATCATTTATATAGTAAGATATGGCCTTATTCTTAAAATTTTAAGGATATTAAAAATTAAATAATTTTTTCAAAAAATTTAAGGTATTCTTGTTTCACATAACTTTTATCTCCTTGTCTTATTTTAGCTAATGTTATCAACTATGTAAGCCTTTTTATTTGCACATGTGATTGTTTGTTTTTATTTTTTTATTGAAAAAATACACGCATAAAGTCATAAAAATTTCTATGAATTAGAAAATAGTGATTATAAAATTTTTGACCTTTATACGATTTAAGAAGCTATCACCTAAAATACCTTGAATTTATATTTATAATTATATTTGTACGTAATAGGAGGTATGATTTAAAATAATTTTTGCTTTAATTTTATAGAAAACTCTAGATTTGCCGCAAAAAAAGTGTTTATATTTTATCCCCAAGAAAGTTCTTAACTTTATAATTTGGTAGATGTAATAATTTAATTTGGGGGATATTATTTTTATTGTAAATTATTATTTTCTTTGCTTAAATTCCTAGAAATTAGAGAAGGAAATTAAAGAACAACCAGGTAAAATCAAATGAATTATACATTAAAACTAAAAGCAATTTTTATAAAATTTATTTGTAATATTAGGTAATAATACTTTGAAGCGTAGAAATTTTCTGTCCTTGGTAATCTTAAACCTTCCATTAAATATAAAATCAAAGAATTTTATTCTAACTATAATTATATTTACCAAATAAGTAATAAATTAAATTCAAAATTTAATAAAGTGTAATAATAAAATTATATTATATTTAAATTTTTTTTCTTATTTTTAATTATTTTACATAGAAAATGACTATGAAGCAATTGAGGAATTTCCAACCTCTTTGAAATCGGAAATTAAACTTCAGCTAAATAACGATTTCATTTAAAAAGTCAACCTTTTTAACTTAGGCGAACCTGAATTTCTGTTAACAGTAATTAAGAATCTTTACCCCACTGTTTGTACTGAAGAAGATATAATAATAAGATGTGGGTAGTAAGCAGAAGAATTTTTTATAATTAAAAAAGGGTAAAATAAAAACAAAAATGAAAATAATTTAAATTTATTATTATAGATATAAATTTATATTCGAATCCAATAATTAAAATGTATTTTTTTAATAACATAAAATAATTTTTAAGAGAAGTCGAAGTTTTAGCACCAGATAACTAAACCGTAATTAGTGTTTTGAGAGAAGGGGCCTATTTTGGCGAAATTGGACTTATATGGAAAATACCGAGAACTGTAACTATAAAGGCCAGAACAAATTGCATTTTTTTATGTTTAAACGAAAAACAATTTGACTAAATTATGGATTAATTTCCTGATTACAAATCTTTTTTAATGAGAGTGGGTCGACAAAGAATGAAAACTACTGAGCCAGAGTTAGAAAATTATAAAAATATAGAAGTTCCCAAAAATATAATTATGGAAAATTATATTTTACAAAATAATAAATACTTAAAACAATCGAATCAAAATTAGATAGATATATAAAAAACCACAAATACCGAGAATGAGCCAAATAAAAACAAGCAAAATAATTAAATAATAGATATAAATAAAAATCGTAAAGATTCTTAATAAAAGGTAGTTCATTTGGAAACCCACATAAAAAAACTAAGCGATAATTTCTTAAAAAAAGTTAAAATAACTTAAAATCTTTTAAATTATTATAAATTATCATTTAACCAAGTTCAAAAATATTTTCACAAAGGACTTTTTAATGCAAAATAGTCCATTGAATTTTAGCCCATATATTAAAAAGCAAAATAAAGGTCGAAAAAAAAAATGAAGTATTATATATTATAATTTAGCTATTTTTATTACATATGGACTTATTTGATAACGTTTTAATTTCTTTACCATTTGGTTCTAAGTTTTTATTTAATTGCTTTTGAACCTAATGCAAATTTCATAGACCTTATTTTTAATAAAATAAAAGATAAAAATTTATTATATATTGGTTTCGCCTTTATAGAAATTTTTTCATTTATTTGTTTTGGTATAGATATTTATGTCACGAAAAATACAATTTAAATGGATTTGACTACTAATTAATACAAATTTTCATTTAAGTAGTTTCAAATTAATTGGGACTAATATGTAAATTCTTTGCTCATTTTTGATCTATTGGCTTTCTTTCCATTCCAATTTGGTAAAATTTTATTCATATTTTGATATATATAAATATAATATTTAATGAATTATTTTTATTAAAAAAAGTATGTTATTTTATTGGAGTTTAAGCAGAGTTAAAAAAATTTTTATACTTTATGAAATTATTAAAATTTCCAAAAGTCCTTAAATTTATAAAAAGTTAATAAGCCTATAATTAGATAGGGAAAAAAAAATACCATAGCTTATTTTTATACATCAGTTTGTTTTTACTTCTTAATCACGTATTGACATGTCTGAGTTACTTAATAAATAAACAAAATTACCAACATAATATTTAAAATATGATATACTACTAAGATTTATTTGCATAAAGCAATAAAGATGCTGTTTAATATAACATAAAATATTAATTCAAATTTATAGATTTACCAATATATTAATAATACGTACATTATTTTTATTATACTATCTAACTTTCTACTTTTACATCATAAAACACAGATATGTTTCCAATAAGTGCTGTAGAAAAAATATCATGCATATTTATTTCAATTTTTTATAAGTAAATAACTAATTTTAAAAATGAAATTTAATTTTATATATTTTTATATTAATTAATTTCCTTTTAAATATAGAGTCTATTTTATCATTTTTCTTGCGCACTTAATAAATTTAAGAAAAGAATATTTTGACAAAAAATACTCAAACAACCGAAAATTCCAAAAACAGTATTTTTGGCTAAAAAATATGTAAGTTGACCAAAAACTCTTAAAAAAATTTAATAATTACAATTACTGTTATCAATAATATTTATCAGTCATAGACGACTAAGAGGTCTTTAAAAATTTTCCACAACCAATACAAGATGAAATTTAGCTATAACTATTAAGAATTATAGTAGAATAAATGCTAAAAAATGAACATTTTAAAACTAAACATGAGGGAACCATTTTATCTCTTTTAAAAAAACTTAAATTGCAGGTTATTCCTACTTCTGAATATCTTTTTAAATAGGGAGAAGTGGCCTCCGACATGTATTTTATAGTTTAAGGAAAAGTATAAATTTTAAAATAACTTGATAATGACAAAGCAATTATTTTAACTGAACTGGGATAAGTAAAAAATAATAAAAAAAAAAAGACTTTTATAATTTATATTCCGCATATTTATTATTATTTATTATTATGTCATAGATAGTTACATACTTAAGTAATTTAAAACAATTTTTAGGGAGATATCGTAGGAGAAATGGGTATATTGACAACTTATCATAGACGTTAAGCCTGTGCTTTAGCAATATTACCCACATTTGTAGCAATTTTAAAATAACAAGATTTCGAAGAAATAAGTCAGATATATCCAGAAATTTATAAAATGATATATAAAATTGCTAAAAAAAGATAAATGTAAAACTAAGAAAACCAAAATAATTTGCTAGTAAATAACAATAAAAATATAAATAAAAAAATTACAAAAAGTGTTAATAGCATATAAAGTAACAATATGGACACAAAAAAAATACAAGAAGTTAAACTTAATTCTATAGAGTCTAATAAAACAATAGAATCTTTTAAATAAAATCAAGAAATTAAAAATAAAAATTTCAATTAAAATTAATAAAATTTTGATTAAATTGAAAATAAAAATAAAAATTATCACCACGGTCTCTATAAATTTTCTTAGTTAAGTAATAAAACTTTAAGAAATTCAATATATAATAAAAATTAATATTAAGTAAACAAATAAACATATTCAAATATAGAAATTAAACATTCTAAGCTTAGAAAATATTTACTTATAGTCTTTTATTTTTCCGAAAATTGTTTATTAATAATTTTTGAATTTCTTAAAATTATAAGTTATTTCCATGTTTTGTTCTTTTAACTTTTTTACTTGGCCTTTGACAGATACAATACCTATATTTTAATTGGTGAAAATAATTAGAAAAAATATAATTATTTACTGATATTTCTAGAAATTTTAAGTGTATTAGTGAACTTAAGCGACTAAATTTTAATCTACTAAAATAAAATAAAATATCTAAATTTAAGGGAAAAAATATAGCTTAGAAATTATTATATAAATTACCATTTTAGGTACAAAAAACTAAAAAAATAAACAAAAATAACCTTGCTTTTTAATATATTACTTATTTTTCCCACTTCTCTTTTTTTTGAGCTAATTGGATTGCCAAATAAAATTATATTTGACAACTTTTTCATGGTTTTACTTTAAATATTAAGAATACTATTAATATTTTAAATTAGGTTAAAAGTTAGAATATATGTAAAAAATTCATTCACAGCCAGAACACTCATAAATTACTTACTAAATTCATTAATTTATTTTTATATAAGTACATGTCTTATGATTATATTAACAAGATTTTTTAACACATAATTTTAAAACCAATTCTCTATTTTTTACTATAATCATAAAGATTATATAAATGCGAAAAATGATATTAATTAAGAAAATAATGGTATTTAATGTGCTTATACTAATTAATGTAATGGTGTATAAAAAATATTTTTTAATAGTTTGATATATATGGTAAAAGTTTGGACATAAATAGGAAATAATAATAATTATTTCTTATATTCTTATAATAAATATGAAAAGTAATAATTCATTTCTAATTATGTATAATAAATAATGATTTCCGTTTTTATGGTACTATCTATTTTCATAAATTATTTCTACTTTTCAAAGATTATTTTAGCAATGTATTAAAGTGGCAAAATTATTCTACTTAAAAATTTTAACTAAAAATTTACAAAAGTGCATAAAATGTTAAACACGCCTCATCTATAGAAATTAAGAAAATAATTAAATGTAAATATTTTATTTAAGAATAATATTAAAACATAGTTTTAATTAGATATTATTATTTTAAAAAATTATTTCTAGGCAATTTATAATTATCTTTGGGACCATCAACTTGGACTTTTAGAAAATGAAGTTTTATAAAAATTGCCCAATTACTTAAAATGTTCAATTTTATATGATATACATAAACATACAATAGACGGATCTTTATTTTTTTAAATAAAAGATAATAATGATACTAATATATCCCCAGAATAATAATTTAAAAAATAACAAGATAGATAAAATTTGTAACTTTTAAAATCTAAATATATATTTTTCAAATTATTTATTTATTAACTTTATTTAAATAG
Organism: Pseudocohnilembus persalinus; assembly: GCA_001447515.1. Lineage (NCBI taxonomy): Eukaryota > Ciliophora > Oligohymenophorea > Philasterida > Pseudocohnilembidae > Pseudocohnilembus > Pseudocohnilembus persalinus. The sequence goes on from LDAU01000118.1 coordinate 49,722, forward strand.
GATATAATCTATAATAAATCGGCTTACTATAAAAATTTATTATCCAAATTCGCCTATAGTTCTACCTGGAAATATATATGAGGATGTCTTTATAATACTTGAAGGTTATGCTGATATTTACGCTTTAAACTCTGTTTATATTAAAAGAGTATTATTTAAATATATACATATATATTTTAGATAATAAAAATATAATTTAATAATTAAACTAATTTTTAGTAGTTGTATATATAAATTTATTATATAAATTATTATTTAATTATATTTATAGGTTTATCCTGGAGAATTTTTCGGTAAATTTTAATTAACTCATTAAAGAGAAGGAATTTACATTATAGCAAAATCTATGATAAAATTAGCTACCTTGAAATTTCATGATTACTAAGTAGTATCTAAATGTTTTCCAAAATGGCAAAATAATATCCAAAATATTATGAGAGGATAGCAAATATAATTCTAAATTCCTATCTTGAAAGAAGTTGAAAATTAATAAATAAAAATTTTAAGTCCCCAAAACTAAAATTTAAAAATTCAATTGCCCATATAATTTAGTGACTAAATTTTATAATAATTTGATTAACAGATCCCAATTTTTATAAATAGTGATCCTTCGATTTCAAATTATTCTGAATAATCAGAATCTTCAGATGAAATATTTTTTAATACAAAACATGATTATTATTCGAAAAAAATAAAAAACCTTAAATAATGTGCATAAAAAAAAAAATTCATGTTAGGAGATTTTGATTTAGTTTCAGAATCCGGACTAATTTTGGACCCAAGAAAATTTGAAACTCGAGAAAACATTAAAAATTATCAATAAATATTAAAAAATAAAAAATTAAGCCATTATAATAAGCAGAATAGCCATAAAAAAATATTAAAACTAGATAAACTTAATATAGATACAAATGAATAAATAAAATAGGATATACTTTAAAACAAACAATATGTTGAATTAAACCCGGATAATAAAAATATTCCCTAATTTATTGAGTCTCCTAAAATTGAGAATTAAACAGACATTTTTACAACCAACAGACTTTTAAGTTAAAACTCTAAAAATAATATTTAAGATTTTTTTCCAAAAAATAAATAAAGTAATTTAGAGGAAAATATTTAAAAAAGCATAATATCAAACAGTTCATTAACCAAGAAAAAAAATGTACAATTTTAAGATACAATATATTATGAAAATAAACATTACTCTTATCGAAAAAAATAATAATATAATAAGTCATATTTAACATTATATATAACTTATAAGTAAAAAATTTAATGTGATATAGATAAAAATTAACAAGAATTTAAAAATTAAGATATTATTTAAATTAAGATAGACAGTGAAAATTTTATTGATAAATTTATATAAGCATTGTATTTTATAACTTTATAGTAAATGCAGTTTAATTAAAAAAAATAAAACAGTTAAAAGTTTTCAAGTCCAAGTAGCTTAAACCTTTAAGAAATGCAAGAAAAAATGTAAAATTAATTAGAAAATCCAGAAAATAATGAAGACTTTTTTGAATAAGACATAGAAAATTTAAATGGAATTTCAAGCATTAAAAATAAAAACAACAATAATTAATATTATTAATAAATATAAATTATAAAATAGATATTTAAAGATTTAGACAGATAAGATCTGTTATTTATTAAAAATGTTAAATTTAAGCACTAATTAAATTTCGAAATCGATAAAATACAAATTAATATGGGCGATAACACTAAAGTTGGCGATATAAATTATTTTTACCAAAATCTAAAATTTTACCTAAAAATGAAACTTCTCAAATATTTTTCCTATTTTAAAAAAACTAAATATAATAAAATTTAAATAAAAGGACATAAAATCTAAAAATAACAATAATAACCTTAGGCTCAATATTTTTTCAATTTTTAACATCAAGACGAAAAAATATATGACAAAAAAATTTTTAAACACCTTAATAATAATCTCATACAAATATAATTTAACCCTTTTTCTAATATTTCTTATGCCATTAACTGTTTTCATTTACTTATTTCCCTTATTATTTTATTTCTTGGCCCTTATACCATAGGATTTCATTATGATAAATAATAATATAATATGCTTATTGTTTTAGAGACATTATTTTTCATAGAATATTTTTTTTACTACTTATATAAAAGAAGAACATTTACTGTTTATGATTAGAGAAATTAATATAATAAACATTATTAATATGATATTATTTAAAGAAAAAATAAGGCTTAAAAATAAAGATAGTTGTGGATCTTTAAATTTGCATACACCTTTAATTTAGTACCATATAATTTATTTTTTTTGTTTCTAATTTATATAGTAAGAAATAATTAAGAATTATAATTAAATACGACTGAAGAAATTTTACTAGATATTTTAAGAGGCCAAAGAATTCCATTGTATTATTATAGCTTTGTGAAAACATATAACACAGTTTATTAAATTTAAAGATCAAATTGGAAATTTTTTAACATTTTATTAACCCATATAAAAATAATTTTTATTTGGAATGTTATTGCTTGTACATGGTATTACGTAATAAATTTATAGGCAATTAATTATTATAACATAATTTCAGATATAGATGAAAGCGATAGATTAGACAATTAAGTTATAAATTAAAATACAGTTGTTAAATTTTGGATTTATACACAAGAAATAATGGGAAATTTATTGGCTGTTGGAAATTTAAATATTCTGATATAGGAAAAAATATAGGAAAAAAAAATTATTTTAAGTAGCATTGATAAAGTATGTAACATTTTATTGAGTTTTTCTAGTATATTTGTAATACCTTATATGATTTCCAGCATAATTTACTGTTAAGATTATCTTATAGACAAAAAAGTATCTGCAACTTATAATAAAATAAAGTATATAAGCCTAATATTAATTTACTTTATTTAATATATTATATAATATAAATTAATTATTTAATTTAAAACTATAGAAATAAAAGATAGCTTTTAAGAAATGAAAGTATTTCATAAAATCTAAGACAAAGAATACAAGAATACTTTGAATATTAAATAAAAAGTAATTCTACTATCCATATTTAAATTGGAAAAATAAAAGATTTAGTTCCGGAACAATTTGTAAAAAATTTAGCATTATAAATTTTATTAAAAGCATTATTATATCAAAAAGGATATTTAATAATAAAATTTTATTAAAAAATATTTTTTATTATAATATATAAAGTACAAAGAAATAATGTACACACACACCAAAGAATATCTTAAGAAATTTGAAATTTTAAAACATCTGAAAAATCCAGTTCTTTTACGGGAAATAGCAGTCCAACTAAGACCAGAATTGTATTTAGAAAATGACTATATAATTCAAAAAAATGAAATGGGTGATTAAATGTATTTTCTTGCAAATGGAGAAGTTAATATAATGTCTGAAAATGGCCAATAAATTGTAACTTAGCTTAAAAATTAAGGTACTTTTGGAGACATTGCGCTAATTAGTAAAAATTGTAAAAGAACAGCGTCAGTTGTTTCGAATTCATAAACATTAGTTTATGCTTTGAATAAAGCGGATTTGTACAAATGTGTGGCCAATTATCCTTGGAATTTGTAAAAATTTATCAATATTTGTTACAAAAAACTCAAGGAGTACAAAATTTTCGAAAAAAAAAAGAAAAAGTCTATGATAAAAAAAACTGCCTTATTTATGTTTGACTCTGACTCTCCTAGCTACATTTTTTCATCTTCTGATGAAGAAAATAAAGAAAGTTGTAAAACTTAACCTGAAAATAAAAAACCAAAATCAAAAAGATAGAAAAAAAAGAAAAAATCTAAAAAATTACAAAAATTCGAACTTACTTAAAAATATCCAAAAAAATAATATCTAGAAGAAAAAATTAGCATAGATCACTCAAATCTTAAAAGAATATCGCTAGAAATCCCTTCCTTTAAGCTAAACAAGTTGATTCAAAAAAACAATTCAAAAAATTAAATAAACTAGAACATATAAAACAATTCGCCGAAAATAAATTAAAAAATAAATTAGTAAATTAATTACTAAAACCCAAAAAAACTGAAAAAATTTGAAATAAAAAGCAAAGAATTTTGTCAAGAAAATAATTATTTAACACATAAAAAATCAGCATTAAATTTAACTCCGATTTTAAACAAAAGTGTTTCTTAAAACTCTTCTTTAAGTAAAATAAAAGCAACCAATTTAAAATCGCTCTCTTATGAATTAAATTCCATTACGTCATAATCAAGTTCTCTTTCTTCTAACCCAATTCCTGAAATAAAAAAGTCGTTAAAATTATTAAATTTATCAGATTCTTCATCTTCTTCTATTAGTCTTTCTTCTATTAATAATAGTTAAACTTAAAAAAAATAGGAAAAATCGGAAAATTAAAATTAAAGTGTATTTAAAGAAAATTTAAAAAAAGTATAATTAAGACGTTCATTTAAAATTACGAATTTCGATTTATCTTCTAATTTAAAAAAAAATTCGTAATAACTTTAAAAAAATAAAATTAATTTAAAAGAAGAAGAGTAAGATGAAGATGACTAATTAGAAGACTCTAAATTTTATTAATTACAAGTTCAAAAGCCAAAAAATGAAATTAATTAAAAAGTTAATTATTTTAAAACTAGTAAATTAAATTTTAGAAAATCAATTTCTGAAAATCATTTAAAAGAAAAAAAAAATAGTTAATAAGGTAAATTAGACAATCAAGAAATTAAAAATAATTCTGACTTTTCCTACTCTCTTAAAAATGATTCTGAAAACCTTCAATTTAGTCAAAGTCCTAAAATTGATAATTTTTAAATTTAAGAACAAAAAGGTTAATAATTAAAACACAGTTTAAGTTTAAATTTAAATTAAGAATAAAATGCTTAAAATAATCAAAATTAATAAATATAACAATTAAATATTTAATAATAATAAAAATAATTAGCTCTTTCTTTTGTGAGCTCAATTACCGAAATTGAAGATATAACTGCTACAAATAGATAAAATAATGCTAATAATAGTCTTAAAAACTCTATTTTTTAATATTAAGAAAAAGATGATGAAGAAATTTATTTTAAATCTGACAGTAATGTTTCAGATTTTGATTTAGATTAAATTTATAAAAGATCAAAAGTTAATAATTAAAGGTCAAATTACAAATTAGCTGTTAAAAAAAATATACATAAAGATAAATTTAATATTAAAAAGAAATTATTTTTGGCATCTTCTTATCATGAAAGTGGTGATGGTAATAAAAATAAATAATAAATAAATTAATTCTATTTAATTTAATTTATAGAAAATATTATGATATATTTTAAATTTTAAATAGAATTTTTGGAGTAGCAAAATAACTTTTAAGGTTCCTCTTCATCGGAATAAATATCTTAATACGATGAATTTATAGATGAAAATGAAATGGATTTTAAATTTATTCTTTAAAAATAAAGCAGAAGAAGATTCAACAAAGAAAATAAAAAGAAGGAAAGAAGACTTTCAAGAATGCACCTTGGAAAATAAACTTAATTATCTAAGGATTTTGGATTCGCGTTAAACTGGGGCATTTCTTTAACAAATAATTGAGAAATTTATAAAATATATTCTTTTAATATTATTAATATTATAATTAAAATTAAAAATTTTCTTATTATTCTCTACTTGTACATTAATATCAAATTAATTTATAAAATTATTATAAAAAATAATTTATATTTATAATTTATGTAATTTATACATATAATAATTATCAATCTTAATAAGAATTTTAAATAAAATATTAAATCAAAAAAAAGTTTATATTATATTCTTTTATATCTAAATTTTCAGTTGTTTACATATTTCTAATTGGTAAAACTCTAAAAAACAGAACTATTTTTAACTGGATTTTCATAAACTTTACTGACAGTAATATTTTATTAATTTAAATTAGAATTTTATATACCACTTACATTTACAAATTATTAGTTTCCAATAATTTTTTATGCTATAAAAAAATAAATTTTAAAATTGCTTGAAAATATAGTGTTAAAATAATATTCAAAATTTTAAAAATTAAAATTACCTTAGTCAAGTGGATCTTTCTCAGGTTGTATATAATTTATTTAACTAACGTTATTCAATATGTCAACAAATGCACTAATAATAATTTTAAATTATAATAATATTAACAAAAATAAATTAAAAATAAAAAAATTTACTAATTATTTTAAAAATAAAACTTGGCATCGGCCTTATTATGTTCTAATGCTTAATCTACATCTTAGCATTCTTTTATTCTGTAAAAAATATGTGAAAAAAATTTTTATCTTATCTTTATTATAATTTTATTTATAAAATTTTTTTATATAAATTTATATTATTTACCTATTATAAATTTAAGTTTTTATCAATTTATTTTAATTCCTAATTTTCTCTCCTTTTTACTTAATATCTGAACTATTATATTATAAAATATTATATAAGTATATTTTTAGACATTATAAATTTAAAATTCATATGAATAAAAAATAGATTTTAACTTATATTCTTACCTTCTTAATTCTAATTCTTCAATTTCTCTTGCTAATTTCTATTTTTTTAATTATATTTATTCTTTCTATTTATTTTAATGTTATCTAGTTCTTTGTTCTATTTCTTTATCTTTTTCCTATCTTTTTTATATCATTATATTATTAAAAATGATTTTTAAATATTAAAATATTAAGCCATATAATATTTTTTATTTATATTAATTAAGTATTATTTATTATATATTCTAATTCCAAAAAAATTAAAAAATTGCGTACAATTCTCTCAAAAGGGCTTTGCTATTTTATTCTTTTTTATTTTTTAGAATTCTTGTTCTAAAACTCATATATTTTTATTTGTTTATATATTTCTATTATTTTTCTAAATTTTATATTTTGTAATTATAAAAATTTTATTTTTTTTTACTTTATTATTTATTTACTATTATAACCAAAATACTTATATTATTTGTTTTAAATAAAAATTTTGCATGATAAACTTTATAAATTCAGATTAACGAATATTGTTAAATTATAACTTAGTATTAGTAAAATAAAATTAAATATTTAGATGTAAAAATAAAATGAGAATAAAAATATGAAATCTTTAAATAAATAATATCACTTATTTTTGTAATAAAAATATTTAATAAGCTTAAAATTTTTTTTAAATTTTATCACAAAGAGACGAAATTGATCATATTTATAGAAACTAATATTTTTTTGTATTATCATTGGAAATTCTACCACATAATTGAGTTATTAGAATTTATTTATAGTTATATTTTTGGAATTTACTCAGAGATAGAAAAAAAATTAATCAATTTTTAGTATATTATAATAATAAAATAAAAAAAGAATAATATTTTTATAAAACCAAAAATAAACTAAAATATCAAAATTATTTACCAAAATAAAATAATTTACCAAATAAAAAGACTTTTCATTTATATAACTATACAATATTCTTTATATTTTTTTACTTATAATGGAGAGCATTAAAAATAACCAATAAAATATATAAGAATAAGATGAGCTAAAATTTGAATTTGATTCTTAAACTATATTAACACCTCCAGAAAAAGAAGGTTATGAATATTTATAAAGAATTTACAAGTTTAAAGGCCAGGACACTTAATATTAAGATAAATATGTTTGCTTAAAATAATAGGTAAATATAAAGGAAAAGGACGATATAGATAGACTTTAAAAAATCGAGTGTAATTGCGAAATTTGCATTAAAGAAAACAACAAGTAAAACATAATTTTAAGTCTCGTTTCACTTTTGATAATAAAAAATAGCGATTTATATTTAAATTTATAAAATAATATTTGATTATATATAAAAATAAATTTAATATATAAAAATAATTTAAAGAGACTCAGATAGCGGATCGCAATTTAGAAAATAATTATTCAAACATGATCCTGAATTTCTCAACCTTTTAGAACAAAGTGATTATTACAAAGGGTACCAAAAAAAATAGCCCAATTAAAACAAATTAAACCTGTAAAAATTAAACCGTGCACAATAAAGAGAAAAATGTCTTAATGATTACGATTTAAACTATTTAATGTAAAGATTATAACCGCCTAATAAATAAATTTAAAGTTTACGAATAAAAGTGCCTGAAACAATTTTTTTTTCTAAATGGGAAATCGTTCTTGCTGTATATACTATGAAAAATGGACATTTAAGATTTATTAGATAAAGAGATAAACTAGTTTTTTAAGAGTTGAGAAAATTTATGACCGAAAAAAGAAGTTAGTATAAAATAAATGTCATTTAAAATATAGAAGCCAATATTAATAATCCTGAAATTCCAGATGAGTGTAAAAAATAAGATATACAGTTTTTAGAATCGCTTCAAAAAGATAAACAATAAAATTTTAAAAATAATAAGGAAAAATTACAGTAAATATAAAAAATTTGTGCCAATCTTATTTAATTAAATCTATTTATTTTTTATATAAATTAGATTTTAAATTGAGGAAAATAATAAAGCCGAAGCCGTTTTTATAAAGACCTTTAGAGAAAAAGAATTTATAAATGAGTAAAATCCGAAAGATATCAAGTAAAAATTTATTAATACCAAAACCATTCTTTATGAATAAGAATTTATAAACCTAATGAATAAAAGAAAAGTAAAAAAAACTTAATTATTTTTTTTATATTAAATTTATGAAAAAAAAAAATTTTTTTTATTTTAAATAAAGATAGACTCAGTGTGGCAAAATGTACTTTATATACAAAATTATATCCCAGTCAAAAAAAATAAATACGACCCATTTAAAATTTAATTTGATTTAATTTATGACCAAGATGAATATTTATTTAAAAGATCTCAAACTATAATATCTATTATGAATGGCGGTATTTCATCAGGATCGAAAAACTATATAAGTCATGATTTTGAAATTGTAAAAAATAAAAAATTTACTTACACAAATGTAAATAATATCTCTAAATAAATATTATTTAAAAGGATTTTGAAGAAAAATTATTAATGATTAACCCTTTTGAATATGCCAAATATTTAACATATAAAATGATCAATTATGTTAAATGTTTTTACTAATCATAAATACTAAAAATGTAAGTTTATTGGATAATTGATGATAACTAGGAAGTTTATTTATAAGACGTCTAAAATCTCGAAAAATCTGACGAGTAATATAATAAAAGAATTAATTTTTATAATTTAAAAAAGATTTCAAATAATTATTTATTAAAAATTTTTTAAAGAATATTCTAAAATAATGATGAGTTGGACTATAAAACAATCACATAGAAACTTACATAACAAGCTGAAAGTATATTAAATATACCCGATAAAAAAGAAGAACAGTTCAGAAAAATAGAAAGATAAGAAATTGAACGCTTATTTTCAGATTTAATAAAAGAAAAAGAAATTTAGAAAATAAAAGAAAGGTTAGAAATGAGAAACTAAAAAAAAACTGATGAAAATAGGGAAATTGAATAAAAATTATAGTCAATTTTAAATCATAATCAGCCCATATAAGAACTTGAAAAATATGTGCTTGGTGCATAAGAAAATAAAACTAAAAAGAAAAAATTCAAATATAACCCTGATTTGCTAAAATCTAAACAGTAAATAAATTTAAAATATAAATAAAATATCTTTATTATTGTAGTTATATATGAAATTATATACATAAATCTTTATTATATTATCGATTTTTGTATAATTATTACATTATTTTAGTCCTAATTCCTCCGAATATAATTTTTATCAAAAAAATGTAACTTATCAATCTCAACTTGATTTCCAAAACAAAAAAGATTCAGCTTAAATTTTTGATTTAAATTTTAGAGCTCCATGTTACAGAAATTTATATAGTTTGCCATTTAAAATTTAGTATATAGAAAATCATTAATTGGTCAAAAGACCAATAAGAATATAAAAATAAATGTACAAAACTATTTCCTCAAAAAGCAATTTGTTTCCGTAACTATTATGAAAATAAATTTTATAAAATTAATTAAAACATATAAAAATAATTATATAAGTTAAATTTAATTTTAAAAATTATAAGTCTTAAATATTTTTTGCTTTTCATTATATTTTGTTAAATACTAAAAATTATACTATTAATATAATTTTTGTTATTAAGTTTATTCTGAATCACAAATAAAGTTTTAATTAAAAACCTTAATAATAAAATAATTAACTAAATTATCAAAAATACTATCAAACAAAAAAAAAATTTTTATCCAAAACAAATTTTTACAGCATAAAAACAGATAAAACTTCGAAAAAGAAAAAATAAATAATTAAATACATATATATATATAATAGAAATGGAAAAAGATTACAAAGGATCAAAAATATACACAGAAGAATAGTTAAATATTTATAATGTACCTTACATATACAGAGATTATTGTACTGATGATTATATGAATTATCTTATTTGCGCTAGATAAAGTTCGAAAGCATTAGAAAATAATTTGGTTTATTCTTTACCTTTTTCTAATTCATTTACAAAATGTGGTATTTATTAAAATTAATGGAAATAGTGTCAGGATTATAGAGAAAGAGAAATATATGAAGAAATGAGAAAATTATATTTAAAAGGACTTAAAGATAGTAGGTTAGGTTTATGAGTAAATTAGTCATATATTTATTCTTTTTTAATAGTATATTTGTATTTAATATTCAAATTATATCACTATTACGTACACATTAATTTATTTAATTTTTAAGGCCGTAACTTTATAATTTATTATATATAATATTATTTGATATATTTAATTAGTAAAAAATTTTGTAGAAATTTATTAAAAAAATTGTAAAAAAATTATTCAAAAATCAAGGTATCTTTCTAATCTAAATAAGGGGACTTATTAATTTTGGCAAAGGCAAAATGGTAAAGGTTGACAAATTTTGGATTTATTGAAATATTAAAGATCTACATATTCAAAATCAAAATTTTCAATAATATAATTTTGCTAAAGATTATCATGCTTTTATTGTTTTCCCTCTAATTATTTAATTACCCTATTTTAATTTTCTATAAAATAATCTACAGATTGATTTTTTTCCATTAATTATGTCATATAATTATTTTTAAATTATTAAAGCAGCATGTCGAATAATTGGCCATAAATTTCTGGCCTAAAAAAATTATTGAGTTTTTTTTATTTAATAACTTAAATCCAAAGAACCATTTATTAATTTGATAATAATGGCAATTATTATGCTTTTAATGCATTGCAAATATTCTAATAAATTTTTTTTAATTTTTATATATATATGGGTTTCTTTATTATTTAATCAGGTTTTAACAATTATTTAAATTCTTTTGTTATTTTTTAGTATGTATTATCAAATCTAATTTGCTCCTTGTTTATAAAACTTTATATATCTTCAAAATATTTTAATTTAAAATTATTGACTTTCATGCACTAAACATTTTGTTCATCCACTATTTTTGTGTGATAATAGGACAGTATTTTTTACCAAAATTCGAGGTCATAATTTTTTATACAAAAATTATAGCTCTTTACCAAACCATAATATGCAATACTTGCAAAAGAATAAAATTTTATAGCAGCTTCATTTTCATCATAAAGCTCAGAAAATTTAGATTATGTATTAATAATCTAAACATATTTTTCTTAATATATCTCAGAATCTTATTCTTCTTCTTTTTCTTCTTCTTTTTCTTTTTTTTGGTTTTATTAAGATTTATCTTTTTCATGTTCCTTTACTTATTTTTATATTTATTCTTATATTTAATTTTTATTTTTATTTTACTGGTAACTATCATCTTATTCTTTCATTTGTTATAGTTCTTAGCCATTTTGTAATTATTTTTTCAATTCGTCTTCATCTTATTATTTTTGTTCACTATTATTTGTTAATTAGTTTTCATCTTAGATTATTTAAAGTTTTTATCCATTTATTTTTTAGTTTGTTTTTAAAGCTTTTTTAATGGTTTAAAGGGTTTTTTCCATTTAAATAAGCTATTATTTCGCATTTTTGAAAAAATTTTGCTGTTATACAATTTGTTTGTTCGGAATAACGGAGAAATATTCACAACATTAGTGCAAAGCTATTACATGGTTTTATAAATTATTTTATAAAAATTTTTATTTATTTTCTTTCATTTTTATTTTTTACAATATTTATGTTTTTTTACTTTTATTTTTTTTAATTGATCTCTTATATTAAATATAAAAATAATATTTAGTATTAATAAGTCAAAAGAATTTATACCTAAATTATATTCTATATTATGTCAAATTATTATTAAAAATAGAAATTAGTCATATATAAAATTAAATAGTTAATATTAAATATAAACATAATTATATAAAGTTATAAATATATAAATTAAATTTTATTCAATCATCTCCGGGTTAAATTTTAACTCCCTATAATTCAAAATCTTTTGTAATAACTTGTATTTCAATTATAACATCGCCACTGCTTTCAGTTCTTAGCCCAAATCTACTATCTGAACTAATTAAAATATCCTTATGTACTAATTCAGGGTATGTGCCTGTAATTTTATCATAAAAGTCTGCTCTTGGTCTCCAACATGGTATTTCTAATTTATATGAGCCAGGTTAAATTGGTATTCCTATCATTCCATAACCTATATAAAAATTAAACCATTTTTCATTTTGTTAATTATTAAAAAAAATTAATAACCCACTCTTTAAAACCCATTAAATCATAAAAAAGCCCCAAAATCGATAAAATAATTATGATAATAATATGATAATATATTTATATACAAAAAAAACTTATTATTCAAAAAATTATCAAAAAAGCCCAAAAAAACTTTAAACTATAAAAATTTATAAGTAAAAGCTTTAATTAAATAAAATTTAAATAAAAACTAGAATTTATTTTTAAATTTTAACCGAAATAATAACATATTTTGTTAGTATTATAATTTTTATATAATATTTTTTATTATTATAATTTTTAATGTGATATTTTTCAGTATAATACTTTTTAGCAAATTATTTATTAGATTTATATTTTTATATAAATTTTTTAGTAAAATATTTTTAAGTACTATATTTTTTTTTTTTAATATATATTTTTTTAGTATTATATTTTTAAATATAACATTTTTACCAGCTATACTATTCCTACCCGAACTAAACAAGTGCTAATCGTCTAACTCCCAAACTTCGACAAAAATTTTGGGCCAGCCCCGGACACTTTCAGCCTTGTACTGCAAATCAAAGGGGTGTTCTAACGGAATAACGTCTTAATATTCGCCCTTAGACTAAAAAGTGTCTCCTTCAGCTTTTCCAGACAGTAAAGACCACTGGTCGCCCGCTTTGAACGAAAATTTTACATAAACTTCGTTTTTACCAAAATTTTGAGCCCCTACTATTTTCCCTAAAAAGTGGATTTGAGGGGTGCTTATTTGTTCGGATTCCATTTTTTTTTTATGTGTATGTATGTATTTGTATATATATATATGTATATTATATATTAATTATTTATTTTTTGTCCTTTTGTTTTTTAGTTTTTTTAACTGTTGGATATTTTTTTAATTGTGCTTTTTTATTACGAATGTAATTTTTTTAAATTTTTTTTTTGGGTTATTTGCTTTTAAAATTTTTATTTTAATTTTTTTGTGCTTTTATGATAATTTTTGGCTAGGTCAAGATCTTTATAATTAATTTGGATTTTTTTGGTAAGGTTTTTTGGCAGAAAATAGTTTAACTATTTTTTTTCTTTAGAATTTTTTATTAATTTTATTTTTTGTTTTGGAATTATATTTTTTATTTTCAAATACTTTGTGGCTTATTTTTAATTGAATTATTATTGAATTTTTTCAAATTTATTGACCAAGAGATTTATATTTAAAAGTAAAAAATTACTATGAAAAAATAAAATCAAGCAATAAAATTAAAATAACCGTAAATTTATATTTTGTTTAAATAAATATAAAATTAAAAGCAAAAAATTCAAATAATTTTTTTTTTTAATGCATCTATTTATTTAACAAAATTTTAAAATTTTTTGTATGTATAACCTTAAAAATTAAATTTTATTACTATATTTACATATATAATCTTTGTTAACAAGTAGTTTTAATAAAATAAATAATAACATATAATAAAAACCATAGAAAATAAAACAATTAATTTTTATATATTAATTATAAAAAAAACTAAACTTTTTAGTTAATATTTATTCTAGAAAAACAAATTTACAATAATAAAAAATTCAAACCTTTTTACTAAATTCATATTTAAAAATTTTTTCAAAAACAAATGAGCTAATAAGAATAGTTATTATAATGGGTAAATTAAGATTTACGCTTATCCAAAAATATTTCAAACATTAATTAAGATTTTGGAAATGGATTTTTATTCAAAGAAGTTCTTAATAAGTTAGGATATAATTTTTAAGATTTAAATAAAATCATAAATAAGTAAATAATTTTCTACAAATATATATATAAATTAATTATATTATTTATATTTATAAGTCTTAATTATAAAATATTAATTTTTACAAATTTCTAACATAAATAATAAAAAAGATAAGCATATTAATAAAGTAGAATTGCCCATTTATTTATTAATATTATTAATATTTACTCATTAATAATTCTAGGAAAGAAGGATAAATGACCCAATAGAATTTCTTCGTTATAAAAGAAGTTTGTGCCAAAAATTTTGGGCTTGATTTAAAATCCAAAAGCGCCTAGAACAGGCCCCAAGAATTCTTAACCTAAATTTATTAACATATTTTATAAAATCAAAAAACAAACAAAAAATTCGGAAATTCTAAAAAAAATTTGCCCACTTTACTAAATAAGAACTAAAACTAGAAATCAATAATTAACCACAAATAAAATCTAAGCTAAGAAATTAACAGTCAAAATAAAAATAACAATGTTTTCGAATAATTTACTTCTACCGTTAACAAAAATAACGATAAACATTTATAAAGCAGTTTTAAATCAAACACTTTTACAAAAACTCAGTTGCCGAGAAAAATCCTGGAAATAGAAGAAAAATTGGAAAAATTTAGAGAAGAAAAAATTAAGTAAAAATTTATGATATAATTATTTTATTAATTTCATTATTTTTTACATATTTTTATAAAAAAATTATCTCTATATTTTTGAAAATAATTAATAAATATTATAAAAGAATTTTTAAAAAATTACAAATTATTATATTTAATTTTAAATTGTTAGACATGAAATAATAGCTAAGTAATAATTTGAACAAGATTAAATACTAGACTGGGAACTAAAATAGGAATTTAGATAAGTAATAAATATTTTATTATACTTCAATATTATAATAATTATATAAAAAATCATTTTTTTTTTTTTAATTTTTAGTAAGAGTTAGAAAAATTAAGAGCAAATAAAACTTATATGAAAGATGTTGAACAAAGAATTTATTAAAATTGGTAAAAAACTGAAATGGATAAGAAAGCCAGATAAGATAAAGAAAAACAATTTCAAGATTTTATGACAGGAAAAATTCTAAAGTAAGTTATTCATATTTTTTTTTTTTATTAAAGTTAGTTAAATATTTTAATAGTATAAAATATTATTAAGTAAAAAAGATCTTCATTGTTATATTTATTTTATAAAATTAATTATTTTTATTATTTTTAAGGAAAATTTAAGATTAAAGAGATTTAGATGAAGATGAATTTGTTAATGGAGTCAAATATTTTAAGAAAAATGCTTAAAGATAAGGAATTGAACTTAAACATAACCCAGAAGAAGAAAAAAGAGAAGTTAAAAAACCAAAATTTAATCCATAAACAACATTGGCAAAAATTAAAGAAAGAACTTAATAACAAATTGAAGCTAGAAAATTAAAATAAAAAAGGTATAATTAATTACTTAAATTGTATTAATTTTGATTTAAAAATTTATTTTAATTTTATTAATAATTTTAATTTTTGACTTTAAAAAGATAAAATAAAATGATGGTAGACTAATTAATTCAAACTGAAATAGTGGAATAAAAAAAATTATAGGCAGATTTTTTAGAAAAAGTATTTAATAATTCAATTCAATGTAATTAAGAAGGTTGGAAATAAGTTGATACAATAAATAAAGAGTAAATAATTTCTGATAACAGATTATTAGCCTCTGAAAAATTTAATACAGACTTAAACGAATATTTTAGACAGTAATAACTTGAACAAAAATAAAATTAAGAAGAAAAACAAAGAATAAGAGAAAAAGTAATTTTTAAAATTAATAATAAATAATTAATGTAATCCAATTATATAAAAAAGATATAACAATATAGTTTGTATTAATAATAATTAATATATTTTTAATTTGGATTTGACTTATTAATTTTAATATTTTTAGGAAATTAGGCAAAGGGATTTAGAATATATGCAGATAAATTTGGACAGAAAAATAAATAAAAGAAAAAAACATAATAAAATTTGTGAAAACACTTTAGATTAAATTTTAGACCTAGTAGATATTTGTTTTAAACATTAATAAAAAAATAATTCTTAACAGTTAGAACAAAGTTATTGGGATGATATGCTAAAAAAATTCATTAATAATAAACTATTTGATAATTAATAAAGTGTTGATTTATTTTAATAAGAGAAAAACTAATTAACTTCTAATTTGAATTTAGATGAATCTGATTAAATTTAAAAAAAATAAGCAGAAGATGTAAATTAAAATAATTTTTATAAAAAATTATTTAAAGTATATTTTAATTTTATATAATTTAGGAATTTAAGTAATATTTTTCTGCCTAAAAAATCTGGAATGCTGTGCATGAATTTCCTGAAGGAAAAGAAAAATTTAATTCTATAGATAATAATGACTATTTGGGTAACTTTTTAACTGAAATTGTAGATAATTTACATCCAAAATAAGAAAAAACATAAATTCCGTAAAAATTTTAATTATTTTATTTTAAATGTGAATATAAATATCATTAGTTTATATAACATATTTACATTTACTAGTCAAGAAATTCCAAATTATTTGCCTTTGAAATTGAGCATGATCGGTCTTCCTTTTTCAGGAAAGAAAACCTTAGCAAATTTATTAAAACAAAAGTATCAACTAGAACTTATAGATCCTAAATAAATAATCTAATAAGCGCGTAAATAAAATATAAATTTTCTCAAAAAAATTTTATAAAAAATAAATATATATAAATTTATATATTTGTATATTAATTAAAGAATATATTAATAAAGGAAAAAAAAATAATAAATTAATAAATAAAAATATATATATATAAAATTTAAGATGAGCTAGCCTTTCCTCCCCCAGAAGACGATAAAAATAAGAAAAAAGGAGCAAAAAAAGACACAAAAAAAAAAGGAAATGCCAAAGATTAAGAAGAAGAAAAGCCTGTAAATCCAGAGTTAATTGAACTCGGCCAAAAAGTGCATGAATTTATTGAAAATAACCTAGAAATTCCTGATGAATTTTAGGTTTAAGCTGCAATAATTTAAATTAAAGAGCTTTTTCCTTTGTTAACAAACGAGGAATTGGTCGAAAAAATTTAAAATTGGAATGAAGCTGAAGAATAAAGATAAGCCAATATTTTAAAAGAACAAGAAGAGGCGTTAAAAAAAAGTAAAAAAATTTTATGACAATTAATTTTAAAATTTAAATTTATAATATTAAAAAGTATTTTGTTTATGTTGTTTATCTTATTTTATATTAAAATTTTTTTATAACATATTTAATAAAGATGCTAAAAAACCTGCTAAAGCTCCTGCCAAAAAAGGCGCAAAAGAATAACCTGTCACTGAAGAAAAACCTGAAGAAAAAAGTGAATAAGAGCTTTTATAAGAAAAAATTAAAGAAAAAAAACCTTTCGGATACAGTTAGGGATATGTTTTATTGAATTTTCCTTTAAATATAAAATAAGCTAAACTTTTAGAAAAATAATTAATAGGCTTTGTTACTGAAGATGAAAGATTAAATCCTAAAGCAGAAGAAAAGAAAAAAATTATAGGATAACTAGTTAAATAAAAAGAAACTCCACCAGATACAACCTTAAAGTAAAGTGGAATTGATCTGTACATTTATTTGGATGTAATATAATATATATAATTTTTTAATGTTAAAAACTTTTGAAAAATATTTATAAATTATTTATTTTTTTAAAAAATTATTTATAAAATTTTTAATTTTTTCTAGAATAATCAAGAAGAAGTAGTTAAAAGAGCCGACGGAAGAAGAATTGACCCAACAACAGAAACTGTTTATCATTTAGATTATAATCCACCCACAGACCCTAAGATAAAAGATAGGTATAAATAATAAAAAAAAAATATTAAAAATAATTATTAATTAAATAATATACAAAATTTACAAATATTTTTATAATAATATGATATTTTTAAAATCAAGACTATAAGAATTACCTGCTGAAAGTGAAAATATTAAAAAATTTGAAGAATAATTAGATAAAGAAAAAGAACCATTATTTAATTATTTATAAATTTTTGGAATAGAAGGAGCTTATTAAGCTTTCTCAAAAATAAATACCTAAGAAAGCCTTTTATAATCTTATTTGAATTTAGAAAATTTGATATAATAGGTTTTAATATAAAAAAGACCCGATTTAGAAGAAAAGGTAGAAAATTAATAAAAATTGGAATAACAATAATAATAATTGTAGGAAGAACAATAAAAATAAGAAGAAATTTAAAATCAAGAAAATTAAGAAAAAGAATAATAAGAAACAAATTAAGAAAATGGAGAATAAGTTGAATATTAAAATAAAAATAGTGAAAAAAATAATTAGGAAGTATCTTAAAAGTCAAATTAATCAGTATAAGAATAAGAATAATAATAATAAGAAGAAGAAAATGAAAAAGATATAAAAAGTCCACTTGATATTTTAAATTAATAGTAAATGGGTAATTTTATTTTTATTAGTAACAATATTTTATTGTTTATTTATTTTATAAAATAATTGCAAATTATTTTATTTATTTTTATTATTATATATGTTTATTCATCTTAATTTTAAATAATATTGATATATTTTCATTCTTATTAATGATATTTAAACTTTTAAATATTTTAAAATAGAAGAACTTATAAAAATATGGGATGATGTTTAAATATAATATGTTAAAGATTTACAATCTGCCTTTATTAATATTGATGATCATAGGTAAAGTGTTGATTAAAAATCAGAAGATTTGTAAAATAGATTTTTATAAATCGTAGAAAAACAGGATGATAAATAAGTAAAAAATTTATTTATAATTTATAAAAAATAATATAATTTTATTATTTATTATAATAATTATATATTAGGAAAAAATTGATTAATATGTACAAAGCTACAATAGGTTCTATCAAGAAAGTGGTTAAATCATGAAATTTTAAAATGCTAAAAACGAAATTTAAATCCATTTAGATGAAGTCTACGAAAGTTTATGGGATTCAATTGAGAATAAGTAAAATAATATAAAAACCAAAAACTAATATAGTAAAATATAAATTTATAAAATTTAAAAATTTTTAGAAAAAATCTCGCCTAATTAGAAAGAAAAAATATAACTTGTTCAGGATGGATCGAATCTGAAATGGAAAAAGTTTTTGGTCAATTTTTTAGAATATATTAAATAGAAATTAATAAATTACATGAAATCGTGGAAATGTTTTATTTTATACTTGATACTTTAGAAAATAAACCCATAAATGAAGTTTAAGAACATGTGGTATTAGAACCAGATTTCAAATAAGTAATAAAAAAAAAAAAATAACTAAAAATAAAAAAATATTTTATTTATAATTTCTAACAATATTAGGCACCTATTGAAGATTTTAAAAATTCTACTTATCCTAAAATAGATATATTATACTAACATTATCTGGATATAGTTTACTCTATAGATGATAAAATTAGGGGTAATATATTATTTTAAATTTTTATTAATTAATTTTTTAATATTATTTTATAATTTATTTAAATTTAAATTTCATAAAAAAAAGATATGAGAAAAAAATTCCTAAAAAGAAGATATGGAAAATAAGCCGAGAAATTATAAGATTTAAGTCAAACTAAAAGGTATTAATTTATTTATGGAATATATAATTAAATCTTAGATTAGGAAAAAAAAAATCTAGCTGTTAGGGTAAAAATAAATTAAATACCAATTTATTGTTATAATTATTTTATGATTTAATATATTTATGTATTTAAATTAAAATAAAATTTATTTTTTTACAAAATTCATTTATTATAGCCATAAAATCAATGATTTAATTTTTAAATAGGGCCTCATCATCAAAAATACTTTAATTTCTAGAATATAAGAATTACGAATTTTGGGTTAATCATTATACAATAAAATGGACGACTGGATAATTTTCGGGCTCAAATCAGAAAATGACGTTATTTACTAAGTAGTAAAATAATTAAAAGAATGTATTTCATAATAAAAGCCAGCATCTATCGAGTAAATATATATAATTATTTTATAATCATTAAAAAGATATCTACATATAAATTAATAATCATTTTATACATTTTAAGGAAAATTTATATTCAAAATATTTCTGAAATTCATAAACCAATAAGAATTCTAAAATAGGTGTTTAGAAAATTACATCCCCTTGAAAAAAATTAGGATAAAAGATTTACAACTTAATAGTTAAAATTAATAATACACGAAATTAAATCTATATAAGATAATTCTCAAAAAATAAGTGGATTTACATTTTACTAACTATTTTAAAGAAGAAAAAATTTCCCTGACTGCTAAAATTTTATACCAGACTGTATTTAATAATTATCAGATGATAAAATAAAGTTGCTGATTTTTAGAATGGGTAAATTTTTAAAATAAAAGTCAAATTTTAAAATAGTTTAAGTATATAAAAAAATAATATCTTAATATTTTTTATATTAAATTAATTACATTATCTAAAGGAGCCATTTAAAGAGGTGAAACCCTGTAAAATTTTTAAAATACTGATTTCTTAAACAGTTAAAAAGAATTTTCTTCTAAATTTGCTTCTTTATAAAAATCTTAAGCTGATATATTAATGGAAACTTTAAACAATGAAAACCAAAGTTTTTCACCCAAAATTTTACTTACTGCTTTAGTTTTATTAGATTCTTCTTTGCCGACATCAACAGATATAGAAGAATACTAAAATTTATTTGCCAATTTTTGCCAATCTTGCTCTGCAAAAGACACTTTAATATATCATGAAGATTTCATCTAGGTATAAAAATTATAAATTAAAAAAAAAAAATATATATTATAAAAAAAATTAAAAATTAATTAAATAAAAATAAAAAAAACATTAAAAAATAAATAAAAACATAAATTAAATATTTTTTATATAAAAGACATGTTTTTTGTTTATTTTAGTTTAGTTATTATTTTTTATAAATGTAAAGTAAATTTTATTGTATTAAAAAATAAATTTAAAATAATTTTTATTATAAGATTCCAGCTTGGTTTGATTAAAGTGAAGATGATAGTAATAATTATGAAGGTTACTAAATTAATAGAACTAAGTTTATAAAAAGTTTGTTATTCGATGTCTATAGATAGCCATAAGTAACTTAATTAATTTATAATTATTATAATATATTCTTTTTATTTATGCGATGAAATATTTTAAATAGGAAAATTATATAGATTACAGAGTCTATATTAAATAATTAAAAAAATTCTCAGATATAGAATTTGGATCCTATTGGAATTTATTGTTTGGAGAAATTTGATTGGGAAAACTTATTAAATTTTTAAAAAAATATATAACATTTATATACATAATTCAACATTTATATGCTACTATATTTTTAATTATAACCACTTTTTTCAAGTAAAGTTAAATGTTTGGAAGCAAATTTATTTTAACTTTATTTTAAAAATTAAATAAAAATAATATTAATGATAATAAAAAAAATAACGGGCCTGTTAATTTTTAAGTATTGTATTTTTATTAATATAAAAAGTATATGAGATATATATAATTAGAATTTTCATTACAGGTATAGTTATTAAGTACATTACAGATTAAACATATATAAAGTAACAATTTAAAAATATTATATAACATAATATATATTATCATTACATTTTTTTTAAAAAGACTTTTAAATTATTATTTTTAAACTAATTAAAATACTCAGATATAAATACATTAGCATGTTTTTATTAAATTTTATTATATTTATAATTTTTTTAAAATTCTTAGATAGTACTTATATTGCATCTAATTAGCTTAATTATAATTTATTATTTTATTTTAGTAAGATTATTTTTATCCAATTCAAAATCATATAAAGAAACTTTCACCACACCCACAACTTCCCTGTTAAAAAATATTGAAATTTAATTAAATAAAATATTAGTAATTATATTTTATCTCATTAAAAAATTACTTTGGAATTAGGATTATTAAAAACAAATTCAGCTCTTAAATCATCTTCTACATAGTCCATTTCGGTTCCTACAAGTGCTATTAAAGCTTTACTATCTAAAATTACCTTAATTCCTTTAATAATTAATAAATAATAATTTCAAAGCCAAAGTTTTAAATAAAAAATATTAATGAATAAATAATGAAATACATATACATTATAATAGCATTTTTATAAATCCAAACTTTATATTATAAAACATACTGAATAAATAAAATTTTAATGTTACCATTTGTAGTTACTTCTTCATCAAATTTAGCCTTTTTATCTGTTTCTTTTATATAATTCATTGTATAAGTTAATCCACTACACCCTCTTTCTCGCACACCAATTTTAACTCCAACCTATTTAATTTTAATAAATAAGTATATCAATAAATTTATGATTAAATCTAATCATTATTAAACTAATTATTTGTTTTTATTTTATAAATTTATATCATAAATAAATTCTTTATATTTTCATTTATTATTTTGGTTTTATCTAATAGTTTTTTCGAAAATTCATTTATTATTATAAGTTAAAAAATTACTATTTAATCATCATTTTTTCTGCTGATCAGTTCTTCTAGTCTTTTTTAGGCGTTTTTACTCTAAAAATAATTAGAATTTTAACTATTAAATAAATAAATGCATATATTATACTATTTAATTTAAGTAATTATATTATAAACTCTTAAAAACAATTTATTAAAATAAAAAAAAAATTAGAATTATTTTTTATTATAAATTATTTGTATTCTTACAACTTTCATAAAATCTGGTGTTTCCCTTCTTTTTCTTGCGGGTTTTTATTATGCTTATTCAGTGTTTTTATTTGTTTCTTAAACAGCTTGGCAAAAATTATAATATGGCTTAAAATTATGCTATTATTTTAAAGTATTTAAAGCTAATTTGAACATTTTTTGAGTCTTTTTATTTTCTTTTTAACTATTTTTTATTTATTTTTTTTATTTAATATTTTGCAAATTTTTATTAAGTTGAGGTTTTCTATAAATTTTATTGATTATTAAATCATTTAATAATGGTTAGTTTGATTTTGATGAAAAATATAGGTAAGAATAAGAATATTCGAAGCTTTAATTAATTAAAATCAAGAATATATATTGAAAACTATTACATGTATAATAAAACTATATTAAAATTAATTTATATAATATATTTAAACCTTAATATTAATTTATTTTAACTTATTTTGTGTAACAATTTAAAAAACCATCACTATATATTAATTATTTAAAGTTATAAAATTTTTATTGAACCAATTTAAGGCTTTTGTTTAAAAATTTTGCTTCTTATTTTAAATATGCTATTAACTATACCAGTAGTAGTATGAGTAATAACTATACGATCTTAGTTATGTCATTTATAAATTTAAATTTTACTATAGTGCCTAATTCCAATTATTAATTTAAAATAAATTTTTTTGAACGCTTGTTATCTGAATATAATAAATTATAAAAACGTCTTATATTTACATAATAATACAACAATTATTATCAAATTTAATTATCTATATATATTTATAGTTAAAATCATCAGACGTATTAAAAATATATTTAGAAAGCTTAGGTTATTATACTTCAAAAGTTTAAAAGATTTATTTTGCAACTTAATTTTAATTAAAAAGATATAATTATTAATTATTTCTTTATATTGAAAATTTTAATTTTTAGCTGATTTAAAAATTCAACGAAATTTTATATGTTTTAACTTAATATTATATTATACAAGCTATTTTTTGAAGACTTTTCAAGTTATAAAATTAAAATTATCATCAAAATACAAAAAAATATTTTAATAAATTTTTCTAGAATTATATCCCAAATTAGTAAATAAATTATATTTTTAATTATTAAAACGTAAGGTCTATTAGTTTTAATTCCAGTAATTTGAATATATGAATGAAAAAATTTAATTTATATATCAAAACTAACAAGTAATCATTATTTTATCTCAAGTTTTTTCCTCAATTATGCTATTCCATTTTCATAAAAGTTTCACTTAATTAATCATATGCTTAAGAAAATTAAAATAATAACTTATTTGAAATTTAATTTTAATACAATATTAAGATAATGTTTAAATATTTTTAATTTTATTTTACATTCTTTAAAATTTTGTTTAATTGTTATTCCAGTTAATTTATCTCTTTCTATTTAAAGCTTGTTAATTTGTTTAGCTTAAAATTCTATACTAAACTTAATAGAAAATTTTATAGTTTAATAAGTTAAATTAATTGGTTTATAGTTATATATTCTGAACTTGTGTTATATAATAATATTGAAGCCAAAATGCGAAATATCACAATTAAAATTAACAAGCTTATTATTTTTAGAAAATAAAAAACCTAACATTTTTATTACATTATGGGCCAAGCATCTTAAGTGTTAATAATTTACTAATAAAATACTTATGAACAAAACGTATTTATTTATCATACTTAATATTCATAATTCACCCAATATTAATTTTAATGTATACTATTTATTAGTATTTAAAGGTAGTGCGAAATTAATTTTATTTATGATATCATATGTATTCATATTTTTAAAAATTAATAAGTATTTTTGGTACTTTATATTATCTAATTTTTATAATTACTTAAATAGTAAGTCACATTATTTTTAAACTCATAGAACCTATCTATATTATTAAATTTATTTAGGTGACTATTTATTTTTTTCTACATTTTTATAATAAAATATTTCAATAATAAATCTTTTTTATGTTTCCATATATATAATTATATTAATTTTATCAAAACAGGTATACATCTACAACTTTAGTATATTTGCATTTATTTTTTCTTTAAAGCATTATTTTATTCAGTAACTTTTATTTCATTTATTACATGAAAATTAAATATTTTCAAACCATTTAAGATAATTTAAAATACTATTCATTTTAAGTTAGTTTAATTTGAATTATCAAATAATTTATATTATACCAAAATTAAATTATATTTATATATCTTCTTAAAATAATAATAATTTCTCTTTAATCCAAAATCTATAATATTAATATATTTAGTCCAATACTATCATAATTATCATAAATTATTGCATTTAGCTATTAATTTATTTAGTAAATATATGGTATTACAATAAAAAAGAACAAATAAATTAACTTTTATGCAAACATTTTTTATTATTTAATTATTTAAGAGATTTTATAAACCACTTCACCAGTAAATAAAATATTAAAAGTTCCCATTTAATAGATGAATTAATAAAAAAAATAAAAAAAAATAAATTAAAAAATTAATAAAAAAATAAAAAAAAAATGAACAATCAATAAAATATGAATAACTTTATTTTAAATTAATAACATAGAAGATTATCTATATTTCATCCTGAAGTACAAATGAACAGATAATAAAGTCCTTAAAAATAACGTTCACAAAGCTAAAAACTTGTAAAGCTATTATATAAAATATAATATAAAAATATAATATTTAATATATTTTCTGATAACATTAATAATATTTTCAAATTATTAATTTTTATTTTAATTAACTATATTTTTTACTTTTAGAGGTATTATTTTGATTCAGCAGATTTTTTTATGGAATAGCATTTTCAATAACTTTAAAAACAAGAAGAATTAAAAAAAATTAGATAAATATGCGAAGCAGAAAATTAATAATCTAAAATTGCTGAATAAAAATATAAAGACTCAAAGAAAAAAACAATCATAAAAAAGAAGAATATATTGCTATAAAAAAAAATGTAACGCTTATATAATTAATAATTTTACACTTTTAAATATTTGAAAACATTATAATTAATAGAAAATTTATTTGAAATTCTTATGATAAAATAATTAATATTTTAATTTATTTTTATTTTTTTTAATTGATTATACTTATCAGATTTCAACAAAATTTTATTTTATTTATTTAAATATATATAAATGGAAATATATTCTAACCAATAATTTATTAATTAAAATATAGAGATGTTTAAAAATAACCTTTGAACAAAAATAAAATTGTTTTTGATTCTGCTGACTATTTTCTTGAAACTGAACATTAAAAATAACAAAAAGATAAATAAAAAAATGAAAAATTAGTAAAAATTGAAAAAATTCTAATCCCTGTAAAAAATGATTTTCTGGCCAATTAATCACCTTAATTAGAATAATAAAAATAAGAAGAAAAATTAAAATAAAATGACTAAAATGATCAAATTTTTTATGAAATTCCCAATTAAATCTATGATGAAAAAATAAAATGGCCAAAATAAACGGTTGTGAATCCAGCTAAATATATTTTAAATACACATTATTCTAATGAATCTATAGATAAAATTTAAGATAATAACTATAAATATAAAGATGATAATATATCCCCACATAATATAAATACTTCAACATTTGCTTAATGCGAAAGAAAAAATTAAAATAGTGATAAATAAAAAAATAAATACAATTATGATATTGATTCTTAATAAAAAAATTATAAAGCAAGAAAATTTTTTGACTCGGCCGATTATTTTATATAATAAGATTTATAAAAATAATAAAAAAATAAGAATATGACGAATAATAATTAATAAAATAATAATAATTTAGAAGTTGAAGAGTAAATAGACTATTAGATGTAAAAATTGTCTGATAATTTAGAGAAATAATATTTGGCATGTGAAAAGCCAAATTTTGCCTAATTTAAAAAAAGGGAAAATTAAAATAAAAACAGGAAAAAAATACCATTTGATTCTGCAGACTATTTTATTAATTAATAAAAACAAAATTTTGTTTAAAATAATGAAAAAAAACAGACCCAGTAGACTTATTCTTACGTTTAAGAAAAAATAAATGAAAATCTAGGTAATTTATACGAAAAAATAAATGATGAGAATTTAAATGATAGTAATTTTAACAATTTAAGCTAAAATTAAATTAAATAAAAATAAAAGAGAAAAACATTGATTGACATTTCTTGGAAAAGAACTTGCTTCGACTCGGCTGAATATTTTCTTAAATAATCTTAAAAATAATAACTTAAACAAAAAAATAAATGATGAACTAAAATGTTTTAAAAAATATACTATTATTTTTGTAAAAAAAATTTATAAATTTATAAAAATTTCTATGTTTAAAAATATATTTATTCAATATATTAATTTTTTGTGATTAATTTTTTTTAACTTTAATAGTTATTAATTTATATATTAAGTATATTATAATATAAATATAAAACTAAATTAATTATTTTAAAAGTTTAATAACTTATACCTTTATATAAAAATTAAATCGAAACAAATCAATTTTAGTTGTAAAATATATAAGTTATTATTTAAATATAATATAATTATAAATTAAAACCTTTCAATTTCAGTAAGACATTTATTTATTTATTAATGATAATTATTAATATTCTGATAAATAATCATTTTTATTATTATATTTAAGAATATTATTATCATTATCATGATATAAATTTGTACAAATATAAATTATTATTTTATTTTACTTTATTACTATTATTTATTTATTTATTTTTGTCTTTTATTTTTCACCAATTAAAATGTTCTTTTCTAAAATGAATATAATCCTAATTACTTTGATTATACAACATATTTTAAGTAACAGATTCCCAATATTCCTTAAAATAATTAAAAAATTTAAATATAAAATAAATTAATATATAAACTTAAATAAAAAACCTAAAATTACCCTTTTAATATTTCCTGCATTTTATTCATTAATAGGAATAATTTCTGCATCAAAATTAGAAATCTTAAAATAAGTAGCCGCATATTATATACTAGGCAATAAATCAACAGTTCTCAGCCCAAATGGTGCCAAAAAACTTTCAAATAAAGAATTATACCCATGTTAATCTTCAATCAAATACATAGAAGAGTTATAAAAGTGTTATATAACAATATTTTGCTCAAAATAATTCAAGTATAACCCCACAAATATGTATAGAAACCCTAAAACCAAAGCTTTTTATGAATATATCAAAGTTTCGGGTTCCAAAAGGGTGCAATCTAACATGTTACTTATTTCTAAGTATCTTTGATAAGCTGTAAGATCTTATTTACTTTTAAATAAAATTATGTCTGAGTTTTAAATTTTCTAGTTTTCTATTTGTTCCTCGATTTTTCTAACTTGAATTAAAATAAACTAGTCCCATTTTTCCAGACAAAAATTTAACCACGTGTTTAAAGTTACAGGAGAAATTCTCCACCTTAATGTCTAAAAAATATTTTTTAATCAAATTTAGTTTAATCATTTTTATATACATAAAAATATAATAACTTTATTTATATATTATTTTTATTTTTTTACTTTCAAAATTTATTTTTCCATGGCTATAAACTATTCCTAAGTAAAGGTGTTTGCAGTCGACTCGACAAAACTTTGTAAAGGTAAATGCATAACTTCCTAATAAAAAATAAAAATTTTATTTAATATGATCATTTTTTTAAATTTTTTATATTTACTTCCTGTTTTGAAGAAATAAATAAACATGTAGCCCCAATTAGCTACAACTCACTTTTTTCTATATTATCAGCCAATTAAGCATATCTGTCAAATAAATTAATGGCATTATATATAGTATCTCTTTTAATACAGTGGTCAAATCCCAGCTCAATAAGCCAATCTATTAAAATTTCTCTTCTATTTTTATTTAATCCATGTTAAATTTATTCTTTATTTTAATTTTAGCTTTATAATTATAATTAAGAATATTTATGCTAATTTTAACTTTATATCGTATCATCATTATCTTCTTCATTTTATTCTTATTATTCAGATTAATATTCCTATTACTCATTTTAAATTTTTTCTTTAAGCCATAATTGTTGTGGTGATAAATGTTTTTACATTTTTTTTTAATTATAACTAGAATTACTTTCGAATACATAACTTTAAAATTATTTTTTTTCTTGTTCCTATTTTTTTTATTATTACTTTTCGTATTCCATATCCCTGTAATTAGGATATAAAGGGCATTTTGACACTTTTATTTGGTAACTAATTTCTACTTATTCAAAATCTTAACAAATTTCTTTTATTTCTTATTACATATTTTAATACTCATTTAAATCGGAATATCCTTCGATATTTTGTCCAAATTAAGAATTCTCACTTTCGCTTTCCAAACTATATTAATTATTATACTAACTATATTAATTTTCAGACTAACTGGTTTATTATTTATGTAATTATTAAGGTTCTTCTTGTAAAATTTAACAATTTTCTTGTATTTAAACATTATTTTTTCGAACTGTTTTAGAATTAAAACTATTTTATTAAGAAATTTTATCGCTGGAAATTTAATCGGAGTCAGAATCTTCTTTTAATAATTATTTTTTCATAATTGTCTACAATTCCTTTCTATATTCTTCGCTAATTTCAGATGTGGCGTTAAAATCCTCGCTTGAATTAACCTCACTTATTCTTTCAACATATTATTATTTTTATAATATTTCCTATTAAATTTAATTTTAATCTTATTCTTATATTAAATCGCTTTCTTATTCATCACTATCATATTCATAATCTTAATCCAAACCATCATTTTCTTGTTATTCTTCATCACTAAAATAACTATTTTCATTTTTTTCTTTTTCTATAATATTATAATTTATGTTTTTCTTATCAGAATCTTTATTATCTTCACTATATAAATTATTATTAATTAAGCGTTTTTTTTAATATGGTTCTAATTATCCAAGAAAATTAATTGACTGTTAAATATTATTATTATTTTTTATTTATATTTTTTTGTTTTTAGGACTCAAAACATGTAAGGTATTAAATAAATTGCTATTCGAGTTACTCAATATATTATTATTACAACTATAATTATTATTAGAGTTATTATATATATTTGTGCTAAAATTTTAAGAATTGTGATTTGTATTTAAAACTGAACTATGCCCAATAGAACAAACAGTAGTATCCATATAACCTTCACTAAAAAACTAGCTATTTTCACAATATATATTATTAGATTTTTTATTTCCTTAATCTTATTAAAATTCTTAAAATTATTATTATTCACATTCATTATCAAAATCATTAAATTCACTGTCACTTTCTTATTGGATTTAAATTTAACTGAATTTAGATATTTTATTTTGGGCAACTTAATTTTATTTATTTTCGACATTCTTTTATGGGTTTTAGCTCATTATAGGATATTTATTTTACTTATTATTAATATTATTTTAGTTTTTAATTTCTGATTAAATTTTTTATTATAATCCTCCTTAAATCAAAAAGTCTTATATTTTTAGTTGAGTCATTGAGCACTTTGCTTTTTTTTATTTCTATTACAATTTTTACTTATTTTATAATTATGTAGGCTAATTTTAAAGTTTTTGACAGTTTCTATTCTAAACTTCTAAATTTTCCTAATTAAAATTTAAAATTTAAATTAAAAAGATATTAATATATAAAAAGCACATTTTTGCAATTTAATTAAAACCTAGCATAAAATAAAATTAACCACAAATTATCAATAACCAACTGTAACCAAAAAACAAAAAAATTAAAATCAAAAAAATTTTTATTATCAACTACACTAAAAAAAGTATAACTCTCAAAATAAAAAGCCATAAATTAACAATTTTAAAATAACTGAAAATTTAAATTTAAAATTTAAAAAAAAAATTAAAATAATTTTAGGTTCACCTGCTCGCTTCCTGCCCCATCCATTAGATAATTTTATTAAAAATTGAAAAAAAACAAAAATAAAACCATAAAAAAAAAAAATAAAAAAAATATACATATCTTTTATAACAAACAATAAAAAAATATAGTAATAACTTAAAAAAAAAAAAAAGTATATATAAAAAATTAATTTTGCTAACCTAATTCTCAGTTTAAGAAAAGAAACTAGCATTACTGCCTTCGAAAAATTGGCCCAAACTTGTTAAATTTTCCTCAAAAACTTCAGAACTTTTTCTCAATTTTTTTCTCTATTTTAATATAAAATTTTAATTTTATTTTTATTTGACTAATTATTCTTATTAACTATTGTATTAATTATCAAGGAAAAATTCAGAAAATTAGCCCTTTTTGTTTTACTATTGACAACTGGTCTGAATTTTTTATATATTTAATTAATTTTTTTGCTATTTTGCAGCCACTTTTAAAGATTATTATTTTTTATTTTTATTCTTAGATTAGGTTTCTAACATCATTTCAAAGAAATCATTGCCTCTTATTTATTATTATTACGTGTAAATCTTTTATTTTTTTAAGGTCTACTCCGAGTTTTCTTCAGAAATATTATAATCCAATTGTTTTACCATTTATTTTTATATTATAATTTTATTAAAATAGAGCAAGAATTTTGTAAAAAAAAATTTTAGTTTTTTTTTATTATTTTGTGTACCAAGCTCCTCAAAAATTCTTACTATTAATATTGATTATTTTAATATAAAGATAAATAATATAATTAAATTTATTTGTAAATTTGATTAATGTAAATAAAATAAATATTTAACATGCAAAAATAAAATGCCATTTAGATTAAAACACATATATTAATTTTAATCAATTAATTAAAATTATCTAAATAAATCGCGCAAATATTTCCTCAACAATACCGCCTTGGCGCTAACTAAAAAGCTTTTAAAATTTAAAAATATTTATATAAAATTAAAATTGATAAAAATTTATTTATTTGTTCGTTAAAATTTAATTAAAAATATTTATTGAATTACCAATTTTCTATTAAAATATATATAAAGTTATATTTTAACAAATTTATTAATTCTATTCTTGACATTTTTTTCATTTAATTCAATTAAAATAAATCTACTAATAAAATTTATTGGAAATATATAAAAGAATTTGCATAAAAATTTTTAAAACAATTTAAATGATATTAATTCTAATATGAAAGTGAAAGATTTTAATTACAAAACTAATATTTTCTTTTATATTTTATATAAACAATAATTATATATAGACATTAAATATAAGTATACCAGTAAAATTAATTAAATTTAAACTAAAGTTTAGATGTTTATTTATTACTATTTTATATATATATACTCAAATCATATTTTTTAAATTTTTGATTTAAACTAATTTATCTCATTTTTTTCCTCTAATTCAAATTAATTTTTAAAAATTCCTTTTATATTCAAGTTTTGATTTAAATTTTAATCATTTTCTAAATTTTATAATTATTTTTAATATATTAATTATTTTGTACATTTTTCAACTATATCTACTATATCTTTTTTAAATAATTTTTTTCCCTTTTATATTTAAAGGCATTCTAATAGAATATTTTCTAATTCTTCATTAAATAAACTTTTACAGATTTCAACCATCTATAAAAATATATATTCATTCAATCATATCATTATGAAAATAAATTTATTATTTTATTTTGTTTTTTTTTTATTAATTAATTATCTATTTTTATTTTTGTAAATTTTAAAATCTTAATCCCAATAAAATATGATAAAAAAAATTTTTTTTTATTTTAATTACACTTTGATTTTGGTTTATAATTAAATTTTATTTATAAGATTGTAATTATAGAAAATAAATCTAAAAATAAAATCGATAAAAATATTATAATTTTTAAAAAATATTTAAAAGCCAATAAATTTATTAAAATCTAGTATTATTAAAAATTTTACCTCCATCAGTTTTCCATTTATTCCCTCTAATTTTATATAATTATCAGCTATTTCATTATACTAATTCAGTATTTTTTAAGACCCATTTTTCAAAATATTAAAATTATTTTCTTTTTACTTATAATTAAAATATAAAATATTTGCAAAATTAAAACTATTATAATAAAATTTAAATAAAATCATTTAAAATTACCTAAATCTCCTTATTTAAATTAGCAAAAGCTAAAGTTAATTATTTTTTTTCACCTTCCCATTTCTCATCTTTTTTAATTTATTCAATTTTAAAATTTTCCTTTTTATATATAATTTAAGTAGTTAAAATTTAAAAACTTCTAAATTATTTAAAAAATACATAAAAATATTATTTTATTTACTAATAAACCCTATTAATTTTTTAATTTATCTTTAAGCTAATTATTTTCATTATGTAATTGCTAAGTAATTTCTTAAAGCTCAGAATTCTACATATATATTAAAATATTAAAAATCTAATTATTATTTATAAATATTTTAATATATATAATAACCTGATTATTAAGATTTTTAATTTGGTTA
This sequence comes from Pseudocohnilembus persalinus, assembly GCA_001447515.1. Taxonomy (NCBI): domain Eukaryota; phylum Ciliophora; class Oligohymenophorea; order Philasterida; family Pseudocohnilembidae; genus Pseudocohnilembus; species Pseudocohnilembus persalinus. The sequence continues at coordinate 83,321 of LDAU01000118.1, forward strand.
ATGCTTTCAGATATCATTGTTTCAGCTTAATAATTTTAATTTTAATTTTAACTTTAACCATTTATTTATTTTTTAACATTTTAGAGTTCAATTTTTAAATTATGATTTTCAACGTGTAATTATTCTGATTATTACTGAAGTTCTTAATTTAAGGCTTCAAAATTTTCTAATTCCATCAAAATATTTTCATTCTCAAATTTTATTAGAAATTATTTAATTTATCATTAAGCTAAAATATTTTTATATTTAAATTAAATTTTACCTTTTTCATAGTTTAATTTAATTTTCTAGTAAGTTTAACTTAATTTTCTAGCATTTCAGTTTTTTTTTCTTCTTCATTCACATTTTTACCCTCTAATGCAATTTCCAAAGACTCTTGAAGATTTTAAATTTGCATTTAAAACATTTTTTTTTCATTTTCATATTTTATCAATTTATTCTAAAATTCATTTTACACCTTATAAATAATTTTAAGTTAATATAAACTTTATATATCATAAATTTTTAAAAATTAAACTCTTAAATGTTATTTTGTAACTTTTAAATACAAAATTTTATTAAAAAAACCTTAAGCTATATGAAATATTTATTTCAATAAATATATTGATATTATGATTATTAAAATTTATCAAAATTATATAAATTTATTTAAATTTTATAAATTACATCGTTTAGCTAATTATATAAATTTTAGTTTTCTTGCTATTCTTATGATTAATTATGTTTTTAGTTATTATGGTTATATTATATTAGTTTTTTTTCCATTTTTTATACATAATTTTACAACTATCTTATATTATCTTCTTTGTCATAATTCACTTTATTAAGTCTATTTTAGTTAAATTTAAATAAGTAAAATATAAAAAATAATAAATTATTACTTTTGAATCACACTATTTAAATTCTTGATTTGATTTTCTAGTTTTTGTGTCTGTTTTTTACTTTTAGACAACTCCAATTTAAGTGATACATTTTGTTTTTCCAACTTAATTTATATTTATAATTAATAATAATTTAATTTAAAATTTCAAAACAAATATTTTCAATTTTATCAAAGTTTTAGTCGTAAAATATATTTAAAAATTAAAAATATAATATAAAAAGTTTAAAATTGTTTTTTAAGGTATTTTAATAATCTTTCTATATAAAAATTAATTTTTTACGTTTTATATTTCATCCAATCTTTTATTTAAATTTTATTACAAGCTTATATTATTTTTCTTTAATTTACTTAAATCTTTATTATCTCCACTTATTCCCCTATTTTAATTTTATTAATTTTTTTGCTAAGAGTATAATTGTTATTGCTATAACAACGATTGACTATTTAAATTATTTATTCTTGCAGTTGATGCATATAATTATTATTAGTTTATTTAAGGACTTTACTATAATTATTTTTTATATCCAGACATATTTCGCAATTTTTAATTAATTTTTTATTTATTTTATTAATTTTTATTTTTTTCAAAAAAACATAATTAGAATAATTTTTTAAATAAATAGAATTTTATCTAATATTTTAAATTTAAATTTTTTTTATAGTATATAAACAAGAAAAAATAAGCTTAACTATTAAAAAAGTAATTATTTAAAAAAATTCTTATTATAATTAATTATTTTATTCTTATTTTATAAAAATGAGAAATCATTTCAAATTAAAGATATTTCCAACTATTAAGAAAAATAATAATAACAACAACAAAATTTCAAAAAATAAAATAAATAAATTATTCTATATATGAATATTATTATTAAATTACTATATTTAAAAAATAATAATTGTTTTTTTATTTATAAATAAAAAAATATATCATATAAACAAAAATAAAAAAAATAACTACTATTCAAATAATTTTCTAAAATGTTTTAAAATACAGGCTTTTCATTTAAACCCTAATAAAGTGGCTTATTACAAGAATAACAAGGATTCTACAAATAATTTAGGTAAAAATGATTACCATATGTATTGGTTTATTTAATTTATAAACATGTTAAAATTAAATTAATCTTATTTAATTTATATGTAATTAACAATATTTAAATAGATTTTTTTAATTGTGTAAAAATAATTTTAAAAGCAAAAATTCATAAAAATTTATTTATAAATTTTTTAATATATTTAAATTATTAATTTAAAATAGGTTCAAGGAAGGGACAGACGAATTAAATTTAACTTTGTTAGATAATTTAGACGTAGACCGAATTTATTATACGGGAAATATAGTGGAAGCATAAGCAGCATTAAAAAATTTTGTTAATAGTAGATTAACTTTATAAGATGTAGAAGTTATGAATTATGAGTAAAAAATATTAATTATCTATTATAATTATTCATATAAAATTATTCAATATAATTATTTAATTGGGCTTTTATTAGAAAAAATTAATTTAAATTAATTTAAATTTATTATTTTTATTAAGGTAGTATTATAAAATCTTTAGATTATCTTAACTGTCAATTGAACACTATACTTAATAATAATAAATTAAATCTTAATAAGTAGAAACTGTTTATGGTCAATTTTAAGTTTAAAAAGAAAAGTTAATGAAAATTGAGAAAATAAAATCTGAACACATGAATAAGAAAGATTAGCTTGAAACTTAAATAAAAGAACTTAAAGAAAAAATAGAAGAAATTAAAGATGAAGCTTTAAAAGTTGGCTCTTATAAATGTATTTATTGTAATAAAGCTTTCAGAGAAAAGGAAAATTTAACATCTCATGTTAAAAGAAGACATTAAGACCTTTTGAATGAAATAAAAGTAATTTAGTTGAATATTTAAATTTATATTAAAAAAAAATATAGAAACTTTTGCATAAAAATAAAAACTAAAATGAATAAAAATGTTTAAAATATAAGTAAAAATTTAATTTAAAATATAAGTAAAAATTTAATTTAAAATATAATTATTTAATTTTAGGCCTAAAATGATCTTTTAAAAGACTAAAATCCAGTTAAAAAAGTAAAAGAATTAGAAGAAGAAAGAAAGCAAATGCAAGAAATGGTTCATTTAAAATAAATGTAACAATTATAAAGAATTCACGAAAAAGAAGTAGACGAAAAACATATAATCGACTAAATGAAATTAATTATGGAATAAGATTTTTAAAAAACAATAGATAATGCTTTTTAAGCTAACAGAGATGTAGAACAGGAACAAGAAAGTAATTAAAATAAAAATAATAGACCATAAAATAAATTTTCAATATAAAAATTTTATTTTATTTTTAAAAAATTTATATATATTATTTATAGGGCAAAAAAGAGAATAAATTTAAAATGAATAAATGGCAGTATGGATGTAAAAAATGGAAGCTATGATATAATAATCTTAATAATAATTTTAATAATTCTAAATTAAATAATAAAATATGGCGGAACTTTAATCCAATTAATACAAAGAGTTTAAAACTATATCAGAAAAATAATAATAATTTGAAAAAGAAAAAGAATTAGACAAAATTAGACTTTAAAAATAAAAGTAAAATTATAAAACTATTATCATTTTTAATTTAAATGTAAAAAAATTTAAAAATTTTTATTATAGAAAAGAAGCAGAAGAACAATATAAAAAAAGAGAATAAGTTAATTCTCAAATTATGGCAAAAAAATATGTGAATGATCTTACTGATTCAGTGGCTTCTATGGATTTTTAAGATATAATAAAACAATCCCAATTAAAATAAAAATAAAAAGAACAGCAAGAAATTGAGTACCTAAATTATTTTTAAATATATTAAAATTTTATTAAATTTAATTTTTTTTTTATTAATTAGATAAGAATAAATGATTTAAAAATAAAAAAACTAATCGAAATTAGATAAAAATGTGAATATTATATATATAGGAGACCTAGAATCAGATTATGATTCAAATCCTGAAGAAAATAAAATAGATGAAGCAGAAAGAAAAAGAAGATATGTTTAATAATATAAATTATAGGAGTAGAAAAAGAAACAAGAAATTGAAAATTTCAAAAATTAATACTAAAAAAATCAAATGGAAAGAGAACTAGACCCTGAATAGTATAATAAATAAATTAGTAAATAAACGCAAAATTAACAGTAAAATTAGAAATAACAAGAAAATGAAAAATAAAAATACTCAAAAAATCCTTCAATTGATAAATAAGATAACTAAAATAATTTTGGTATTAAAAAAATTAAATTATAAATTCTATTATTTTTACATAACTATGATATATTTTTTAAAAGAAAAAGATGAATAAATTAAATTTTAAAAAAAACTTTCTGGGTCTTTCTCAAGATAACAGTAAAGAAATTCAGGGCAATTAGAAGTTTAGAAAAAAAATTCTAAGCAAGAAAAAAAAGAAAGCTTAAATTTATCCTAATAAAATTAACATAATTAAAAATTACCACAAAAATCTAATTAATCTGAACAATAAAAAGACAGTAACATATAATCTATTTAAAATTAAAAATTAAGTAGTGATAATTATAAAGATAATGAGCCCAAATTCGAAGAAATTGATATCGAAGAAGATCTTCCATAATAAAATAAGAATTAAAGAAAATAAAATAGTTTCTCCTAAGAAAATAAAGAAGATTAAAAAAAGGGTGAAAATTCTATAAAAGGTGAAAAAGAAGACGAAAATAAATCACAAATATAAGAATAATAATATTAATAAAAAAATTAAAAAAATGAAGAAAAAAATTAAAATTAAGACGATGAAGAAAATTATGAAGATGAAGAATTTGATGTTTTATCAGGCGAAGATGAGGGAAAAAATAAAGAATAAATAAATAAAAAAAAATTATTTAATTCAGATGACGAAGAAGATGGATAAGATGATGATATTTTTTCGAAAAAAATAAAGGGATTGGAAAATGATTCGCAAACTTTTTTATGAATATATAAAAAAATTATATACATTTATATTAAAAATAAAATAGGATATAATATTAAATTTGTTTATTTTTTTTTTAAATAAATAGTAATCATATATTATTAAATTTATTCCAGTAAAAATATTCATGTTCTGAATATTAATTGAAATAATAATGTTTTTTATTTAGTGATATTATTATAAATTTTAAATTATGATTTTATTAAGGTTTTTAATATCAGAATTTATTTGGAATGAATAATAAATAATTTATATAGTTTTAATATATTATAATATTTTTATAGTGAAATTTAACGAAATTGTTATATATCATTTCAATATATATATTTAATACAACTATAAATAGATTTTTTATTTCATTTTGTACTGTCATTTATATTTATAATGAAATCAATTTAATTTTTCAACCAGTAAATAACCTTTTAAAATAAATAAATAAATATTATTGAACTATATGATTATATTGATTATTTCACGATTAAGTATTTTAATAATTTTATAATAATAATATAAACTTTAAGTTCGTAAGTTATAATTAGTAGAAAAACCATGTTTATAAATTAGAATATACTTGAAATGCATTGGAAACTAATAGTTGAATAGTATTCAAATACCCAAGTATATTAAAAAATTAAAAATAAAATAATAAATAATTCATAATTTTTTCTCTTACTCCATATTATAATAAATTAAACACAAATAAATACAAGAAAATAAAAAAATTTACCAAAAAACAAAATAAAAAATTTGTATTTATAAAAGCATAGCATAGCCTTAGTTTACAATGAAAAATATAAATAAAAACGCAACAGATTAGTGTTATTTAGATGCATAACTAATAGTTTTAGAAAATGGAAAAAAATTGATGGGATAATTAAAAGCCTACCCCAACAAATTCACAGTAAATATATTTATTTTAAAAATGACAAATAAAAAATTATTTAAAAATGAGAAAACAGCAATAAAAAGACATATATACATTTGTATAATATAAATAATATATATATATACCTATTAAATATCATTTAAAAATAGATAGATATAACCCAAGAAAATGGCTCAAAAAAGCATAGAGTTATAAAGCTAGAGAATAGAATGAGAATTGAATGGAAAAAAGCTCCTACTACACAAAACTTCTAAATTCAATAGCAATAACAATTAAAATAACAAGCGAATGATCAAAAATAATTAAATAATTAAATGCAATAAAAAAACAGAAATAATAATCTTATCAATACAAATAATAATAAATAATAATTATAGTTATAATAATAGTAATAATAATAAATATAATTAAAGGGGTTTAAGTTAACAAAATATATAGAGCCTTTAAAAGCAACTGATACTGAAGCTATGAATGTTCATAAAGACAAATTAGTTTTATTGGAAGTTTTAATTAATAATTAATCTGTTATTTAAGAATTGTATAAAAATATTCAATGTTCAATTATATAGTACGGATTTCATGAACATTATAAACCTAAAAAAAAAATTGGAAAAGGCAGTTTTGCATGTGTAAAAAAAAAAAAAAATTATTATTTCATTTTAATAAATATAAAATAAATTTCTGTATTTTTTTTCGATCGTTTTTTTATTTTAATCTTACTGAAAACTATTGGTGACGTGTTTTTTTAATTAATTAAATTTCTAATGTTTTAATTAATAAAATTAAATAAATCAATTAGAAATATTAATTTATTAGTATTCATTTATTATATTGATAATATTATATCATTGATTAATTGATATTATATTTAATTTTGTTTAGTAAGAATACACAATTTAATTTTATAAATAAATTTATACTAAAACAACAATAAAGTTAAAAATATTCTCATTAATTTAATAAGGTTTATTTGGCAGAACATTTAAAAACTGGAAAAGATTTCGCAGTAAAAGCATTTTTAAAGGAAAAACTTAATGAAGAAGATAAAGGATTTGTAATTAAATTATAAAATAATGTTTGCTTTATTTTTTTATTTTTTTTATATTAGGAATGCTTATATAATGAAATAAATATGCTTAAAGTCTTAAATCACCCGAATATAATGACCTTATATGAGGTTTGGGAAAGCGAAAATTCGTATTATTTTATTCTAAATTTATGTTAACATGGCTCTTTGACCGAACAAATTTCCTTAGCTAAAAAATATAAAAAAAATTTATAACTACTAAAAAAATAGAAATCTTAAAATTTTGAAGAATCAACACATACAGGTGGTTCATAAAAAATACTACCTAATAATTAAGGTTTAAGCAGCTTAAACCATTTAAATTAATTAAATTCTACTAGTATATTAAACTAAAATCAAATATAAAGGGTACCTCCTTTACTAATTAAATCTGAAATAAAATATGTCATGAAATAATTATTATCCGCTCTTGCACATACTTATAATAAGTAAATTATGCATAGAGATATTAAACCCGATAATATTATGATATCAGCTAAAAATCAATTAGAAGTTGTTATAGCTGGTAAAAAATCAAAATTTTTAATTTAATAAAAAAATATAAAAATTTAAATTAACTAAAAAAAATATAAAAATTTATTTATGAATCAAATTTCATATATTAAAATCAGGTTAATTATTTATATTATATTTTTATTAGATTTTGGACTTGGAACTTATACAAATTAGACGTCATATATTTACCCAAAATGTGGAACACCCGGATATGTAGCACCAGAAGTAATATAGTTTTTAACTTTGTCTATATTTTTTTATAAATATTTAATTAATAAATTTTTAACTTTGTCTATATCTTTTTAATAAATATTTTATTAACAATTAATAAAATTATTAATAAAAAATAGATAATTAATCTTAAAGGTAGCAAAGAAGAGTTAAAAAATATTAATTATTCAGCGATTTGTGATATGTTTAGTATGGGTGCCACTTTTTACTTTTTAGTTACTTTGAAATAATTATTTATGGGAGCTAATACAAAGGAAACTATTTTGCTTAATAAAAAATGTGAAATTGACTATAATTCTCCTGAATTTAAAGAAATGCCATCGGAAGGTAAATATTAATTATAATAAATTTATAATTTAAAAAAATATTTTTAAAGAAATAATTGCATTATATTAAATTTTTCTAATTTTTATAAATAATAGTTTTAGATCTTATCAAAAAGATGCTAGAAATTGACCCTGAAAAAAGAATTACGCCTTAAGAAGCTATGGAGCACCCTTGGCTTTAAGATGTAAATTTAAATGATTCGAGTAAATTAGGATTATTTAGCTAAAAATCTTTAAAGGTTTAATTAGAATAAGAAAAATTTAATGTAGATGAAACAGAAATTTCATCTGATGAAGGCAGCCATAACATAAGAAAAAAGCTAAATATTCTTAATTTCCAGTAAATAAATTAAATAAAAATTATTTTCATCAAATTAACTTATAAATTTAAAAATTCGATATAAAAATATAAAATAATTATACATATAAATTGAAAATTAAGAATAAAAATTAATATATTAGAAATACATGCTTTTCTAAAATGTCACCATCTAGATCTGCCTTAAGTTAAATTTAATCATAGTTTAGATTTTCCGATAAATGTCAGTCAACAAATTTTAACTCAAATTTAAATTCTACAATCGAATAATAAGACAGATATTTTGAAAAAGAGCTAAAATCCTTTAATTCTTATAATTCTGAAATTTAAACCTCATTCAGATCCTGTCTCTCTCATTAAAGTTCCCTGGTTTTTAAAAATGCAGCTTACCACTATTCGAAAAATAGAATGCTTTCAATAGACGACAAATTAGAAAAAATGGAAGATGAAACCTCAAATAAAAATTTTGAAACCAATTTGTAAAAATAAATTATACTTAAAAATTAAATTGGCATAAAAATATTTTTTTTTTTATTTAAATTTAATTTCATTTTTAGATTCTCCTAACACGGTAACAGACTCAAAGCCCCAGGAGTTTCCTAAAGTTAATATAATCATCTTTTATAAATATAAGACAATTCATCTAGAATAAATTATAATTCAACTCAAACCCATTCAAACTTTTCTGAAATATATTCTAATCTTAATAATAGTAAAAAAAATACAAATAACGAAAATTCAGCAAAATTAAAGTATCTTACTCTTAAAATAACAGATTCTTAAAATGATAGAAAATTAAAATTTTCTATAACTCAGCCACTAAATATTTATAATGAGGATTAAGAATCTGCAACTACTACTAATGATTAATAATAATCAAATAGTTAAATTATAGCTGATGAAGGGTAAACTATAAAAAAATTTTAGCTACTCTAAAATTAATCACTATAACCGAGACTTATTAAAACCATGAAATAAGAATAAAAAAAAAATAATGAAATTTAAAATGTTTGAAAATTAAATCGTTAATAATCAATATAAATGTTTTCATTAATAAAGTAATCTAATGACTATTACAATAATTATAATAAGAAAAATATTTAAAAAAAATACTTGAAAGAATTTATTTAAATTTATTAAATAATAGCTAATTTAATATGTCTAAAAAATTTTTTAATCAAATTAAAAATATTTATATTTATATATTAAAAACTGTGATTTCAATTATAGTAAATTATTCAAATTATAATTTTTTTTATAAACTATAAAATAGTTAGTTTTATTTTGATTAAATATATATAAAATATGTTTTATAAGTAATTCTACCTTTAAATTTTATAATTATTATATTTGTATAATTTAAAAATTTATATATTTTAATCTAATATATGTTTATATTGCATTTTCATAATTTTTCAATAACTTATACTGGCGCTAATATTAATTATTTATTTGTTTCTACTATTTAACCATTCATAACCATTTCATCTAAAACATAATGAGCTTTTTCAATATTAAACATTATATCCAATTCACACTGTATAAATTTTATTAAATAAATCAAAATTTTATATTAATTCTTTAAATTTTATATAAAAACTAAATAAATATATTATTAATTATAGCTTACCACATTCTCAAAATATTTATCTAAAGTTTCAACTAATGTATGAATAAATTCCAAATATGCCAATTAATTCTATATACAATATATAATTATTAAACAGATAGACCAATTATAAATAATAATTATACATAAATATAAAAATTTTAATACTTTTAATAATAAAAATATATAATATCTAAGTATATATTTATTAAAAATATATATATATATGTAATATATATAGATTACTTCTTCTTCCAAATCTAGACCAATAATAAAAAATAATGACGCATATCTTCTATAAACTACTCTATAATCTCTATGTTCCACAAATGAACATTATATTTCATTTCTTGATAAACATTTTCTAACCAATTCCCCTTCTAATGTAGTTTTTTCTTAAACTGATGCTGGAATGAAATACTTTGCCAATCTAATATTTATTTTTTTTATAATAAAATATATTTGTTTATTGATATTATTATTTTTAAATATTCATAAAAAATTCAAAATATCTTCATCAATTCAATTATTTTATCATTGTAAATATATTTCAATAATTTAAAAGTGATAAAATATGCTATGTATTACCTAGTTTGGCCTTACTTGTTTACCATAAATATAAATTTAATTCCCATTCTATTTTATTTATTATTAGTTTTTTAGTTATAAATTATATTTTAAAGATTACTATTTTTTTAAATATTTGCTAATTTTTTTTTATAAGATTTATTTTAAAATTATTATTCTTATTCTAAATTATAAAGAATACATATCATTTAACTTTATGGAATAATTTATTTAATAAAAATAAATGAAAATTAAAATAAATTAAAAATCTTGCGATCAGAAATAAACAAATTTTAATAAATAGGTAATAATATAAATTAAAATAACGAATATATATGTACGATATTTAAAAAACTCTTATATTACTTATATTAATAATAATTCAATATTTTTAATTAAATAAAATTCATTTTTTTGGCGACAATGAATTGCTTTATTTTTATATACTATTATTTTTATGTGGAATTAAATATTTTGGTACATCTGCAAAAGTAGACTTTAATTAATAGGAACCAGGTCCTTAGCGAAATTAAAATTTTAATAAATAATAAACAAAAATTAAAAATAAATTTATAAATTCAAAGTAAAAAAAATTAATAGAATTATAGTTTTTTTAAAAATTAATTAATTTTATACCTGGATTTTTATTATTATTTTACAAATCTTACCTATATTATTTTCCAAAAGAGTAAACTGGTCCCTCTAATTAAGATTAATTGTTTTTTAAATAATTACCAGGACCCTATATAAATATCATAAATAAATTTAATATTTTATATATATATATTACAAATAAATTTTATATTTTATATATAATTTTTTTTATTAAAGTTAAATATTTATTATTATTTTTGATATTTTTATTTATTTACTGGTGAATAACTAGTATATCCCATTTATGGCCTTTTAGAAGAACCAATGCCAATTGATGAATGATTTTCCTTAGTTAATTTTAAATTTATATTATATTTATTAGGAGATGGACTTTAAATTTTATCCTTTCTTAAATATTCATCTTCTCTTCTTGGATTCATAATGTACTAATTTTTTTTTTTTATAATAATTAAATAAATATATTATAAAAATGAAATTCAAAATAAATTCAAAATTTTAATATGTAAGTTAAATTACTTTCGGACCTTCTATTATTTTCGAAGGGATTTCGTAAGTACCTGCACCAGGAGTTTTTGACCCTGCTTCAAAATTTATACGTTTACTTGAACCAAATCTATAATTAGGAGATTAATTTTTTACTTTGTCTAATTTAGGCGAATATTAACCTGGTCCCTAAAAAATTAAACATAAATTACAGATTTTAATTAAAAATATTTATAAATTAAATTAATATAATTTTACAATTTAAATATAATTTCGAGTATCGAAAACAACTCTTAACTTATCAGTCCCTATTTTGTATTTCGGATCACTTTTTTTTATAAAATCAACTTTTTACTCATACGTTCCAGGACCTGGTATATTTTAATTACGTTATCCCAATTTCTCTTCTCTTCTGGGAGTTAAAGCAGGTCCAATATTAGTTTTTAAAGTTGATTTCAAATTATAACACTAAATTAAAAATGAAAAATACAATTAAATAATTATTATAAAATAAAAAAAATTATCTAATTTAAAAATAATAAAAATAATTACACCAGGTCCTAAATTTTTCATTTTACCCTTTGAGCTACTTTATTATATAGGATCTTATCTAGTTTCACTGCCAAAACCATATTATGGCATGTCAGTTTTATATTTTATATCCATATAAGAACCAGGTCCAGGTGATAATGATCTTATAGCAAAAGTAGTTCTTTAACTATTTCCAATTCTTTATTAAATGTTTAAATTATAATTATAAAAATAAATATAATCGTTATAGATATGTAAATATTATTGAATTATATATAAAAAATATGAATACAAAAAAAATTATTATACTTTGATGAAGGTTAGTTTAGTATCGTAGATTTATTAGTTTCGTAAAATCCTGGTCCTGGATCTTTTTTTTTTTTTAACAGTAAAGTATCTTCATAAGTAGTTTTCGGTCGTATAGAATATTTAGGTAAATTTTCTTAGGTAAATTTGGGATCGTATGATCCTGGTCCTATAAAATTTAAATTTTAATTTAAATAACTATATCTTTAAATATCACTAACTTTCTATAAAATTAATTTGTCATTATTTAATATTACCAGGAATTTAATCTTTTTTTTCTAAAGATTTATATTTAATACCAAACTAGTAAGTCGGGCTTCTATCACTTCTGCTTAAAAATTTTACTTAAGCTTCATAATTTCCTATTAAAAAATATTTTAATAATCTTTACCTATATTAATTGAATTAAAAATTATTTTAATTTTTAACATAACTTTTTTCCACTAAAAAATATAAACAGTAAAAATATAACACATAAAATATTTATTAAAAATAAAAAATAATAAATTTTTATAAGTAATTTTTATTTCTATATTACCAGGACCAGGATTTTCTTTATTTCCCCATTCGGGCCTTTATTCTGTACCAATTTTCCATTTAGGAATAGCTTTTTTTGCCATTTTATCTGCTTAATATGTGCCAGGACCTGGAGTGTCACTTTTAATAATGTCTTCTAAAATTAACAATAAAAATTAAAGTACAAAATAACATAATAAGTAATAATATAACTATATATAAAATAAATATGTAATGATAAAAAAAAATATTATCATGATTTTGGAAATTATTATTGTTAAATATGCTTAAAAAAATATAGAATTTTTTACTTCTTTTACTTGTCCCTATAGAATATGCTTATACCATTACTTTATAATTAATTTTTAAGATTATTATTAAAATTATATAAAATATTTATCAAAAATTATAATTTTTTACTATATTAGAATAAGAATGAGAATAATAAAAACAAATTAATTTAAGTAAAAATTGTTAAGAAATTTATATCGAATTCATATTTGTAATATAATTTAAAATATATAGAATATTAATTTCTTTATGCTAGTATTAAATATGTAATAATTTATGAAAGATAAACATTTTATATAAAAATTAATAACTTAAGTATAATTTAACTTATTTAAACATATAATATAATTATTTTATAAAGCTATTTAATTATTTAAATTGTATTATATTAATAATTAAAATAAATGCATTTTTTATGAAAATTTTAAAAAATTAGAACTTTACAATTTTTTTAAAAAAGTATATATTCACAAAAAAAAATTTAAGTTTTATATGTTATTATTATATTTTATTATATTTTTCTTTATAAGGTATTGGGTTTTCTTATATTATATTGTAATATAAGAGCTACCTCATCTTACAATCTAATCTTGATTATATATCTTTATAATTAATTTAATTAATAATGTTTATTAAATTCAAAAAAAAGATGATTAATAATAAAAAATTTATGAGAAAATATTGAATTATATTTCAATAACCAAGGCTTTTTCCTTTTATTATATGGTATATTAAATACTAATAATTATATTTTCAATTATTAATTAACTTTAAAAATTAAAAATAAAATTTCCAAATAAAAAAAAAACACAAATAAACCTAAAATTATAACAGGAAACAAAGTATAAATAATTTAAGTTAACGTAAATATTAAAAAAAATGGATTATTTAAACGCAATTAAAGAAAATCAAGGAGGATTTGACTTCGATAACACTATTAGGTAACTTATATATAAATTTTTGTCATAATATTATTATTTATATAATACATATTTATTAAAAAATTTATAATATCACTAATAATTATTTAACAATAAAATTTACCATAATAAAATAGAAATAAACATATCTTGTAAAAAACTAACGCAAAATTAAGTTTCACTAAAACTGGTACTACTATTGTTGGTATGTGTTTCAAAGTAACATAGCTATTAATTTTTAATTTATAATAAAAAAAATTTAATAAAAAAATTTATTATATAGCAAATTTTATAAATGCAAAAACTTTTGTATTATATATAAAATATTAATGTAAATAATTTATTTAGGACGGAGTTATATTGGGAGCTGATACCAGAGCTACCGCTGGTCCTACTGTTGCTGATAAAAATTGTGAAAAACTTCATTATTTAGCCCCAAATATGAGATGTGCAGGAGCTGGTAAATCATTAAATTAATTAAAATATACACAAATACATAGGATAAAAAAAATAAAAAGATATAGATTATAAAAATTAAATAAATCTTAAATTATAAGTTTATTTTCCCAAATTTATCATTTGTCAAACATTTAAATAAAAACAATAAAAACAAATAGACAAATTAATATAAATATATGTATGTATGTAAAACATATTTTAATATTAATTGTGTTAAATTTTCATATAATTAAAAATTATATGTTATATTTTTATATTATATAATAAACTATATTTTTCATACATTTATATTTTCTGTGTTTAAAGGAACTGCTGCTGATAATTAATGGGTTACCCTTAAATTGGCTTCTTAATTAGAATTATAAAGATTAAATTCCGGAAGAGAAAGTAGAGTTATGTAAGCTGCCACCACAGTTGCCAACGATTTATATAGATATTAAGGACATATTGGAGCTTATTTGATTATTGGGGGTGTAGATGTCAGAGGACCCTAATTGTGTGAAGTTATGGCTAATGGATGGTACAAATTTAAAAATTAAATATAATATAATATATCTTATTATGTTATATTATAATTATAATAATGATATATTTATTAATTTAAGAATTATTGATGAAAATTTAATAGTTTTTTAATATTTTTATTTTTTTATTTTTTTTAAATTGATAATATTTTAAAAATATATATTTTTAGTGTTTTCTATAAACCTTATGCCACTTTGGGATCTGGTTCCGTTCATGCTATGTCTATTATGGAATCTGGATATAAAGATGATTTGACTGAAGAAGAAGCCAAAGAATTAGTATGTAGATGTGTTGAAGCTGGTATTGTTCACGATTTAGGGTAAAAATATAATTTCTTGAAAATTTAAATAAAAATCATTA
The DNA here is from genome assembly GCA_001447515.1 of Pseudocohnilembus persalinus. Classification (NCBI taxonomy): domain Eukaryota; phylum Ciliophora; class Oligohymenophorea; order Philasterida; family Pseudocohnilembidae; genus Pseudocohnilembus; species Pseudocohnilembus persalinus. The sequence continues at coordinate 98,717 of LDAU01000118.1, forward strand.
TCAATTTCTTGTAAAGCTAAATAAAAATCATTATTAATATATATATTAAAAATTATTAAAGATCTGGAAGCAATGTTGATTTATGTGTAATTAGAAAAGGAAAAACTGAATATTTAAGAAATTATAAATAGTAAAATATATTTAAATTTTAAATAAATTTCCATAAATTAATTGCTAATCGATCATAATATTTTTTTAGAGTCCATAGTTAAAAATAATCCGAACCCTTTGATTACAAATTCCCTAAAGGAAACACACGTAAATATTATAATTTTATTAAAAATTATAAAAACTTTATATAATTGTATTATTAATTTTTCTAGCTTTCGTTAAATAATTCGACATTAAATTTGAAAAAACTGATGTTACTGATAAAATGGAATTAGAATGAATTTATAAATTAGAAGTAAAATTAGGGATTTATTTATATTTTAAGTTAAATATATAACTTGTCATATATATTTATATTTATATTCACCTTATAATTCTAATTAATATTAACAATTAACTATCATATTCATATAACTTATAATAACTTTAAAACAATTTTGCATTTAAAATAAAATTAATATTATTTTTTACAGATTTAAAACATATCGACATTCAAAACCCTAAATTAAAATTTTAACAAAATTTATTCATTTATTTGTAGAAATATATAAAAAAAATTAAAATAGAAAAAAAACCTAAACATTCTAATAAAATAATTATAAAAAATAATATTTTTTTTTAGACATAAAAACTAAACAAAATCCTAAAAAATACATAAATTTCATACACATAAAAAAAAAGAAGCAAAAAAAACAAAAATGACTTCCCAAGAAGAAGAAAATTACGAACAACCAAAAACTTACATAAGATTATCTTACGAAGGCCAGCAAAAATATAAAGAACTGCAATAAAATTCAATAAAAAAATTCGGATTTTGGCTTTTCGTGGGAAATTTGGGCGGATTCGCAGTCGCTTAAGGAGTGCCCTATTTGCCTTTTAAAGAAAAAAAATTGTCAAAAGTAAAAAGATATTAAAGAATAGCTTTTTTTACCTCTTTAATTGCCTTTAGTTACCATGGATACAAACTGTCTAAAAGAGATTTTGTAAGGTCTAAAAAAAAATTGTTAGCTAATCCTGCTTTTACACTTACAGAGCCTGAGGAATATGGAAATTTAAATAGTGAATATGGATAAAATTAAGAATAATAGGAAAATTAAAAATGAATCTTTTATATATTTATTATTTTTTATCATTTATATTCCTTTTTTTAATTTATTTGTAAATGCTATTATATTATAAAATATTTACTTACTTACTTATTCAATTGTAAAATCTATTTTCTTGTTATCATAGTATAAATATTATATATTAAATGGGATACAAAATTTTTTTGAAATAATTGTAGTGAATTACAAGTTGATATTATCATAAAAATTTATATAAAATTATCAATATAATCTAAAATATTTTGCTTTTTAATTTTTTTAAAAAAAGTAAAAATTTGGGGATAGATATCCTTAATAATGCAAACCATACAATATTTATGTACTCAAAGTATAATATATCATCATTTTTAATTTTACTATTAATATATATTTATAAATCACTATAATAAAAAGGCATACAAATCCATATAAATTAATCATTTCAAATAAAATTTTTTAACTTCATTATTTTTTTTCTATTCAAATACAAATACAAAAAAAAATAAATATAAATTTTCTTTTAATTTTTTCAGTAATTTTAAGTATTTTTGTAAAAATCAGATAAAAATTTAGTTTTTCCTTCGTTTTTAACTTTTTCCAAATAACTGTACCCTCTGTCTCCCATAGCTTTCCAAGGAGGACAAATATATTAATAAAGATAAGTATGTTGTGTAATTTAATATTCGGCTTCCCAGGTCAATTCATAAGCTCTTCCAACTGCGTCGTCGATTAAACTGGGGTCTCTGTAATGAGCTCTTAAATGAATTTGGTCTTATAAATTTTTCATGGCTCCTACGCTAGAAACCTTTAAAAAATTATTAAAATAAATGACTATTTTTTATCAATTTATTGTTATTTATATATCTTAATATATTTATTATTTATTTAAGTGTTATGTTTATATGCATATTATAAATTGTAAATTATAAATTATTTTATGAATTTTAATCAGTATATGTATAATAATTAATTATGGGCGTTTTGGCTGCTTTTTGGTTTAGGGTTTGTTTTGTTTTTGTTAGCATTTTTTTCATAAGATTGATATTTTATCAATTTTCTTAGTTTATTCTTGATAATCTATCTTTTTTATTAATACTAATTTTAAATTAAAGTTTTGCATAATAAAATTCTCTATTTTTAAGGTTTCAAATTAAAATTTACTTAAATATAACATTAAAACCATTAATTATAAATTTTTTTCGACAAAATTCTTTCTATTTTTACAAAATTTAACTATAAAAACTAAAAATCTGCCCCAATATAATAAATTCTAGAAGTAAATATATGAATATATCTTCAATTAGCAAAACAAAACCTATTCCAAATAAGAGCCTAGACTACACATAATTAATCCATACATAAAAAAATCCAAATTTTTTTTATTTATATAAATATATCTTTTCTTTTTTTCTCTTTTAATTTTTTTACTTTAGAATTAAGATTGTGAATTCTCAAAATAAAAGGCATTAATCTACAAGCTTTTCTATACCATCTCAAAACTTTCATACTGGCTTAAGCCATGTTTTAAGACCTTTTTTAAGAAGGCAAATTTTCCAATTATTCATTTCCTCTTGTGGTAATAACGTTACCCCCTCTGTAAATAGAACCCTATCCTCCTTGAGTTCCAGGAGTGTAATTTAAATTTGACCAGTAGTGATCGGTTGACATACTTTTTTTATTTTTTAATAAATTGAATAAATTAAGTTTAATTAAAAATTAATTGATTGTATTATATTATATTACATTTTATTAATTATTCCTCTAATTTCTTACTTGGTTTAATTAATTAATTATTTATTTTTTTTGATTCTCTATTTATTTAATTGCGTATTGGATTGTATAGATAAATTGAAGAAAAAAAACAAATGATAAAAAAATTTATAAAAAATGATAATAAAATTTATATTCTATCAAAAATTAAGTTTAAATTAACATAATATAAGTTATATATGAAATAACACAAATATATAAAAATAAGTAACATTAATTTTAAATTCAGAAAAGAAAGTAGACGGAAATTAGTATTTAAAGACTCTTAAAGTTAATAATTTTAGTTTAGTGTAGTAAATTATAAATTTATAAATAAAAAAAAAGTATTACAATTATTAAAAAAGGTATACTGTTAATTAATTTTTTTAATTTCCAAAATTTGAACATTAAAAACTTATCATAATATAATATATATATATTTGTATTTATATGTCACTATTCTTCTTAAACACTCGGTAAACCATACTTAGCCCCAGGCAATTCCATATCATTTTATTATTACTATTATTATTAATTTCCATTATAATTTTAATTACCTTAACTTTATTTTAACCTAGTTTCTCTTGATTTTTTTAACTCTTATGTTTTTTTTGCATTTGTTAACGACATTTCAGACATTTTATATTTAAAAGTGTCTCTTTCAACCATATTCTAATTGTGTGCTTATTCAAATTCTTTTATACTTGTAACTAAAGCTCTTTTATCGTCTCTTATTTGTCTGAATAAAATTTCGTTTTCTTTTTAAGCTTTTTCATATTTTTTATCGTACTCATTATTCCACTCTTATTTTTATTTTACTGTTCTTTTTGCTGTTTCTGCTAAAATTTTTCTTTCTTTGTATCTTTTTAATTTAAAATTTAGTTCAAAAATGATTTGATTAATAATACATATATATATATTATTTTTAATTTTTTCTATTACTTTATGGACTCAATTCTTTCTTAGTCGATTAAAGCATTTACTTATTTTTCTCTAATTTCTCTTTCTGCACCTTACTACAAATTTTACCAGGCTTATTCTTCCACAAGTGCGGCAGAAGCATTCATATATTATCTTTTTAATTTAATTTCTCTTAAATCTTTTGCCAATTATTCTTCTTCCATTTTTTTTTAAGTTTTTTTACCTTTTATTTTTTAATGCACTTCCAATAACTGTCTAAAAAGATAAAAATTAGAAAAAAAAAGAAATTAAAAAAATAAACTTTATAAAATTAAAAAAATAAAAATTGAAAAAAAAAAGAAATTAAAAAATTTTAAATTAATTTAAGTTACTTTTCTTTTATTTCTTGTAACCTTTTTTTTTCTTCTTCTTATTTTCTTTTTTTTTCTAACCTTTCTTCATTTTTCTTCTACGCTAAATTTTTTCTATTTTCCTAAATTGCATCGACTTTCTTTTAAATGGAACTTAAATAATTGTCTCTATTATTTCTATTTTATTACCTTATTTCTTCCTCCTTTAAAGCTCTTTATTCTTTTACTTCCTCAAGTCTACAAAATTAGTTTATTATTTTTTATTATTTACAAATTTATTAAAAATAATTAATTTTTTTATTAATTTTTTATATTTATGTTTTTTTACCTTTCTCTTAATTATACCATACTCATTTCCTCAAGCAAACCGTATCCCATTGTTTCCGTAGGATCATAACCTGAAGTTCTTTTTCTAGGTTGTCTTTCTAATTCTTTTATTTGTCTAATTAATTCATCTCTTTTCGCCTTTTCTTTTTCCTACTCCTATTTCATTAAAATTAAAACTTTTTCCCTAAAATATAATATAAAATGTAAAAAACATAAAATGTAAAAAACATACATTTTTTAATTAAAATTTTTATTAAAATTAATTTAAATTTAAAAATTTTATTTTCATTACCTTTCTTCTAAATATTCATCATGAGCTTTTTTATTTTTTTCCACAATTTCCTGTCTTTTTATAGTAGCATTATCTTTTGTTGCCATAACTGACTCTTTAATTTAATTTTTTCTCACAATTTCTTCCTTTTTTTTCTCAGCAATTTCATTTGCAAATTTTTCAGATTAAGCCTTCATTTCTTATACAGTTAACTAATTTTCTTTTATATTTTATTCATAAGCCATCATAGCTGCTTCTCTAGCCAAAGCCATTTCAATTTTTGTTCTTTATTATTACTCTAGTTCTTTAATTTTATCCTAAAAAATAAAAAAAGGTAAAAATAACTTAATTTATATTAAAAAAGTATATTAAAAAATTTTTAAATAGGCACAATATAAATAAAAATATTAGTTTTATCTATATATATATTAAATTTTACTTCATGCTTTTTCTCGATTTTCCAGTTTTCAAATTCAGTAGAATCTCTTAAATTCCACTCTAAATCGTTCAATCTTTTTCTTTCTTTTTCTTCTTGTTCTTTTAATTTTTTTTCTTCTCTCAAAATTGCAGCCACATTCAATTTAACATCACTAGGTTCAGAAAAATCAGGAACTGGTCGGTGATAAGTTTATACATATTAATGTTCTTTTTTAAATTTCTCCTCATGTTCCTAATTTTAATAAATAATATTTTTATAATTTATTAAAATTAAGTTTTAAATATTCAAAGTACAAATAAAAAATTAATGGAAAATAAATTATTTATATAGGAAATCCAAAAATATCTATATTTTCCGAATTTATATATTTTTTTATCAAAATATTTGTAATGACTAAAAGATTATTTTTATTATATATATATTATTATTTTACCTTAACCAGTTTTTCATAATTTGATGGTCTTTCTTTTGTTTTTAATTTAAATTCTTCTTCTTCTTGATATTTACTTTTAGTTTATTCTTCAATTTATTTTTTTCTCATTTATTTTTACCTTTATATTTCTTCCAAACTAGTCTTGTTATAATCTATATTTACTACTTTTTTTTCCAATTTTTTAGGAATCAAAATTGGTTCGGGCAACATTTTTGGCTTAGGTTTTGTCAAATTGAAGGGTTTTTACTCAGTTGGTTATTTTTTTTCAGGCTGTTTTATAGTTTGTTTCACTTCTACATCTAAAGTGGATTCCAAAGTATTAACTAAATCACTTTTTTTACCCGTTGCTTTCTGCGACAAAGATGACAATAATTCAGCAATCTATATTATAAATAATTTTAAATTAAATTAAATTTAAACCAACGAAATTAAATACGTATGCATTATTATAATAATTTATCAAAATATTTTATTCTTACTTTTGGCAATCTCTCTTCTAATTTTCCTATTATATCATTATCTATATAATTTTCATCGTATACCTCTATCCATTTAGGTTTAACTAATTCAATTACCAAATCTATATCGAATAAAAACTCAAAAAATACATTCATTTTAACAGGATCTTAAGAATTAACCTTGTTTAATTTTATTTCAATATAAAAATGTATATAAAATATTTTTATAAATAAGATAACTGATATAAATAAAAATAAATATATGCATTTTTATTTTTTATTTTTTTATGTAAAAATTACCATTCTTTTAAATTCCTTAAAAGGTAATTCATCTAATCTAAAACATATTAAATAACCAAAAATATGATAAATGGGCCAATCATTTCTATTTGTTTTCGATTTCAAATTTTCAAATATAGTATTCGATAAAATCCTTAAAAATTCTTCATATCTATAAGTACCATAAAAAACCTAATCATTAATAATTTAAAAACAATGAAAATTAAATCAAAAATAAAATAAATAAATAAATAAATAAATATGTCTTAAATTTTTTTATTTTTTTTTATTTATTTATAACTTCAATTATAAAAAAAATATTGCATTAATATTTACCTATTTAATAAAAACCTATTCGGTATCTTCTAATTTTTTTTTATGCTAATTTATGAAATTTTCTGAGTGGGTATCTACAGTCATTTTAACAGAGTCAAATTCTTTAATACATTTTATACATAAATTTATTAATTCGTCATATTTCATTTTATTTTATAGGCTTGTTTTTTTTTTTTCTTGTCTAGAAATTTTGAATTTTATTTTGTATTTGGAATTTTGTTGATTCTTGTTTTTTATTAATTGGAATATTTTGTTTTTATTGTTTTTTTAGTTAAAAATTATAACAAATACGCTTAGTGGTTTTTATTTTAATTTTAGTTATAAAAATTTGTGTTTTTTCTAACAAATAATAAAAAAAACCTTAATTTGAATAATTTCGATAAAAAACCATCTTTAATAATAAATTTAAAATGTAAATAATACAGTAAAAAATTCATATAAAATTAATCGCAAAATTAAAAGATGTTTTTAAAAATATGAAGCATAAAACAAATTTATAACAAATTTTACTGCATTTATATAAATTTTTGATATATATTAATATTATAATATACATTTTTTATTTATCATACTTCAATTTAAGTTGTTCAATATTATTTTTTTATAATAAATTCGATAATATTTTAAGAAAATTATAATAAAAAAAATAATAATTAAATAATTTTAAAATTAGTATAAAAAAATTTATTAATAAATTTTAATTTTTTTATTTATACATTTTTATAAATAAATAAAAATAATATAAAAGTAAGAAATAAATTTAAAAACTTAAAATAAATTAATTTTTCATTGTTATTTTTAAAATTGTTCAACAATTTTATGCATTTCCTAAATTTCTTTGGATTATGAAAAAGATATTTAGCTATCTTAATTTTAGTTTTAGCTGTTTAAAATATTATTTAACATATTTTTATTTTTATTTTTATCACTATTTTCATTTTCATTTTAATTTACTTTTGAAACTGTTATACTTTTTTTAGTTTCATTTTTTTGTCCATCATTATTTTTATTTTTAAGATTAAAATTGCTCTACTCGTTAAATGAAAAGGAATTGTTTTAAATAGAACTATTTGTGTTGTTATTTAAAGTTTATAAAAATTAAATTTTGTTATTATTATTGGTATTACTATTATCAAATATATTAGAGTTTTGTTTCTAGTTTAAGTTAGCGTCAAAAATTTAAGAATTTTAATTTTTTAATTTTATCAATTTAATTATCTTATTATCTTTTATTTACATTGAATTATTTTATTAATTTATTTAATTAGTATTAGTGCCAATAATATTACTATTGGCCCCAAAACTGTTAGAAATTAGGGAATTGCTCGTATTGTTTATAGCACTGTCTTCTAAAACCTAACTATTTTTATCTGTATTCTCAATAAAGCTATTGATTTTTGTTAATTCTTTTTAATATCTCGAAAATATTTATTAAGAATTTTTATTAATATTATTACTATTTTAAGACTAAGAATATTCATTTTATTAATTTTAATTTAACTATTAGCTATTTTTATCATTATTATTGTTAATATCCTATTAGTTTTTTTGACTAAAACTGTATTTAATTTAATTTATGCTGTTAAATATATCTTTTAAATCATTTTTTTAACTTTTTAAATCTTTAATTTAGTTATTTTAGCCATCTTAAATAAAACTTTGGTTTTACTTATTTTTTTCCCTTGTTTAATTTTAACTAAAATATAATTTATGACCCTTAATTTAAGATGAAGAGCCTAAACTATTAACACCATCTTTTACACTACCAATTTTTCTTAAAGATTTTATTTTTTTACTTTAAATTGTTTTTCCATTACTATTGTTGCTATTATTAACCATATTTATACTGTTATTTATACTATTATAATTATTATTGTTTTGGTTTTAACTTTAATTTTAAATACTTTTGCTATTATTTATATCATTATCATTTTCATTACCATCATTATTATTATTTTAGCTACTATCTACATTACTAATTTATTAAACATTATTTTAAACCTAAATTTAACTACTATTACTTTATTTATTGCTATTTTAATTGGAATCAGCCTCTAATTTTAATTTTTTATCTATTGATTCACATTATTCCAATTCTTATTTTTCGCTTTTTTTAATTAAATCTTCTTTTTTTTATAAATTATTTTATGAATTTTATTAGTACTATTTTTATTATTCCTATTCTTCTCCTTCTTCCTCAATTTTATGCTAAATTTCTTAACTTTTTGTAGATTTTAATGTTTGATTTAAATTTGCAAAATTACTTTTCTTTATATTTTCATCAAATTTATTTAAATTTTATTCAATTTTTTTTAAATTATCATTTTAATGTACGCTTTATTTTTCTCTTATTTAGTTAAATATGTTTATTTTTTAAAAAGGGCTCAATTTTCCATCATTAGTGTTCAAATATTCTTCTAATTCTAAATCCTGTTTTGAATGTAAAAATTTAATTTATTTTTTCTATTAGGCTTTTTCTTTGGCCTTACTTGAATTTTTTTTATTTTTACTTCTACCAAATAATATTTTCTAATTTTAACTTTATGAGTCAAAATTACTCAACTTTATATCTGGTAAACTTTAATTTACTTTTTTTGATTAAGTTAAATTTTATTCTTAATTTTCATTTTTATCTTTTGTATTTTCTTCTTTATTATCCTTATTCATAAGTTAAAATAAACTGTATTAATTATTTATCATTTATGAAAAATTCCTAAAATTATTACTGTATTGGTCTAAATTATTATTATTAAATTATACGCTATTCAAATTATTTACATTTGAATTGTCTTAACCAAAAATATTTTAGAATAAATTGGTATCATTATTATTATTATGGTTATTTTTATTTTACCAGTTAAAATTAATACTTGCAAAATTTTTAGAATAATTACTCAAAAAGTTAAGTTAATTTGTATTAGTATTATTATTATTTAAATTTAAATTGTTATTACTAAACTAAATTGGAGAAGCTGATTAAAGCTAATTAATACCTTCTTATTTTTAATTCGCGTTACTATAATTTTAAAAACCTAGTTGTCTACTTTTTTAATCTATAAATTACTACAAAAACTAAGTTTATAAACCATTGAAATCAAGATAATTATTATTATTTGTATTATTTGCGTTTAAAATTTCTTTTTTAGGTGTGAAATTATTATTAGACAAATTAAAAAGTGATTGCATTTGTTCTCCAATAAAAAACTACATTGATTATTAATTAACTTATTCATTTATTTATTACCTACCTGTATTATTAATATCGTTTTCTCTATCAATTTAATTTTAATTTTATTATTATTAAACTTGTAATTCATTTTTAACTTATTTTTATATTTATTTAGGATTTTATAATACGTTACTATTTTAATTTATTTATTATTATGAAATATTTATTTAATCATTTTTTTTCTTCTAAACTGAATCTATTAGTTTGTTGGTTCTATTTTATTTGCTGCTTTTTTATAACTTTTTCTCAGTTAAATCATTATTTTTCGTTTTTTCTTTTTATTTTATTTAATAATACATATTAATTGCACATTAACTATCAGAATCTAGTCCATATCCTATCATAATATCAAAAATCTGTAAATTTTTTTGTAATGAGAATTAATTTAAGATACTCTCTTTTTCTTTTTAAAAATTAGTTTAGTTAAAATCATTCTCAGATTATTTTTAATCTTTTTTATCTATTTAAACCTAACCTCCCCATTTTTCAGGGTCAGGATACAAAATTAAGTCATAATTTAATTAATTTTTTAACCCTAACCATTTTTTATGCAAATAGTCTGAAATAAGTTTAACATGATTTTTTATTGAAATCCTGTTATAATAATATTTATAAAAAATAAATAATTTTGGATATATATATTAATTAACGAAAAAAAATTACTTTAATTCAAATCTAGGATGATTTTGTAACTGATATTAAATTTATCCCGTTTATTTATCTGCATAATCAAACCTTATCAATATTTTTTACTCCTTTTTCATTTACTCAGCCAAAATTCTATTTATTTAAATTGGTTTATAAAAATACTTTAAAATAAATTAATTTTATATTTATATATAATACTTTATATAAATTTATATATTTTATTGCATATGATTTTAAAATTATTACCTATCTTAATCTATCATATTATTTCTAGTTTCTTCATCAGATGATATATTAAATTCTTTGGAAGAAGCTTCTTTGTCGTAAAAATTTTCTTCTAAAGGTATATTTTACTACACACTATCAATTTTTTAGTTATGTTTTTTTTAAACTGCCTATAATAATATTTTTAAAAGTTATGTTTTATTTTAATTTATTAAATATTTAGTTGTTAAATAATTTTTCGAAGATAAATTTTTATATTTTTTTTCTCAACAGGTTTGCCACCCTTGTAACAAACTCTAAATTATTTTATAAAAATAATACGGATGCTTTTTGTTATTACAATCTCAATTGTGAGGGGGCACAAACAAGCGAAAAAAAAGAAAAAGAAAAAGAAAATAAAAATATTGTTTTTTATAAAAAAAAAGAGAGGATTTACTTCATCTATAAAGGACTCCTTAATTTTTTCTAATGAATTTACAACTTAAGCCAAATTTGAGAATAAATTATCATTATTTTTCAGAATTTCTTCAACCTAATTTCTATCTAGTACCTTCCCCGCATTTTGCGGATAATTTATCAAATATTATTCAATCAGTTTTTACAAAAAAAAGTGACTTGCTTCCTTTTTAACTTCTTCCCCCAGAAAAGTTTCCTAATAAAAAAATAATTTCAGGTAGCACTTTTTGTTATAAAATTTTGCTGTTTTTTTATTTTTAAACTTTAAATTTTTTTTTAAACCCCGCTTTTTACCTTTTATAAAAAGCTAAGAAGCTCTTAATAAGACCTCCATGCGGGAGTGTGGCTCAAAAGTTTCTGGAAAAAAACTGCCTTAGCTTTTTTCTCAACTGTTTTTTGCTTTTTAGGGTGTTATTGTTACCCTTTTTAGTCAATAGACTCAAGTGACATGACAAAAATTTGATTTTTTTTGTGTTAAAATAAAATTTCCCTTTAACAAACTAACAAATATATTTATATACATAATAAAGCTTCTTTTTAATTTTCTTCCCTTAATTATTCTATTACACTGCAAAAAACCCGTATATTACACACATATATTATATTTATAAAGGAATTTAAGTAATTAATATATAGAAACAAAAAAATCAATAATTAATGAATTTTATAAATTATAATATAAAAAATGCTAATTATTCTACTAAAATAATTTTTGTTTAAATACATAAATAAATTAAGAAATTAATAAATAAGAGAAAAACTTATACATAAATTAAATGGTTCAACTTGATTAAAAAATTTGAATAAAATTAAATTGAATATGTAAAAGATTAATACTTTTTATAAAGAATAAATAAATTTGATTTATATATAATCCTTTATCAAAACTAAAAAAAGCATACATACATACATACATACATACATATACATATACATACATACATATATATATATAAATTTTTTTAAGTTAAAATAAAGGGCAAAAAAAAAAAGAAAGACAATAAAATCAAGTAAATTCAGTAATACAATCTTATTTAGTATTTCTAATTAATAAAACTCTTTATAATCCCTAAGTCATATTTCTTACATACTCCATATAGTCAACTGCCTTTTAGTTAACGGGCTCGGGCAAGTTCATAATAACCAAATCGGCGTCTCCACTCTTAGATTTTATGTTATTATTTAACATATTAACCTAAGTCTAACTCATCACTGATAAAGCTCTCGCGGGCTGCTGTTAATCTTCGGGATGCAGTAAATTATTGTTATTATTATTATTGTTATTATTATTATTGTTATTATTATTAACTTATTATTATTATAAAGATTTTTTGGAGAGGTTATCGTGCAAGTCCATTCCGTAAGTTTGGGTGGGGTCTACGGGAATGTTTTTGAATTGGTCGGGGTATTTTTCGAGTTGGTCTCTTTTTCCTTCGGTAAGTAAAAGTCCTTCGATTTGTTGCCACTGGTCGATAGAAACTATTTCTACATTTACAGACATTTTTTACTGGTAAAGTCTGTATCTTTTTAAAAAGGTCACGACTAAATTTTAAATTCTTTGTTCTTCTTCTTCTTTTTTCTTTTTTTCGTCACTTTTTAAGGTTAAAATGTAAATATTAATGGGACATTTTCCCCATGTTGTGGATCTGTTCAAGAAGTAGGTCATTAAAATCATTAACCCATTTTCATAAGAGAAGGTCCAAACGTCGATGGATTTTTGATAAACTTCTTGCTAAAAATTAAAATAAATAAATAAATATTAATAAGATAAAATTTTACATTTAAATACAATTTATAATTTTTCTAATATTTTAAATAATTATTTATTATTTACTTTAGATCTTTTAGCTTCGGCTTATTTTTCCTAATCAGAAATAATTTCCATTTTAGGGGCAAAATTTTAATCGTTAACAGTAACCATAATTGCTTTTCCCATTCTGACTCCAAAAGCAACAAATTAAACAAATTAATCAGCTTTTTTAGGAACAAGTTTGAAATTTTTAGGGAATTCAGTTACAATAGTGTTAGGTTCAAGTCCTCCCAAACCAGCAGCTTACATTAAGAATAACATTCCTTAATGGGGTTCTTAATTTCTTTTTACAATTAAGGCTTCTTTTTCTTATTTTCCTAAATAACTAGGTATTTCTTCCTATTCTTTGTACATTACTGTTTTGTTAATGACTTGAATTTTTTCTTTTTTCATCCATTTGGCAATTCCTTCTTCTTGTTTCTCTTTTCTCATTAAATCGTCATAAGTGTAGTTTCCAGTCAAGTAATTTCCATAAACAATAAAAGAAATGTCTTTTTTGATCTATTGATTTTTAATAAAATTTAGATAAAGTAATGTAGGTAAATGAAAATTTGAATTAAAATAAATTAATTACCGATTCTAAAAAGAATAAAGCTCCTTTGGAATCAAGTTACTCATCATGAGGTTTATTAACGTCAAAGTCACCAACAACCAAAACAATAGGAATCCAATTTTTTACATGTTTAGTAGATTTAATAAGGCCTATTAAACTAGATTTAGCTTAAATCAATCTAATAGCGTCAACTGAATCTCCATAATTAGAGTCTTCATCTTTAGTTTTATAAACAATAATGAACAAAATGATAACCAAAATAACGACAATAATAAAAGACCACCAAGAAATAGCAATCATCAAGAAAATACAAAGGCCCAAACCTAAGAAACTCAAAAACTTATGGTAAAATTTCCAAGTAGGTCTCCAGTTAGGGAACTAAACGGTGTCCAAAAACAAGCAGCAAAAATTGACAAATCCGTAGCACAACAAAAAAAACATAGTAATAATCGGGGTAATAGCGTCAATATCTCCGATCATAATAGCGCACAAACAAATCAAGCAAGTTAAGACAATAATTCTTTTAATTCTATTTTTAAAACATTTACAACAAGTTAAATTATCATCTTCGACAATAGCGTCTAAAATCCTAGGCGCCCCGGCCAAGCACTACAAACCGGCGCCCGTAGAAGACAAAACAATAGCCACAATTGTTAAATATCTAGTGGGCCAGGAAATTTCAGCAGCTATTAAATATTCTTGAGATTACAAAGTGTTTCTGTCGCAAACGATTCCGAATAAAATTGGAGAAGTTATGTAAACGAAACTGGTTATTAATTGGGCGCAAACTGTTCCTTTGGGCAAAGAAGAAGAAGGGTCTTTTAAATCTCCAGATCTGTTGGCTCCGGCCATAATTCCCGTTACTGAAGGGAAATAAACGGAAAGTAAAATGAAAAAGTTGTTGTCGATGTATCTTGAGTATTTGTTATTTTCCCAGTTGGTTGAAGCTTCTCCTATTCCTGTTATTCCAGACGCGTATTAATATTTTTCTTCCATGTCGGGGAAATCACCATTTTCGTAACTTTTTCCACTTGTGGCGAAAAATCCTATATAAATACTGATAATAGCTAAAATAACAACACCTAAAAAGAGTAATCCAGTTTTTGCAACGTATTTTAACCCAACTAAGTTAATAATCATAATTAATACTAATAAAATTGTTCCGTAAAGTCTCATAGACAAATCTGTAGACCCTAAATCAAGCTTAGTTGCAGTAATAAATGACTCGGCAGCTCCCAAAATATACATAGCTCCTCCAAAGGTCGTACCCAAGTAAAAGCAAAATCCGACAGCTGTTCCTATAGGGGCTCCCATATTTCTGGAAATCAGATAATACGTTCCTTAAATAATAAAAAATATTTATTTATATATTTATTTATTAAAGTTTTTTTATTTTAAATTTTTAGCTATTCATTATATAATATATAAAATATCATATTTAAATTTTTTTTGTTGACTAATCAAAAATGATATTATATTATCATATAGAAACAAAGACATACTATAAGATTCATATAGAATATTTATCAAATAAAAAATTAATTACCTCCTCTAAAAATCTTTCCGTTTGTGGCAATGGCAGACAAAGACAACACAGTTAAAAATGTAGTACAACAACAAATAACAACAAGAACAACAGACTCAATTATTCCGGCTTCTCCAGTAATTTGGGGGACTCTAATAAACAAGAGGACACCAAAAATATTCTACATTACGGGCAAAAACACTCCTAAAAAAGTTCCTTACCTAAAATAGTTTAAAATGAGTTTAAAATTATATTCAAAAATAAAAAAACTTAATTAAATGATAAATTTTAAAAAATCTTTAAATAAAAATATATTTTTTAATTAAAAAATATAGATGAATATATGTAATTATAACTTTTTTGTTGAGAATTTTTAAAATAAAATAAAAAAAAATAAAAAAAATAAATAAAAATGAGTTTCTTTTATTATATAATAAAAAAAAATGTATGTATTTTTACTTATTTTAGGTACTAACATCATTTTAAGCTTCTTCATATTTAACACCTTTATCTTTAGAAGCGTCTCCAGGAGTATTTCCAGCCAAAAAATAATCTATTATTTAAAAATTTCAATAAAAAATATATAATTAATCTTAAATAAATGCTCACTGTTATATAGAAGTATACAAATATATTATAAAATATGGCATTTTTTTTTTTTAATTTTTTGTCTTTTTGGTGAAAAATTAAACTTATATATATATATTTATTATTTTACCGACTTTTTTGAAATATTTTAAAATTCCCTTCTAAAAAGCGGGATTTTAAATTTCATCTGAAGTGTCCTAGTACATATCTTGTTTCTCAAGCATATGCTCATTGGATTAGTAATTATCATTGATATTACGGGGTCTTTTAGCTACCTGTTCGACAGGGGTAGGGATATACATTGAAAGTTTTATTTTTTATATTTAATATAATAAGAGTTTTTTATATTTAATATTATTCTTTATTTAAATTTGGTTTTAAGTAAAGTTATTTTTTTTTTAAAAATTGTATTTATTTTTTATTTTTTTTTATTTTTTATAATTTTTTTTTTGTCTTAAATAAAAAAATAAAAATATAATAATTATTTTATTAAAGTTATGCAATATTAATTATATTAATCATGTTAATTAAACCAATAATGGTATATATTATTAGACGATATATATAGATTTAATAAAATAGGAGTAGCAGCAAATAATAATATAAATTATTATTATTCAATTAATCCTCCTATATTCATATACAGTTAATAAGAGAGCTATCAATTTATCATTAATAATACTCCTATTTTGTACTAATTTGATAATAATTTTATTTATTATATCTTAAAAAAAGAGGAGAAGAACTATCAAATAAATTTTGAAATATTAAATTATTTCAATAAAATATTAAATAAATTCAATCTCATCAAAAATAGGTAGATTGAAATTATTTTTTAATTTTATTATAGAGAGGAAAAATTGATAGAAGTTGTTTTTAGAAGAGTTATTTATTAATAAATTTAAAAACAATATTAGAATTTTTAAAAATAAATAATCATTAACTTTTAAAAAGTTTAAAATTATAGTAGTTTATTATATTTCTTTATAGTACAACGAAAATAAATATTCAAAATGTTTTTTATTTAGTTTACTCATTGATATTGCAAGACAATTATTTTGAAAAAAAATTACTCTTTTTGTACTAATAAAATATAATCTTATACAATATTTTAATATATGGATTCAAATAATATATAATAAAGTATAAAAATCATATAAAAATCTTCTTTTGTTTCTTTTGAAAATAAAACATAAAAGCAAATTTTTTAAATAATTTATAGAATAAAATTAATTAGAAGAAATATATAACACTAATTAAAATTATATTTATGAATTTAAATTGCTAGTTTTAATTTGATTGATATATAAGTTGTTTTTATTTAAAATATTAAAAATTAAGATAAAACAATAATATTCAAGAATTATTTTTAATAAAAGGTACTGATTTAAAATTTAAAATTTATATATGTTATCGATTGAATTTGTGTATAGTTACATAAATTTTTATTATTAAGCTTTTGTTTCATAATTATTTTAATAATATAATATATCTAATAAAATTATATATATATGTATTTATTAAAATAGACGAAAATAAAATATAATTTCACTCTTTTTATTAAGTAGAAAAAACCTTTTTATAAAATATAAATATTAAATATATGAAAATTGTGTGTAAAATTAAAAAAACATTTTTTTATTTACTTATAATTTTTTATCTCTTCCAAAAGCCGCCAGCAAGGTCCCTTAAGGATTATATTTTATATCAGAAATTTCAACTTTATCATTTCTTTCATTTTCTTCTATTTTATCACTTTTAGTTTAATCAATACAAACTTCAGAACTGGGTTAAATTTAAATATAAATTATATAAATAAAGATAAAGTTAAATTTTAAATAATTTAAAAATATAATAAACTTAAAATTAATTTTTATATTTATAATTATATATTTATATAGTGTATAATAATTTTATTCTACTATCTAAAATTTGATTATTAGCTATTCTATATTTTGTATAGAAGAATAAATTTTAAAATTTTAATTATTAATTAAAGTTAAGTTTTTATTTTTATTTTTTATCATAAAATTAAATTAATTATTCATAATCTAACTTAAATTTTAATTAAAAGTACTGCTTTAATTTTAAAAATTTTAGGTATAGGTTTTAATTAAATGTTTGGAGAGCAAAATATTTTAGAAAAATATAATTAATCTTCCCCCATAAATTTATAAATATAAAACATAGCAGTTTATTTATTAAAATAAAATGTAAAACATACACACTTACATTATTATTTCATATATTTATATAATAAATTATGTAAATTTATTAAAAAATTTTATGAGTTTTTTAATATTATGTTATATAATAAAAATAAATGTTTATTTTCTTTATATATTTTATTTTTTCTATAATTTTTCTAGTATTTTTTATTTTATTTTATATTGTTTTTAGAAAGAAAAAAATATTACTTTATATTCCATTATAAAATTTTTCCATTAATTTCCCCTGATGCAAATACATAAGGGTCATTAGGATGCCAACATAAACTTTTGACTTCAGATTTACATTTATATTCTTTAAATTCTTAAGGATTTCTTATATCATACAATTTAAT
Source organism: Pseudocohnilembus persalinus (assembly GCA_001447515.1). Classification (NCBI taxonomy): domain Eukaryota; phylum Ciliophora; class Oligohymenophorea; order Philasterida; family Pseudocohnilembidae; genus Pseudocohnilembus; species Pseudocohnilembus persalinus. The sequence continues at coordinate 117,073 of LDAU01000118.1, forward strand.
GGTTTTATCTGATCCACTTTGTAATATATATAAAAAAAAAAAATTTAAAAATAGTAAAAATTATTAATTATTAATTATATTTTTATTGCCTTTATTTTTATTTTATTATACTAGTAGATAGAAAATTAGATCTATTTATTTTTTATAAAAAAAAAATAATATTTTTATTACCAAGATAAAATCCAATTGCCATTTTTATGCCATAAAGATTTATTAACGCCAGAACTTTAGTAAATTTTCAAAAGGCTTTCTTTTTATTTAGGACACCATAACTAAATATAAGTTAATAATTTAAAATAAGAAAAAAAATATTTCCATATTATAATAATTCGATTATTCTAAAAGAATTAGTTAATTCTAAAATTTATAAAATTTAAAATTATTACAAAATTAATTTTATATTACATTAATGTATTTATTTTCATTTCCAGACATAATTATAGCTTGAGAAGGATGCCATTATAATTAATTTATTTTACTGTAACCTAAATAAGTAAAAAAAAAATAGAAATATATATATAAAATTTTAAGCCTATTATATTTAATATTTAATAAAATAAATATTTATAAAATAAGTAAATTACCTTCTATAAACGATTATTCTTTCTTTTTTGTTTCATAATCATAAACATGAATTGTTCCAACTTTATCTCCATCTCCAAAAGCTAATTTATTATCATCAGGAGAACAACTATAATAAAAAATTATACATAAATAAGAAAATACTATTAAAAAAAATAGGAGTTTTAAATTTTAATATTTTAAACTTTTTTAATAAAATATTAGTATAATTTTTTTATAATAATTAAAATTAATTTACCAAATTTCTTATATAGAATCTATTTCAGGGCTAATTCTTTCGGCGACATTCATAGGTTAATGGGTTTTTTTATTTCTTAAATTATTAGGATTAGGCGCAAGATAGTCAAGAACATATATTTAACCACTTTTATCACCTAATAATATATTTTTCCCATTATTCATAAGACATAACCCACCAATACCATTAATTTCTCCTTATTTCTTATTGATTTATAAAAATTTCAATAAAATTTATTTATTTTTAATTGTATATATATTATTTTCTAAATTAAAAAAAAAAAATAATTTTTTAAAAATATTTATGAAAAAATCATACATCTGGAAAATATCTGTCCTTATTTAGCGTTTTTAAATTAATTAAATGCAAATCAACATTTTTTTTTTAATCTTATTGACTTGTAATTTAATGTGTTCCTGTTAAAAGCTAAAATCCATTGTTCATAAATTAAATTGAATGCGCTTAAGAGTTTCTTGTATGTTTTGTTGCCTAGATGTAAATAATAATTAAATAATATTATACACATATATAATATAAAAAGATAAAACTATTATATAATATTTTTACTTCAATCGTCAAAATTTGGTGCTTACATATAATTTCTTAAGATTTTGATACGTTGCAAGTGGGTTAATGGTATTATTAATAGTATGATAGCTTAAAATAATAAAGTTTAGTATATAAACTTTCTTTTTATTAATATACATGAATAAAAAAGTATAAATATATTCTACTTGTATTGTAAATTATAGAAAATTTTTTCTAAAAAGTGATTTTTTACTTCATTTTTCTATGTATAGTAAATTTATTTATCAAAATAATTATGTAAACCTTCATATTCATCAGTAACATTATTTCTATTCTATATTGAAATAATAATTATAATTATATATTTGTTTTTTAAATAAATTTAGTAGAATTAATTTAAATTAGGTGTATATTATTAATAATTTTATCTGATTATTTAAAGTTAATATTATTAGAAATATTAGAAAAATATTCATATTACTTATAAAAAACTAATAATTTGTTTGGTATCAATTTTTTAAACTCCATCATTTTATTTTAATTACATGTTTTACTATTTTTAATAGAAATTTATGTAAATTATAATTACAAATTTTATGTTTTTTTTAATTTTAGAATTATTATGATTTTATTCAAAAAATTTTTTTTTAATCACTTATTTTATAAAGGTTACTATGAATTATAAATTAATATAATCCGTACTGTATCTATTTTAAAGATACATTTTTATATATGATTTGAAATTATTAAAATTTAAATTTGAAAAATACAAAATATTATACTATAGTATTTATAATTATATATCTTTTAATATCATTTATTAATATGTTCCTTCTACAATCCACTTAATTTTCTTCTATTATTATTCTAGTATAATTTAAATAGAATTAAAATATTTTAAAAAATAATAAAATTAAATTTATAAAAATTTTAATAAAATAAAAAAAGAAAAAAAATGAAAAATATATAATAAATTATTCTCATAATTTTTTATATATATTTCATAAATTGTGAAGACTACATAGAAGGACAAATAAAAATAATTAATAACACATTAAGAATTTATAATTTATAATAATGGTATTAGTTATTAGGTAATTATTTTTTTTCATATTACATACAGCATTTTAAAATTGCAACTTTAAATATAGATAAATATTAAAATACATAATTATAGATAATTATTAAAATTTTGATAAAAATGTCATTGGCAATGTTTTATGCAAATCTTTAGGATACAAAAGCTTAAATACTTTATAACATATTGAATGCGATGGAACTACCCCAATATATAATCAAAGTATATAAAATAAATGTTTAAATATTTTTTAAAATTTTAATTTAAATTTTGACGATATTTTTTGGAATTTTATTCGTATATAGTTATTTAAAGATTTGACTGTAATTCTGAAAATTATATAAACTATGATTTTTGTTATACCTAGTAAAAATATAATAATTTTACATATTAATAAAATTTTACATATATTTTTCTTATATTTATTTTCAATTAACGATAGGTATTATTATTAATTCAACTTATATGAAAGTACTAAAGATAAGTGTCTTAATTTGAGTTGTAATGAATAGTAGAGTTTTATAGAACTTTAAAAAGATTTTTAAAATTGCTATTATTATTGTTCAGAAAATTACGATGAAAATAAAAACACATGCATAAATTATGAAAATAATTCAAATTGCATTAATTTAAATGATATATTTTTAAATAATTCATTTGAAAATACATATAGTTTTTTTTATAAAGTTATATAGGTAAATAATAAAGTTAAAATCTTTTATATTATTATTACTTTTTAAAATCTTTATTATTAAAATTTTTATTATATTATAGCTTGGGTATAATTGTTTTAATAACTGTGATGAAAATATTGATTTAAATGTTAATTACGGTAAATGTATTAAATATTGCAATTAATTTGGTTAAAAAGGTTAGGTTGCTCAATTATTTTCAGATGATGTAAATGAAGCAGGAGTATTTTTAATGAAATGGTATAAATAAAGATATGTATTAATAATATTTTTGCCAATTTTATTGATACTTATAGGTTTTTATATTAAAAATGAAGTTAAATTAATAAAAAATATGTTTGGTTTTTAAAACGAACACAGGTAAATAATAATAAATTTAAAGCTTTTATTTTTATAGATGATTATAATAAAATTTTAATTAATAACCCTAACTATTAAGCGAAAAACTTTTAAAAATACCTTCTAATAAGATGAAAAACGAAATAAAGTTTGATTGATTTGAAAGTTTATTTTGCTTACAAGAATTTAAAACTTATACTTAATAACAATTTAATAAGTCTACTTAATATATATGTTGAAAATTAAAATATAAAATTAAATTATCGTTATACAAACTTATATTAAAAATCTAAAAAAAAATTAAGTTAAACCTGAAAATTTTTGTCAAGTAACACACAGATTAACAAAATTTTAAAATAACCAGTATTTAAGGTAACTTTAATAATTGTATTTTTCTTATTAAATTTTATTTGTTACACAGCTATTTTACTATTATTTTAATATTTATTTTATCATTATTAATATGAATCCTATTTTATTTTTTTTAATTATTTTTTATAAATTTATAAATCTGTTTTTTCTCTTTTTTTTCACACAGTTTATTTAATTCTTTTAACTTTTAATCTCTCCACCTCTATTCCAATTTACTCTTCTTTTTTTAACGCTGTTTTTACCAAATAAAGTCCCATAGCCAAACAAGCACCCAACATAATATTTTAATATATAGTTTCCTTTTTAATTTCAAAATAAAACCCTCTTCTATGATAAGCCTCGACCCTATCTTTAAAATCTTTCATTTATTTATCTGAAATAGGAATAATTGGTGTATTTCTAAACTCTTCAATGGGTCTCAAATTCGTGATAAATTTGTGAGGGTGTTCATTTTCCATAACTCCGGGCATATTTAAATTTACAGTCATGCACCTTCTAACATGGTCCATAAATTCTTAATTACTAAGTAAATTTCTAGGCACACATTGCTCCGGCCCCTTAACGGCCATTTATTTTTCCAAATCCTAACTAACATCGATAATATCTCCGTACATATCTTCTTCTATACTAAACTCATTTTTCAAGGCCAACTCATACTGTTAATAAGAAGTATTTTCATTTAATTTTAAAAGCTCGAAAACCCGTTCATTTATAGTCTCTTTTTCGCCCTCGGGGTCTTCAAAGGGGTCTGGGTAGGCTTCGATTTCCGGAGGCAAATTTGGAATCGGCAAATCGTATTTAAATGTCTTTATTTGCACTTATTTTCCGTGCTCGTCTCTTCCTACCATCTAATTTTCCAGGTCATTTTCTATTGGCGTCAAACTTTATTATTATTACTATTATTATTTTTTTTTGCTTTGTTCTTCTGTTTTTTTGTGCTGCTCTTTTAATTTTTCCTCTTGTTGGAGCTGCATTTCTCTTTTGCTGTAAGGGGCGTGGTTTTGCTTGTTTAGCTGCTGAATTTCGCTTAGTTGCTCGCTTATATCTGTGTCGTAATTGTGATTGAATTTGAATTCGTGCTTGAACATCACTTCGGGCTTTTTCTCGACTTTTTTTAAAATTGAATTTATTTCGTCTTATGATAAATCGTAGTCATCTTTATATTTGCTTTCTTTTTAATTTTTTTTTGGCTTTTTTTACTCGGTTTAACTTTGTAAACAGAAATTGTATTTGGTTTAGTTTGATAAAATTTATTTGCTTTTAGAAAGATTTATTTTTATTAGTTATTTGATTTATTGTGACCTCATTATTTTAGTAATTTTTGTTTTTTATTTATTTTTAAAAAATTAGATTTCTAAATTATTCAATACTTATTAATTTTATTAAAAACATAATTAAATAAGTAAATTGTTTATTCACTAATTAAGTTAACAAATTATAAAACAAATTTTAATTATAATTGGTAATTTTTTCTAAATTAGCGATTAACTTGCTTTATAATTTTTAATTTATGGCCAATTATTTTTTATCTCTAAACCAATTTTAATTATAGCTACATTTAAATATTACTATAATTGAAGAAATCTCACTATTAAAATATACTATTAAAATGTATCATAGTATAATTAATAATAATATAACTGAAATATATAAAATATAAAAAGCATATTTCTAATTTAAAAAATATCATTAATATATTAATACATAATGTTTAACTGCCATAAATATTTAAATTTTTAAAAATCAATAGTTATTTTTGTATAAAATATTTAATTCTACTTAAATTATTTGATATTCAAAAATTTTTATCTTTTTTTTTAAAAATTTGTTAGTTTTCATTTTTTTGCATATTTTAATCAATTTGAAAAAATAGTTCTCTTAAAATAATATTATATTTACATATTCCTTTAAAATATATTGATTTATACCTTTATATATATATTTTAGTATTTAGATGCTTAGCAAATAAAATTGTAGCCAAATTAAATCCAAACTGAATAACAGTATAACAGAAAAATAAATCTTTTCATATTTAATTTTAAATTTATTAATTATGATACTAACGATACCATTATTATTTTTACTTTTAATTCATGTACTATATAATTAATTGTATTTTAATAGCTAAGGTAATTTAAGCTATTCTATATAAAAAATGAACACTTCACAAATATTTAATTTCTAGCAATACCCTAGCCTAAAAATATAAATAATATATAAATAATTAAAAATAATAAGCAACAAAAGCCATCAATAAAAATATTTCTAAAAAAACAAAAACAAAAATAAATAATACATATAATATTTATATAAAAAAAATAAAAAATAACTATTAATAAAAGAAAACAGAAAAAAATTATCATATAAATAAAAAAAAAAAAATGTCAGCCAAAAAATTTAAAGTAAACGTTCCTAAGGCCATTTGTAGATCTCAAATCACAAATTTTAACGACATGTCTATGGAATCAGAAGAGGAAAATAATAACTTAGATTAATAGGGAGTAGAAGAAAATATTTTGGACTGTTAATAGTAGTCTTCTTTTAACGATCTCGATGAAGATTTGGATATGGTTGATGATATCGAAAATGATTAACAAAAGATGGTAAACAATTAAATTTAATATTATTTAATTTTATAAAAAATTTAGAGAGTTTATTAATTAAATGTTTTTTTTTTTTACATTTTTTTTTTTTCTTTTTTTTTTCAAAAAATCAGAATTTTAAGCAATTTTTTAAGACTTATCTAAACAAATAATCTTATAATAAAATAATTTTTTTTTATTTACCTTAAAAATAAAATTTTTTTTTAAATAAAACTAGGATGTAGAAAACATCAAATCATCTCATAAACAAAGCTCAGAAAACCAAACCAGCTCTAAAAAACAAGTTTCAATTCTCTCCAACAGTCTCAAAAAAACCTCTCAGGCCCTCTACAGTTCCCAGTAAAAAAACCAATCAAACTCAGAATTTCGAAATAAAAACCAAAATCAAAAAGAAATTTCGAAATCGACAAAATTTTTCAGCAATGGAAAATCTCTAAGATTTTCACAATCATTGTCTTCTTCTTAGCAACTTTCCATGAGTCAATCCAGATATAAAGACGAACTTGTGCCTGAAAATTTTTCGGAAATCACTAATGATAATTTAGAAGCCATTTCCGAATTCCATGAATAATTGGAAATGCTTTCGGAAAATAACATGGAAAATACGAGTCAATATAGAAAAACCTAAAAAAGACTAAGAGAATAAGTAAATTTTAATTTTTTTTTGCTTTTTAATAAATAATAATAATCATATATTCGATTAATTTAATATGTTTTATTTATAAATATTTTTCTATTTCAGATTCAGAATCTAAGAATTTTTAAAAAGGATTTCAGTGTTTCTAGAAGGATTGCCTTACAAAATTTATATGACATAGAGCAAAATAACCTGGCTAGTCTGAGTAATTGCGTTTTTATGAAATAAAAATACCATATATTATATTTTATACTAGACGTAGACTATTTACGACAAAAAGAAATTTTAACTTTAAACTCTGATTCGGAATATTTAGCAATTGCCACCTTAGGTTAAGATAATATTTTTCTATCCACAACTAATAAAGACCTCTACCATTACAAAATAAATGGCACAAATTTAAAAAAAATTTCTCATATAACAAATTTTTCCTCCCCCATAACTGTAATAAAACCCATAGAATAAGTGGATTTCTATAAAAATAAGGAAATTTTGATTTTAGGAGACGGCAGACAACTTTTCCTCTACAACATAAAAAAATAGAAAATAAAAAAAAATAAACTATTCGACCTAACCTTGCACGAAAACACGGAACAAATCTAGTAAAATTTATAAAAAAAAATGGAGTTACTAAACCAAAAAAAAAATTCCATCCAGCTAGAAAAACTGAGCCCCTAATAAAATCTCTCCATATTCAACTAAACCAATCAATAATCTTTACCTTAATAATAATAAAATCTATAACTACAATAACTATAATAATAACAATAACTTATAAATAAGTAAAATAACATTATCAATAACAATAACAATAACAATTATAATAATAATTATAATTATGTTAACAATAATAATTATAGTATGAATAATAATTAATAACTGAACACAGAGTCTGATGAGGACTATATAGAAACTGAATAGTAAGCCTAAATTTCTCAGGTTAAGTTAGCTAACGACTCTAATACTTTGGCAATTGTGGTAGAATAAACTGTTTTTTTTATTTCTTTGATTCCTGGGGAAAAAGGAAGTTTACTTGCCAAAAGAAATTTTAAAAAAAAAATTGAGTTTCTCGAATTTAATACCCATTGTTCTAAAGCATTTTTGGTTAATGAATAAGGTAAACTTTTTATTCATTTTAAGAAAATTTATATATTTATTAAATTATTTTTGAACTGTAATAGGTTTATAATTTAATTCAATTTTAACATTTTTTTTAAAAATTGTTTATAAATTATTATTTATTTTTGCATTTAGGATCTAATAGAGTTAAATAGTACTATTTAAACCATAATAACTGTCTCAAGTAAATATCCGAGTTGTATTTTGAAGGGCAACTTGTAAATATTTTAACGAATTAAGTGACAAAAGAATTTGTTCTAGTTAGAAAGAAATTTTCAAAAAAAGAAGAAGAATAAATATATTTCGACATTTTTGACAATAAAAAAAATAAAATGGTTTTAAAAGATTAATTAAAAAATAACCATATATATCCCTTAGAGGGATTTATTTTCGATAAATCAGATTCACTATTATTTGCCTTTTCTCCAGATTATATCAGAACTTTTAAATATTATAATTAAAAAGAAACTGAAATGATTAGAGAAGATATGGCCAATACTTTTCTATGATTTTTATTATAAATATATATACAATAATATAACTAACTAATAATATTTTTAATAAAACTATAATATTTTAAATATATATCCTTTTATAAATTTTATAAAAACAAAATCAATCGGTATATCTGTTCTACACCTACCTTATAAATTATAAAAATTATTTATATTTCTTTAAATCCTTATTTTTATTTAAATCTTTTTTTATATCCTATGTTAAAATTTCAGTAAAAACAAATATATTGAAAAATCCTAGAGATCATATTTTTCATATCTATTAAATTCTAAATAAAAAAAATTGAAATCAATTTAATTATAAAATTAAAATAAATTATCAAAAATAAAATAAATCAAACACAAAATGATTGAAGATTTAGAGATATACATTACAAAAGAACTAAAAAATTTACAAGAAAAGCAAACAAACATAGAGAGCCAACTAAAAAATCTCCAAATAAATAGCTAAAATTCAGAAAATTAATAAAATACAACAGAAATTTCTAATTCCCCTCTTACAAATGATTCTTAATCCATTTAAAAAATCGCAGATTTTTTTAAAAATCCTAAATAAAAAACAACCTCACAAAGCCAACAAAACCAAGAAAACAAAAATATAAAAGAAATTTTACTATAGTCAAAGCAGTCATTTTTAGATTTACAAGAGCACTCTTAAAAAATAAAAGAAAACGTTTCAAACATCCAATAAATTTCCTCGGAAACCCTCAAAGATTTCGAAAAATTAAAGCACCGAAAAGTAAATTCCGAAAAACTTTTGAACACAATAAACGCCTTTTTACAATTTAAAAGTATTTAAGAGGCCCTGAAAGTGGCTCTCTAAGAAAAAAACATTAAAAATTTGATATAATAAGTAAAAATTTACATGGAAATAGAACCCTTTTTAATATAAGACTTTATTTCTAAAGAATAAGCTTATAATATAAAAATTCTTATGGAATAAGTATAGGAACTGTAAAAAGACGTTTTTAAAGAAGCTTTGGCCAAAAATGATTAAAATCTAATTGTATAATGCAGTTAGTTACAAAAAGTAATTTATTATATTAAAAAAATATTGTTTTATTTTTTTTTTAATTATATTTTAACTTATTTTTAATTTTTTAGTATTTATAACATATATTTTTAAAACTTTTTATAATTTATTTCTAAAAGTTTTTATATATATTACTTATTTCTATTTATTTCTTTTTGTACCTTTTTTTTTTTTATAAATTATATAATATTTTGTTTCAGATATTAAAAATAGATGATTAAGCTTTGTAAAAAATACTAGATTCTTATTCAGTTACATTGGAAAAATAATTTAGATAATATGAAGACGAAATGTTTTCAACAATTCCAACCAATTACAACTCAGATTCTTAATTTTTTGTATAAGGCCATTATAAAAGACCTTTTTTAGAATATTTTATATAAATTTTAGGCTAATTATGGGATACCTTTGAATAATATGCATAAAATATTTATTAATATTATGGTATTGAAGGTATATAACTGATGTTAAAATAATTTATAGATATAGTAGCTGGTCCTGTTGTTAAAAGTTTATTTAAAAAAATGAACAATTTTTACATGTTGGACAAACAGTAAAATCTTAATAAATAAGAGTAAATTGATCTTTTGTACACTTATCTAGAAGAAGTTTCTTAAATCTCAACTTAAAGTGAAAATTTCATTATGGAAGTTGTAAATAAGTTATATAATATTTTAAAAAACATTTCAAGTTAACAAAATTATTTTTCTTTATTAATACATAATTATATATATATAAATTATAAAAAAGACATAAGTTATAGAAGAACTAGAATAAGGAAATAAAGAGTCTTTTAGAAATTAACTGGAATAAATGGCTATTTAAGTAAATGTACTACTTTTACTAGGCAACTATATTTAATATGTAGAATAATATTTAAAGTTAAAAATGGTTTAAATTTTGGAACAGTCAGACTCTTACAAAGCTCTAGTTAATTTTAACAGGCAATTTTTTAACTAATTTTTAGATAAAGAAGAATAATTAATTAATATAACTGAACTGTGCCAATTTATTGACGAAATATTTTTTATAATAAAACATATACTAATTTTAACCTTAGAAACTTTACATAAAAGTTCAATATGTGCTGTAATTCAAAGAGTTTCTAGCAATATTTTGAACGAATAATTTATTGGTATTTTGTTTTAATTACTATAATAATACTTGAAAAAAGATTACTTTAACCAGGCTTCTATTTGTTTCACATCTAAGTATAAAGCACATAATACTTTGATGATTATTTTATTTAATAATTTAGAAATGGCTATGAAATTCCAAAAAAAGGTAATTTGTAATGTTTATTAGGTTTATTAACTAACTATATTAGAGATTATTTTTTATTTTTTATTTTTAATTAGTTATCTCAAGCTTTAAATACTGAGTTAAAAGAAATATTTACAGAAGAAGATTAGTAAACCATTATAAAGTCAATTACTTATTGTATTGATGAAATGTAAGAATAAAATTAATAGAAACTTTCTTAAATAATTAATCAATAAATGGATGAATTTACATAATATATGAATTTAACTTTAAAAGAGTAGTTTGATGAATTTAAAAAAATTAATTTCCAAGTAAATGAATCTTAGTTACAGTAAAAATATTTTCTAATAATTTTGAGTATTTATTTAATATTTACTTGCATTTTATTTAAGTAATAATTATTTAAAAGGTAATATGAAAGTTAGGATACTTTTTCTAAAACTTTTAAAGTTTTGGTTAAAAAATATTTAGAACAATGGAAAACTCAGTTAACAAAAGATAATTTCGATATTTTTATCACAAATTTATTAAAACATATAGCAAAAGAGTTTGAACAAATTATTTTCAAGAAAAAATTTTTATAATTAGGAGGTATTTTGTTAGATAAAGAAATAAGGTCTTTAATTCCATTCTTTTAAAATATAACTGAAGCAAATATAAAACCAATTTTTAAGAAATTAATTTTGATTTCGGAAATTTTGATGCTTGAAAACAGGTAAGACATAGAAGAATTTATATAAATTAACTTAGATACTAAAAATTAAATTATAACTTAAGAAGAAATAAATGCAGTTATAAAATTGAGAATCGACTTTTCATTCTAATGAAAAAATAAATTATTTTTTTTACAAATCTTATTATTTCATAAAATAATAATTATAAATATAGAATCAATAAAAATATTTTTATTACTTGTTTATTCAATTAGTTCTACTAAGAAAACTGTATAAAACCAAAATATAAATAAAATAAACTGTTCTTTACTTTATGAATTGATCATTAGTATAATATATGATTAGTAAAAAATTAATTATGAAACCCAATTTTTAACTTTATTAATCTAATAACATTTATTTTTTGTTTAATAATGAAATTCAAAATTTCTAAATTAAGAAGTATTTGCAAAAATAAAAAATTTTATAATTTAATATTAAATTAAAATCCACAAATAATTATAAAAAAAAAACTTTTATTTTACTAAATATTAAACTCGCCTAAAATATTTATTCAGTTAAAAATATTCCTAAATTATTAGCTCATAAAAAATATAAGAAAAATAATCGTATATTAGTCAATATATTCTAAACAATAAAAAATATACAATTATCTTGATTTCTCAGATTTTATAATAATAAAATTTAATCCTAGAAAATTAATAAAAATAAACAAATTTAAGTTTAAATAAAAAGAATTAATATAGAATAATATGTCAAAGTTAAATTTATGGGACATTTTAACAGCTAATGATGATCCAGAAGAAACATTTGAAATATTAGATTTATTGGGTAAATAATTATAAATCAAGAATGTTAATAACTTAATTTACAAAAATTTTTTATCAATATGTATTTTTATAAATTTGAATAAATGAAATCAATTATTTTAAATATAGCATAAAGTCTTAAATAACATAAATATAATACATAAAATAAATTTACAATAATCTTATTTTATATGTAAATAAATAATATATATATATAAATATTTTTAAAGTATTATAATTAAATTAGGCCAAGGTAATTACGGGTCAGTTTATAAGGCCTTACATAAATCAACCGGAGAATTAGTTGCGGTTAAAATTGTTCACAACACAGGTGAAATAAGTGCCTTAAAAAAAGAAATAATAATTTTAAAAGAGTGTTAAAGTGAACATATAGTTCGTTACTATGGCTCTTATTTTAAAGACAATAATTTATGGCTTATAATAGAATATTGTTCAGCTGGCAGTGTTATAGACCTTTTAAAAATAACTAAATAATAGTTAAATGAGCACCAAATTGCTTCAATTCTTTATTTTACCTTAAAAGGACTTTAATATTTACACTCTAATAGAAAAATTCATAGAGATATAAAAGCAGGTAATATTCTCCTTGATCATAAAGGCAATGCGAAATTAGGTGATTTTGGAGTCTCAGCCTAGTTAAATCACAGCTAAGCTTATAAAGATACAGTTATTGGAACGCCTTTTTGGATGTCTCCAGAAGTATTTATCTTTATTAATATATAAATTAAAAATTAAAAATTAGAAATAATTGATATTTTATAATTTTATAAATTCATTTTTATTAAAATATATTTAAATTATCAGATATTAAGTAATAATAAATATAATAATAAAACTGATATATGGAGTTTAGGCATAACAGCTATTGAATTAGCTGAAGGTGAACCTCCATTTAGTCATTTGCACCCATATAGAGGTAATAAACAAATAAAATATTTTAACTATTTAATTAAACTATCGCATATATAAAAAAATGATTTAAATTTTTATAACAATATTTTATCTTTAATTTTTAGCAATGTTTATAATAAAAAATAAGCCTGCAAAAGGATTGACTGAAAGGGAAAAATGGGGAAAATAATATAATGATTTTGTAGAATAGTGTTTATAAATGGACCCAGAAGTAAGACCTAGTGCAGAGGATTTACTTTAACATCCATTTATAACTTAGGTTTAAAATAAAAGCAAAGGAATTTTAAGTGAATTAGTATATAATTCAATAGACCAAATTGAACGGTATAGAAATAATTAAGCTAAAAAAAGAATCCATAATAACTCGAAAAATTAAAATAATATAAGTAATTAAATAAGTGGAGATAATTCAGAAATTCAAGATTGTAATTTATTAAAAATAATTTTAATTTTAGATTTTTTTATAAAGTTAAGGCTTATTTATTTAAATTCATCAAAAACTTTAAAATTTTATTTTTAAATTAATTAATATATTTAATCAGAATCTTAATTTTTTATCAATCACCCTGGAACTATCAAAGAAGATAAAAATAGTCAATAAGTAAATACATTTATAGAACATAAAGATAACGATTAAAATTCTAAATACTAAGATGAAACGGGAGAAGATTTTGAAATAAATTCGATAAATGGGGCAACAATGGTAGTAAACCAAGAAAGTGAATAAAAAATTCAATAATTTCAATAAAAAATACAAAATTAAAAAGAAAATCTGTAAGAATAATAAGATAATAAAAATAAATTTTTGCTTGTAGCAAAATTAATGGAATAAGAAAAAATTTTACCATAATTTACAAATAATAACTGTAATGCTAATTAAGTTTAGGATTCTTAAAATAATTAAGATAATTAAGAATAAAAATAAAATAAATTTATTGATAAAACTTAAGAGAAATAAAATAATTTTAAAAAATTTAATTAAATTGAAACATAAAATAGTATATTATAAAGTAGTTAGTATAAGGATATGAACTTAAAGTAATTGATTGAGTAAAAGTAAAAGTTGTATGAAGAAATGACTTAAAAAATCTAAGAAATCTAGCAAATATATTTCCCAAAAATCTAAGAATTTTAATAAATAATATAATAAAATATAATAAATAATTAAAACAACGTGAATTAACAATAAATTTAATAAATTAAATAAAGTGAAGAAAATCACTAGTAATTTATATTATAGTAGCAAAATTATATACAATAATTAGCAAACTTACCTTTTAGCTTTTAAGTAGACTAATAGCAATCCTTATAAATAAAAAACTATTAAATTTAGTAGCATTAAAAAGTTAAAACTTAATAAATATTTGAAAATTCAAATGATAATATCGATGTTTAAATTGGAAATTAGAATCATGAAAAAAACTCTAAAACTAAATAAAAAATAAAACAATAAGGGCCAAAATCTTGCTTAAAAACTAATAAAAAAAAATACAATTTGCCTTTCGAATTTGCTCCAAAATAAATTTCATAAAATTCCAACACCACTAACACTTCAAGCAATAATATAAATAACAGTGCAAATAATATATAAAATAATCTTTAAATTAATAAAAATAATAGTAAATAAAATTTAAATTTGAATATAAATTTAAATAGTTCAAATTTGTTCAAATTTAGCTAGGAAAATAATTTAAAAAACAAAGAAATAGACTCATTTTTAACTAATAATTATAATAATAGTAACAATAATATTTATAATTAATAAAATAATAATTTTAATAAATTAAATTAAAATTAAGTCTAAAAAGGAGCATTTTTTTCAGATCAAAATAACTAAAATAATAAACATTTCCTATATTAAATGAAATAAAAAGAAAATAATAATTATCATTAAAATAATGGAAATTTTAAATCATAATAATTGCAGTATTTTAATACTAATAATAATAATTGATAATAATGATTAACATGTAAATACTAAACAAATTAAAAATTAAGTTATCTAATGCTTTTATTTTATTCATTATAATATATTTAAAATATTTTAAAAATTTATTTTATTTTTGCAGAATTGAAAATATAATTATAAATTTTTAATATATAAATTAAAACTATACTAAAAACTATATACTTGATTATATATTATTATTTAAAACTTGTATATTAATAATAATGTATATTATAAAAAAAATATCTAGGATATATTAAAAATACTTGTGAATTTTAATAATTAATATAATCAAAAATACTTTTGGAAAAAATTTTCGCCAAATTTAGCAATTTTATTTTTTAAAATCATTTTTTTATATTTTAATTCTATTATTTTTATTCTTTTTATTTTTTTAATTGCTATTATTATTAAAATATTTTAAAAACATTTTTTTTCTTTATTAATATTTTTTTTTTAAATTAACTTTAGTCCTATGATATTTAATTTATAACAGCTGAATTTTAGTTATATTTCTGTGAATAATCATTAACATTAATTTATTAAAAATTTTAAGATGATTATTAAATTCCCTAAATTTAATTAGATTTACTATTGGTTTTAGAATAAACAATTTAACTTCTATTATTTAAGTTTCCTAATTTTTCCAAACTATTATTACAAATGTTTTTATTTTTACCAACACTATTTTATATTTCTTAATTCTAGTCAAAGATCCCGAATTTACTAGGTTTTCGATAATTTTAACTAAATGTGCTAAAACTTATATCAGTATTATTCGTTACAATATTTTTCATATCAAATCCTGCAGATAAATTTTAATCATTTATACTATAATATAAAGAATTTTACACATCCCCATTATATTTTTTATTACTTAAATTATTATAAAAATTAATTTATTATCCCTTATTAGAATTTAAGTCACTTATTAAATTTTTCAATTCACCAAATTTGTTTTTTATTTTTTTGTACACTATTATTTTTTTCGAAAATGATTTAAATTTGTCTATTTTATCTTGATTTAAATTTTTCTTATTAATTTCAGTATTAAATTATCTATTCTAAATTTTTTGTTTTTCTATATGTTACTCTTAATGTAATTTTCCACTTTTGTAAGTTGTAGCTGATTGGATATTTCTTTTCAAGTTTGTTTTCATTTAATTTTATACATTATATATTTTTTCTGAAAATCTTTATGATAATTATTTATTTATACTCAAATTTTTATTATTAAGATTTTCATTCAAAGATAATTTTTTGCATGATTAATTTGTATTTTAATTTTATATTTTATCTGAACAGACATTTTTACTTTCTTCCAAAAAATTTGGCTACAAATATTATTCATCCATATCTTAAATACTCCATTTTTCGGGACTATACTAATTTTAAGTCTTTTTTTATTCCGATAAAGAATTTTAGTCTTTATTTTCTACCTTTTAAGAAGAAATAGAATTTTAAGAAGAAATTGTAACTATCTTTTATACATTTTATTTTTCAATTTATTAAATTTCATTTTTTTAGTTATATTCATTTTTATCAACGCTTTTATTTTTTACAATAGTATCAATTTGTCTATTTTTTTCTTTTTCTGATTAAAACTCAATTTCCTTTATATAATCAATATAATCATCTTAATTTTCCCAGTTTTCTTCTTAACTTTCCCAAGCACTCACTTATTAAACAGAAGCTTAATTATTAATATAGTTGTTTTTAATAGTAAAATCTTTTTTTAAATTGATATTTAAGTTTTTCCTTTGTTAGCCCGCACTTTTAACTCGCTATTTTATATTATTTTTTTAATTATCTAAATATTTTTATTAATTACCAAAAATACCATTAGATAAATATGATATATTTAAACTCTAATTTTATTTATATTCCAAAGAATTTTCATTATAATTTATATCGCTATTATTTTATTCAAATTCTTTAATTTAAGGTTTATTACATAATTTACCATTTTAATAATAATTACTATAATTATAAACATCAGATTAATTTTTATCTTTAATTTTAGAATTTATTATTGCCAAATCTTTAAAACTTATATCTTTTTAATTTAATAAATAGCTAAAGCTTTTTTAAAGTTATTACTTTGTTAATTCTCTTTCATTTACATTTTATTAATTTATACTTTAATTTAATTATTATTTATTGAATAATTATGTAAAATTAATACTTGAAATTTTTTCTCTTAAAGGAGTTTTAGTATATTCGTCAATCAAATCATTTTTCGTATATAAAAAAGGAGATTTTATTCTCAAAATTGAACAAGAATTACTTTAATTATTTAATAAATTATTTATTTGAAATTTTCTTTTTTTTTTTTAACTTTCGCTTTCCTTATTATAAATATTATTTCCATTCTTATTATTTTCGTTATTATTTTAATTTGTTTTTTATTATTATTAAAAATGATCATTTCCGTAAAATCCTTAAAAAGTATTGAATTTTTTATTTTTATTATTGCTACTACCCTTCTTATTCTCATTGCTTCGTTTATTACGAGATATCCCTCTCTTTTTTTTTTTGCCTTTTTTTTGTTCATTATCCTAATTTTTTTACAATAAGGCGCTTTAAATTCTTTTTTAGTTATAATTTACATAGTATTCTGGAATTTTTCTCACATCATTTTACACAATACTTTCTGAATCTCCATACTTTTTTAGAAATTAATTCTTTTATTTGATTTTTTCTCTTTTTTTAGCTTCCCTTAATAATTTTTTTAAATGTTAAAAAAATGAAAGATTTTATCATAATTTATAATAAAATTAGTACTTCCATAAAATAAATTATATTGCTAAGTTAAAAATTACTATAACTTCAAATTAAATTCTTCAATGCCAATAACTTTATCTTGTAACTACTTCGCAATTTATTATCCTCTTTGAGTTTCACATTTTTTATTATCTTCATATTAATTTTTATTTTACTTATCATACAAATTTTGTAAACTCTACTTTTTTTCCATTTTATTTTAAATATTGTAATTTTAATATATTTCTTAATTTTAATACCCATTTTATATTTATTTTTAAGCAAGTAATTAAAAATATTCTTTTTCGGCACTCTTTTTTACACCTAATCCTGGTTGATCATCCTCAAAAATCATTTTTACTTAATAATCACTTTCATCATATTGTTAAGGCCTTAATAATTTATTAGCTTAATTAGATTTAAATTCTTATAATAAATTTTATAAATTTTTTTTGGAAATTTTTGTGTTATTCACAAGTATCATTTATTTTCAATTATCTAAAAATTTGTAAGTATAACTTTTTAATATATAGGTATGGGTTTTTTACAAGGTAGTATACCAATATTTGTTTATTTTTTATTTTTTTGGAAATATTATTTTTCTAATATTTCGATTATTTAATATAATTAATTATATAAAACCTATCATTACAAAATAAAAATACGATATTTAAAATTAATATAATTTCTTATAACATATAAATAACAAATATTAATACATTTATTAAAGGAATTAGTTAGTATAATATTATATTTATAGTGTAAAAATTTATAATGTATTTTATTTTATTATAAAGATCATAAGTACTTGGTTTTATAATATTTTATATTATTAATATAAACATGTTTACATAATAAATTATCATTGAGTCTTAATAATAAATATTCTAAAATTGGGACAATAAACATTTTTAAATTGAAGTTAATTGTTTTCATTTGACTAAATTTAAACTACCAACATTATTTTTCTCATAATTTCCAAATTATTAGCAAGTCTTTTAATACTAATTTTTTATTTCACTATAAATACATGAATCTGAATTTATATAACCAGCACTACTACACCCTACATAACCAAGTATTTTTCTTTTTAATTTAAAGGATTTTGCAATAGGTTTTGTAGGTGCTGAAAATTTCTTCATTTATTTATAATCAATATTTTTTCTATTTGTAAATTATCCATGTTCCTGCATTTCTTTGATTTCTTAATACCTATATTCCGAAATTTCATTCTAAATATCCAAAAATTAGTCACAATTATTATCTAGTTATATTTGCTCATCTATATTATCTATTAGTTCACTTTCATCACTATTAATTAAAATAGCACTATTTTTATCTATATTTTCTTTATTTTTTTTATTTATTTTTCCAGAATTTTAAAAATTATTATTTTACACACTTTTTTCACTTTTTTTCTAATTCTATGGATTTTCTGTTAAATCCTAATTAGATATTTTATTTTTATTTACTTTATTAAAGCTGCTTAGATATTGAGTTTTATTATCAATATTTTATTTTTAATAAATATTTGTATCGAAAGTTGTTCTTTCAGTAGTATTTCTATAGTTTATTAAATTTAAATTAGAATATGTTTATTTGCCAAAACTACTGCTAAAATTATGCATTTCCCCCTCTTTTTTAGATGATTATAAGAATTATTATTACGTATTACTACTTTATGATTTATCTTATATTTTTAGTTTTTTTATAATACCGATATTATCTGTATTCAACATATATTAGTCTTGTTAATCATTTTTTGTAATAGTTTTTTATTAAATATTTTCATTATCGTTACTTATTAGTTCATCCGATTTTGCATTTTCTTTTCGATCACTGAGTTTCGAATTAGATTTTCTATTTTTTTTTTTAAATAAATCAATAATTTTAAAAAATAATTATTTTACTCTTTAATTGGCAGACTATAATTTAAGAAATCAATCAAGTTTGAATCCGATTTTTCATGATCATATTTGGTAATTAAATCTAGATATTCATTATTTTTTACTTACACACCTCAAAAGATATAAAAATACATTTAAAAAACTTATATATTAATATATATATATATTAATTGCAAAATTTACCACATATATCCACTTTTATTTCGGCTAATTTATTTATTATATCAATTAAATGATAATCCTCTAATCCTAATATTTTAAATTATTTAAAAACTAAGTATATAGCTCTATCAAAGTGATATTCACTAATTTAATTTTTTTTATGAACTTATTTAAATTTTTCAAAATCAGGCATCTGTTTATTTATTTTAAAAATATAAAAAATTATCTTTTCAAAAAATAATAATCTTAAATTATGAATTAAAAATTATTTTTCTTGTAAAAATATATAATTTTATTTATCAATTACATCTGATGGCCCGCCAAATACATATTTGTAATAATTTATCATTTTTTAAGTATGCTCCTATTTTAAAATTAATAATTAATTTCTTTTTATATATTATTACATAATTTTTTTATAAATTATTAAATAACATAATTATTAATAATTAGAATCTTATGATAAATTAAAATGTGTATGATAATTTATCTTTAATCAACTTACTTAAAAATTATATATAACTAGTAAATAAATAATTGTAAATAAAATAATATTACATCATTGCTATTATAAAAAAATTTCTGTAATAATTTATCTGATTTCCAAGCTTTCATAATTAATTTTTAAACAGCATTTAATGTCCTATCACCTCCAATTTTTTAATAAAGTGTTATTTGACTCTTTTCTTAACTTTTATCTTTTAAATTGTTTGCGCTTACTCTATCAAAATGATGAAATTCTTAATTTTATAAAATATTATTTTCTTTCCAATAAGTAGCCAAATTTTCAGGACAGTATGGCACGCAAATTTTTCTTGAATTTTATAATCTTTATTTTATTAATTTTTCTATAGATTTATCATATCTTAAATTTTGTAATACTTATAATAATGTATCTCCTAAAATTTAATATTTTTCTACAGAAAGCAAATAAATTTGCTCCAAACATTACATATCTTATTATAAAATTTTGAGTCTTTTATTGCTATAAAAAAAAAATATTTGAAAAATTAAAGGATAATAAATTTTCTATTATTGGTATAAAGTAATATATTAACTCAAATTATATAAAATTTACTACTACTAGTTAACAAATAATAATATAAAATATATAATAAAATTTTAAAAACTAAAATAAATATAAGTTTACATTTTTTATGATTCTTGTAGTTAATAATCTAGAATTTCAATCAGGAATTTCTTTAAAATTAACTTTGTTGTTTCATCATCATATTATTGAAATAGACTATTTATTTTACTGCATTTTATTTCTTGATACCAAAAATTAACTATTCTATTAACGTTATAATTACCCCCAAGCTAAAAGTATAGTGATTATTTTTACTTATGACTGCCTACTTTATAATAATAGTTTTTAATTTATTAAATTAATTTATGTTAAATTTTCAAATAATTTGAATAACCCTTGCTATAATTTTAATAATTTTATGGGTTCGTAATAATTTTTCAAAATATTTTCTTATACTTATGAATTTATTAATAATTATAGAATTTATATTTTTATATTTTAATTTTTCAATTTCTTATATATACAAAACAATATTTTTACCTAATGTACACCCCATAACAGAAATTGTATTTTAATATTTTTATTTATTTATATTTTTAAATAGATATAGTTGTGTAATTGAGTTATTATTTATTATTATTATATATTTTATTTTTATTTCTTAGTATTTTCTTAAACCTTTATTTGTTTTGTTATTCTTCCTTAAATTGTACAAAGTAATAAAAATTAAATAAAATAGCGACTATTTTATTTAGTACATAAAACTATTAAAAATATACTAGCCTTTTTTTAAATTAATTAATTAAAATTCGAGTAATTATTATTTTGTAGAATGATATCAAATTATTGAAATTTTAATTAAAAATCTATGTATTATTTTTTTTTCGGCATATAATAATTTAAGCTATTATAAAAATTAGATCCCTATACTATTAAATAACTCGCTTAAAACAATTTTAATATTGGAAGAATAAATACAAATAAAGGTTGTAAATAATATTTAAATTTTGTAGATTAAGAATAAAAAAATATTTATAAATAAAATAATTATATAATTTTTTACTTAAGATTATTCTTTATATAAATTCTATAATAACAATTTTTTAAAATTACATAAAGAATTAAGTATTTTCTTATTAAAAATTTATTAAATTATTCTTCTAAATAAGTATAATTATTATTTTATTTTTTTGATAAAAATTTTTATAAAAATTAAAATAAAAAACTTTATTATGCAAGTTACTGATAGAAAAATTGCACTTGACCAAAGTGATAGTTCAATTTTTAACTTAAAATAAATATAAAGAACATAAAGCCTTGTAATATTATATTTTTACAACAATTATTAAAATTCTTTTATAATATATAGTTTTAAAACCCTATTTGAAATTAAAAAAATTGAAATTTCATTTTTTATTTAAATTTTTAATAAAAATAAAAGCCAGTTTAAAGGAAAGATTACAAACATATAATATAGAAATAAAAGGAATAAAGAAAAAGAATTAATAAACTCACAAACCTAGCAACTAATAATCATTTTCTAAAGAGATTTTTTTACAAATATATCAAATTAATACATATCCTACCTACAATTATAGGATTAGTTGATGAGTGCACAGATTTTTATTACTTTTCATCTGAAAAATTTCACTCAAATATTCTTAAATAATTATGTTTAATTAGTCTGTAAAATTATAAAACATTTTTTATATTTAAAATTTATATATATTTAAATTTATATTTTCATTTACATTCATATTAATTTATTTCGATATATAAATATTAATAATAAATTTTAATTAACTATTTTTATTTATAAAATATATAGACTTTTATCCCCATTGATTATATATATTTTATGGCTATTCCTTTTCATAAAGACTTAGTTTAAGGGCTAATTATATTAAAAATTATTAAATAAATATAAATTAAGTAAAAAATTCAGTCATTTATTTATTGCCTATTTAACTATTGTGTTCGAGGTATTTATTTTGGCATTGAAAAATACTCCCCTAGCATTTTTTTATTGCATAATGTCCGAAACTAAGTTGTTGCCAATATTTTTAACATTTCAAAGATCTAAATAAACTAGTTATTTAGTTTCTAAAGATATAATTCGACAATTTATAGATAAATAGCCTGTTTTTAAGTAACATCAACTTTAAAATGAGATAAAAAAAGAAAGAAACTTGGCTATAAAATAGTTTAATAAAGAAGCTATAGAGTATAATCAGTAAAACCAAACTAAAATTTAATATTATGGTAAAAAAATTAAATTAAATATAATAATGTTTTAATTTTAATTTTATTTAAAAAATATGAAATATTTTTGCTTTTTTTTTTTACTATAATATATTTAAACATTAAGATTGAATAAAATCATAAAAAATATATTTATCTTATTTTAAAGAATTAAGTACGCCTATGAATTTTTTCATAGAAACAACAAACTTAATAAAATGGGAGAATGCATTAATTATTTTTCGTTTTATATTTTTTTTATTATATAAATAGGCTGGGAAAAAAAGGAGCTTTTAAAAGAAATTCCTATAAATGAACAGCTTGAAATCACAGATACTACAGACCTAAAATTCTTATAAAGTCTTAAATATCCTAGAAATCCCACTTTTTGGACAAGATTTTCAGAAGATGTAACCATTTAAAATTTGCTAAAAACAATAGACCTTATAGAGTCTACCTTTGAAAGTCTTCCCATGCTTATAGTACAACTAATAAATAATAATTATTTAGGAACTTGGAGTAATTTAGCCATTTTTTCCATGAGTTTATCTCTGACTATGACTTTCATTAATGCTATATAAATCGGTCTATGTACTTAAAATTCAATTAAAATAATATTTAATATAAAAATTAAAAATTATAAAATACATATATACTCTAAATCATTAAATTATAATAAATATTGCTAATAATTAAAAAAAATTTTATGTAATAAAAGCTGTATTTTAGTAGAATATCATGCCACAAGTTTAGTTTTATAGGTCAGTTGAAAAACATCCATCAGAACGAAAAGATGATGTTTAATGGTTATTTGGAAAAGTTAATAATAATATAACACTATATAATGAATAATCATATAAAGCACTTTGTTTATTAAGTACAGATAATGTAAATGAACTTGAAACTATAACAATTGATATTCGTTCTTATCCAACTTTAATAAAAATTTTAAAAACACAATTCAATGCAATGTTAGAATTAATACCCTAAAAATTAACTAAAAAACATAGCTTAAAATTTTTATTAGGCTAGAATAGTGAAATAAATGATTCCCATATATACGCTTTGAATTTGGGTTTAAATTTTTCAAAAATTAAAAAATTAAATATAAATTTAGAATACTCATCAACTATCACTGAGGTTCCTATAATTGAAATGGCAAAAATATTGAATACAATTAAAAATTTAGAGAGTTTCCATTTAAATATTTAGTACTTAAAAATTATATACAATTTTCTTTTAATTATTTTTTTTTAATTAGATAAATATTTTACATATATTAAAAATTAATATATAATTTATTATTTAAATTAATAAGAAATACTCCATAAATACAAAAAAATGGTCAAATTTTTTCTACCCTCATGAATTCATTAAAAAAAATAATTAATTTGAAGAAATTATACCTTAATTTTTCAGGAAAAGAAGATATTTCTTAGGAAGATTTCGATGTTATAGGGTGTTTGGGATAATGCATATAATTATAAGTTTTAAAAGTAAATTTAAGGTAAAAAAAATAATTTTTTGGTTTTTAAATAATGATTAAATGATCCAACTTTTTTTATAATTCATAAATTAATTTAGGCGATGTAAATTGATTAGACACCTAAAAGCATTAGCTTGTTTTGACTAATGTTTTAAACTTTAAGAACTTGATCTTTGTTTTTAGTAAATAAAAATAATTATAACTTTTTATTTTTTAGTTTATTTTAATTTATTTTCATTAATATATAAATGTTTAAAATAGTGGCTGTAATTAGTTAAACTCGATAGAAGATTTATCAAATATTAAATATTTAAAATATTTATAGTATCTTAAACTTAATTTCTAGTAAGAAAAATTTAAAATTAAATTAATAAAACATAAAGAAGTGTATAATTATTAGGATTTTAATTTATTATTAGCTTTTGTTCTGAAATAAAAAGTTTAAATTGTTTTGCTTTTCTTTAAGAAATGTAGAATTTAGAGACATTTGAAATTATTTTTAAGTAAAAATAAAAGATAAATTATCAGATATAAAATTAAATATATTTAATATTTTATTTAAAATTTTTAAATAGTGGATGTAGAGGTATAAAAAATTTAGATCCTTTGGTTAATTTAAATTTTTGTAGTAAAATTATAACTATAAACTTGTAATTTGAGTAAATAATAATAATATAATATGGAAATATTATATAAATTTATGAACATAATTAAAGTAAATATTATTTTATTAGCTTTTGCAATGGAATCTCAGATCTAAGTGTTTTGAACCGATTAGAAAATATAAAAACAATTAAAAATTTGGAAATTCATTTTTCGTAAATAAAAACTGTTTAATTAATATTATGTTTTAATCATAAATTAATTTTAAAAAAATAATTAAAATTTATATACAAATTCAAGGAGATGTACGGGAATATAATCGCTAGATTGGTGCTAATTTATTTCTAAATTAAATAATTTAGATAGTCTAATTATCAACTGTCAGTAAAATTAAAATTAATATTATTAAAAAATTTTTATTAATAAGATAAATTAATTATTATGGATAATATTCAATTTAATATAAATTTTCATATTAAAAAAAAAAAAATTATAATAAATTTATAAATTTAAAAAGTTGGTGCAACGGGATAGTAAATATTAATCCTTTATTGGGAATAATAAATTGCATGTCTCTTAATCATTTATCCATTACTCTTGGGTATATATTAAAATATATTTATAATTAAATTAAAAATAAATAGGAAAATTAAAATTATTATAAATTTATACTATAGGAGATGTTAATAACTAATAGATATAAAAGAATTAGGTTAACTAAGCCAACTGGTTTTAAAAACTTTTAACCTAGTTTTAAAGTAAATAATTTTGAAAATTACATATTATATCAATTTTTAATTTTAATTTTAAAAGTAATAATCCATAAATAGAATTACTACATATTTAAGAGTTTGCTTAAATTTATATGGTGAATTTAATTAAAGTTTCTGAAAATATAGACATAAAATTTGATCAGTAAGAAATAATATTAAAATATTAAGATATAAAAATAAATTGTATTTTTTAATTTTATTTAATTTATATATGCTTTAAAATTTAAATAAAGGGTTTAAATAAAAAGTATAGATGATATAGAAAATCTAATTGAAGATTTTATAAATGACAACAAAACAACATTGAGGATAAAAGAGCTGAAAAATTAATAATTTTGCTTTTAGAACGATGAATATTTATAAAATGAAAATTAACAATAATGATATAAAAAAAGCCATAAATAATTTATGATGTCTTTTAATAATTAATATTATTTTTTAAAAAATTGATATATTTATATATTAATGTTGAATTAAAATATTTATAATAAGTTAGATGATATTTTAATTTAATATACGGTATTTATTTTTAAAATAAATTCTTTGAAGTAATTTTATTATACAAATAATTTATAGAACTTTATATAAATTTAATATAATCATAATTAAAATATAATTAAATAAAAAATTTAATAAATCAATTTATAGTAAATTCGAAAAATTTTTATAAATAATTTTCACTCGTTTTGTTTTTAAATTTGTTTTTCTGTAAATAAGTCTAAATTTTTTTACAATTTAGGAAATTACATATTTTAACATTAATTTTTATTTTCATTTTAATTTTAAATTTATTCTTATTTTTATTCTTAATTATTATTTTATAGTTTTTAATTAGAATTTTCCCCATTTTTTTGGAAGCCATTTTTTAATTCTTACAATTCATTTTATAACATTTATTACCCTTAATCAAAATTTTCATTTTAATCATAATATTTGCTTAAATTTTCATTATTTTCTTATTTTTCATCTTTTAAAACAGTAGACCTATTATTTTTATTAAAAATTTTTTCTCCATTTTTTTTATCTTACGATTCCTAAACAATAGACTCTATCAATTGAGAATCATCTGACTGGTCTAATTTTTTAAGTTCTTTTCTAATTTAACCAGTTAATTCTTAATCCAATTCTTAATCATATCTGTCCACATCAGCAACTTCCACAGAAATAGCCAATTCACTAGATATTATCGTAATATTTAAATCTGCTTTTTCTTCCTATTAATTATTACTTATATTACTTTGATTGTTATCATTTTCTACTATATGATCGGAATTAGTTTTCTAAATAAATCCGAAATCCAAAGATCTTTTATCATTAATAATATTTTTTCTATTTTAATAATTGGCCAAATCTTCACTTGTTAAAAATTTATTTTTATTTCTAATATTGTTTAAAATTTTCTCGTTTTATGTACTTTTTATACTGTTTCTTTGTAAAAATTGTTCTGTTTATTTTCTTACAGCCTCTTTTTTTGCTTTATCGTCGTCTACAATTATTGACTCGACGAGGTCTTCATCATCACTATCATCGTAATTTTTATTGTTATTATTTTTATTATTAGATATCTCTTTTGATTCATTTTTTAAATTTTTATCTAATTCACTATTTTTCATGTTATTTTTATCCTATTAATTTTATTTTTAAATTGTTTTTTAACAACTTTTATCTAAATTATTTTGTTTTTTTAATGAATCCCTCTTTTTTTATGAAGATTTTTATTGTGTTCTTTATTTTTAATCACTATTTATGGCGTTGCTTTCTATCATTTTTGAATCGTTTTATTAAAATATAGAATTTATATGCGAAAACTATTTTTAATTTTAAGGATTTAATTGTGAATCTTTTTAGGAACAGTTATTTTTTGCTTTACTTTAATTTTAAATTTAGATATCTTATTATTCTTATATTTACTATGGCTTCTCTTGGTCTGATAATTATTCCTCTGAATTTACCGACTAAATATCATTTTAACTTAAATTTAAACCCATTTTTAAATTTTCATCATTTTCGTTAAAATCTTTATTATTTTTATTCTGGCTATTTTATACCTCAAAATCTTTTCCATTATCATTAATTTAATTTTTGTTATTTTCTTCATCCTTTTCTTCATTGCTATAAAAAATTTATGATGAGGTTTTTCTCATATAATGAAATCCAGATTTTTCATTATTATATTATTTATTATCACTATCATTTTTTTTGTTATTAGTGCTTGAAATTTTTCCATCACTTTTATGTCCCGAATTTTCAGTACTTTAATTATATTTTTTCTTTTATTATCCAGAAAGTAATAGGGTTTATTTTTTACCTTATTTTTTAGTTTAAACAGTTTATTCAATTTATTCTTCATTTTCTTCATGTACAATTTCATTTTATAAAAATCCATTATTTCCGTGCTAAAATAAACTACCAAAATTTTCTGACCAATACTTTTCTTATAAAGATTGAGCCGTTGAATTAACTTTATCAAAAGGGCCTATAAAAATAAATTTAATTATTAAGATATTATATTTTAAGATTTATTTTAGATTTTTTAAATTATTATGAAAATGATATTTTTTATTTTATGAAAAGATTATTACTCTCTTTATCTGAACCAATTTCTGTACTCATAATTTTGAAAATTTAATTTGAGGATTTAATTTTTTGGTTATTGCTACGATTTATTCTTTTTGTCGGAGAAGAATCTTTACTATTTTTATTAAAAGCATTATTAAATCCTAAGAGCTTAATTTTAGTCAAATTTTATTATTTTTTATGTTTTTCTTCTTAAATTGTCTCAATATTATTTTATTATTGAAAATAAATTTGCTAAAAAATTAATTAAAAAATTTAAAATAAATTTTATAAAAAAGATAATTTTAATTATTAACTATAAAATAGTATTTTTTACTTTAATGGTTTTATTTTATTGTAATAATGACTATTGTAATATTTATCTGTTATTATTTCCAGTCAATAATTTACTTTACTACAACTAATCACCATAAACTTTAAAACTTTAAGAATTTTAATTTGAAAGAGTATAACTTTATTACCATTATTAATTTTACTGCCTTCCAATATTATTTCCTTTACAAATTATTTAACTATCATAATTATTACTAGCCTAATTCGAATGAAAAATTGGTAAATTACTATTCTAATTACTCATTATTTCAAATTAAGAAATAGTATTTTTATCTTATTCATTTAAGTGTCCAATAGAATTTTATTTCTGTAAAAAACTCCTTGAATTTCCATTACTTTTACCAAATATATTCAATTTATTTTTTTATTATTATTAAACTTAAGTCTAATTTTAGTTTGAATAACCATATTTTCCTTATTATTATTACTATTGCTAAATTTAGCCCCTTAATTTCATTTTTTAAGATTAAAATATAAGAGAATTTGCAGTGTTTCCGTCTTTAGTGTAATTTGACTGTTAAATACTATTTATTATTGAATTATGATTTGTACTGTATTAGGATTAATTTTGATTTGTAATAGACCTATGTGATTTTATATATACAGATTTTTTGCCATTTTAAAAATTAATTGGTATATTATAATTATTATTATTATTGTTAATATTGTTTCCGCTAATTGTATTCATTATTTTACCTTGAGGTGAATTAGAAGAAAATTATATTTATTAACTTTAATTATTAGACTGCTATTAAACTTTAAATTTTAATGTATTTTAATTACTTTTTTGACAAATTTTTATTTAGGGAGAATATATTTCTTCTGAATTTTAACTAAATAATTAATTCGTATTTTAATATTATGTTTATTATAATTATTAATTAGTGTAAATGGGAGAATTTCCAGTGTCTTCCTAAAAATTAAATGAACTTATATCATGCTCATTTGATGAATTAATTAAATTATTGCTATTTGTAGAATCTTTTAAAAAAATAAGTAAATATACTATAATTTTTATAAATTAAATAAATTAAAAATTAAATTAAAACTTTACATTTTTTTTATTTTTTATTCTAAATTATCGGCAGAAACTATTTTGTATTTAAAGAATTTCTTTGTTTTAATTGATTTTTTTTATTTTTAGGATTTCCTAAATAATTAGTTAAATTTTATTGGAAACTAGAATTTACGTTCGAATTTTCCATTTGTTAAAGTAAATCATTACAAGAATGCTAAACAAAATTACCATTTCCTTATTAATAGCTTACACATCTAGCTTTTCTAGCATTATTTTACTAATTTTCCTACTAAATAGATTAATTATATTTATACTAATTTTTTATACCATTATTTAAATTATCTCCATTTAGTACACTATTGATGGTATTTTATTGACTTATGTAAGTTTAATTTTACTATCTATTGCTATTAATCTAATATAATATATAAAATTTTAAAAAATATATGTGTATAATATAAATATATAAAATTTAATATTACACTTTATTATTGGTTATATTATATTCTAGAACCATCTTATTAATAACATTTTTCCGGTGACACAGATCTTTATTTACTAACTAAATGACTTTAAAATTAAGAAATTTACTGGCTTTTAAAATGGTTACTAATATCTAATTATGAATTTTATTATTACGATTATTATTATTATTTTTATTTATATGGTAATTATTAAAAGCTTTGCTGATTTGAGTTTATATTCTAATTTTAATTTTATCCTAACAATTATTGTTATTATTGTTAAATAATTTAGCTAAATTATTTTTACTAGTCTTTCATTTTTTAGCTTAAATTATTATATACTTGATTTTTTTTTTTATTAATATGACTATTATGTTTACTCTTATTGTTTTATGTAGCTTTTTTTAAATTAATTTAATTCGAAGTATTATGATTTTAACTATAATTATTATTCTAACTTTGAGTTTTATTCATATTTTATCCGTTAATTTCTAATTTATTGTAGTATTTCCCTTAGTTATTATAGGAAGAATTCATAGCTTCTTAATAATCCAGTTACTTTTTAATTTATTCAACTGCTACTTAATTGTTATTTAACCTGCCTTTTGAACTTGTTATTTTTTTGACTAACTTATTATTCCCACTCATATGACTGCTTATATTATGATTATTTTCAATTAAATTTTTATTAAAATTAGCCCCTTTATAAATTTTAGAGATTTTTATTTTAGAGGGACTAGATCTCATTTACTATTATTCTATTAAAGATATAGACCTGTTTTTATTTTTTATCTTGTTTATAAAAACCGAATTTTTTTTATTACTACTTTCATTTTTTTAATTTTAAGAAACTTAATTGCTTTAGTTATTAAAATTACTTCTTGTATTAAAATTAGATTAATTAATATTACTGACATTTTCTGTAATTAAATGGTTACTGATAATTGTTTTGTTATAATCATTTAATAAGCTGTTTTAATTTTAATTTGAAATAAATTATTTGCTTTAATAAAACTCAATCAAATCACTTTTTATTTCTTAAAAATCTATTCCTAAATCATTTATATAATAGCTATATTTTTAAAATAAATTTTCGTTACAAGTTATTTTGGCTAAATTTAATTAACAATTTTCAAAATTCACGGATTTTATTTTAACCATTTGGATAATCTTTTAATTGCTAGAAATTCCTATTTTTAACAAGTTTCCAATATTAATATTTAAAAGAACCCAACATTTTTTTTAAATAAAATCGCTAGGAAAACTAATTTAATTGTTAGAATATTAAAAATTCTAAATTTCAGTGCCGAAACTAATTTAAAAATTTTGCTCTTACATTATATTTTAATTTTAAAAATTTTGTTTGTTTTATTCTTTATTTAAACTACCATTTTTATAACTATTATTATTTTCAAGATATTCGCTTTATTACTCAATAATTTACGGAATATTATTGGATAAAACGCGGACGTGATTTATATTCATATTATTTTTATTATTACCCATATTATTATTTTAATTTCTAAATGAGTTTTAATTTTACTATTAATTTATATTAATTTATGGTAGTTATGACTTTTATATTTCTTCTTCTTCTTTAATGGATTCAATTTCATCTTGTAAAATATTTAATTTTATGTTGACATTTCCTTTTATATAGTACATCAAAAACTATAAATTCTAACAATTTTTCTAGTTACCCTCAATATTAATATTACTTTATTTAATATTTTAACTCCCGTTTATTATTAATGAATACTCTATTATTTAAAAGTAATTATTTATCTTTGATTTATATAAAATTTATATATATTTATTTCTATAATTTTAAATTAAATTTTAATATTCTTGCACATCTTTTATATGTTTCAAATTTTATTACAAATAAATAATAATATTAAAACAATTAGAATTTTTTTAATTTCAAATACCTTAAATTTATTTTTCAAATTGCGAAACCGCTGCTGCCTAATGTAGATTACTATATGCTGACTAATTATCACTCTCCACAAAGTCTTATTTAAATTTTATTTTTAAATTTTACAAAATTTTTGGGTTTTATGAAAAAAAAAAAAAATTCTCAATAGATATAATAAAAATAAAAAATAAAATTTTTATTAAATTTATTTATGATATTTTACCTCTCGCTTCAAAAATTACTGAATTATTTTTCATTTTTTATTTTATTATATATTCTTTTTAAAACAATTGAAATTTCGAATACAATATTTATAATATTTTCCAACTTTTTATCTAATATTTTATCTCACGTTATTAAACAATTTTTTATTTTTATTTTGTTTTATTAATTTAATGATATTTTTTTATTTTTTCTCACTCCAAAAATTAATATTTTTATAAATGAATGAAAATAATGTAGTAACTTTTTGTTACCTAATTTATAAATAAATAACCAACTTATTTTAAAATTTGGACTGATGATAAAAGGAGATTAATGATAAATTTATATGACATCTTATAACATAATTAAAAAGAACACAATTATGTCTTATTTTAAATATACCCCATAAAATTAAAATATTATTTATTATAAAATATAGTAAATTTATTGATATTTTAATTATGCTTAACTTATAAATAAATTTTTGAATTCTAATTTTATAATTGAATGAACAATTTTTCTAATTTTTTTTCTACATTACTATTTTTTTATTTTAGGACTTTCTAAAATCAACAAAATAATCATTTTATCATAAAATTAATTAAAATTTATTCTAAAATTTTATTTTCACATATAATTAATATCTTTAATTTAAATTTGTATAATTATTATCTTATTGATTTTAATGTTTTTTATTTTTGGTCATTTAATTATGTCTCACCCTTTTTTAGGAATAGAATAATAAAAATATTATTCTATTCATGCTATTCAGCTTTTATTAGAATAAAATCTATATTCTTATATCAAAATACTTAAAATTACTTAATATTTCATACGTATAATATGAATTACTTTCAAAATTTTAATAAAGTAAACAATATAAAGCAAATTGAAATTAAAACAAAAAGTTTTTATTATCTAAACAAATTTATATTTATATGTATTATGCAACATATTTAAAATATCTCACAATTATAAAAATAATTAAAAAGCCTATTTTTAATTATTAAAATATTAATAATATATAATTTTTATATATTTATAATATTTTAAAAATATCATCAATCATAATATTATAAAAAACCTATTAAAACTTTAAATTTTTTAAATTTTATATATCTAATAGTCTTATAAAAATAATAAAATTTCCTACCAATGTATAAAAAAAAAATTTTTAAAATTAATTTAAGATTAAAAAATTTTTTGAAATTAAAAATTATTAGTAATATTAAATATTAAAAATATATAAATAAAAATTATAAACTAATTATTTTGTATATATAACATCTAATAATTAATTTATTTATAATCTCATTATAATAATATATAAATTATCAATTATATAAGCAATCTTCCAAATCTCTAGCTTCTATTAATTATTTATACTTTTCTCCTTTTTCCATTAGTTCTTAATTTGACATCTTTTTTAATTCGTCAGTTAAATTGTTTACTCTAGAATTTCCACTTTTAATTATGTTATTTTAGTTTTAATTAGCCTAATATGTGACTTTTGGCCTGGAATTTTCAGCTTCTTCATCTTCAATTATATCTAACCAATAAATACTTCCTCCTTTTAAACCAGTGAATAATTATTTTTCTTTAATTTTTTAAATATTTTGTTTTGTTGTATCTTCTTTTAATATCATTTTAAAATTACCTTTATACACTCCTAATCAACGAAAAAGAATTTATATTAATAGTTAAAAATCTTTTATTTATATTAGTGTTTTAGAATCTTTTTTTTCTTTCAAATTTAATTCATTAAGTTATTTAATTAGAAAAAATAAAATAATAATATTAACAAAAATAATTTATTATTATACCGAACATTAGAAAATAATTTTTCTAATAGCCTTATAAATATAATAATTACAATAGAATTAATAAATCCTCAAATATTAATAAAAAAATAAATTTTTAACTAATTCCTAAAAGGAATTTATTTCAATAATTAAAAAATAAAAATATTTTACATTTAACAGTTTTATATAAATTTATATATTTTTACTATAATAATAAAATTAATTTAAAAAATTAAGATCAAATAACAATATAATAAAATTTATTAGAAAAAAATATATATATATAATTATTATTATTAATAAAAATTACCTGAACAATAAAATCTGTCATCAACATCAGACATTTCAAGTTCTCCATTTTTTATGCTAAACTTTTCCGTATAATGGTTTCTTTTTATAGTAATTTCCTCAATAACATCCTATTTTTCTTATATTTATTACTTTTATTCTTCATCTTATTTTTTTTCTTACAAATATTATTCTTATTATTATTAATCTTCTATTTAATTATTTTTTTAGGTAGAATCTTAATTATTTTATAATCTTTCCCCTTATTTTTTTGAGCTTTAATCTTATTATTCCTGGGAAATTTTCTTTATTTATTCCTATTTTTCCAATTAATTATCTAATTTTTTGTTTGAAATTTAATTTTCTTAAGGTTTTATATTCTTTTTATCTTCTTTTCCGTTAACTTATTTTTTTTAAACGTTACCAATTTTTGTAGACGTTGTTTTTTTTTTAATTGTTGGGTTGTTTGTTATTTTATTGGCTGTTGATGATAATTTGTTTTTTGTTTGTATAGGTGTTTATTGTATTTTTGTCCCTGTAGATGTTCCTTGTATACTAAAAATTTAATTTAATGAGGTATTTTTTGTGGAAGATTTTTATCCTGAAGCTAAATTATTTGGTTTTTTAATGGTAGTTTTTTTCATTTTTATTAAAGATTTTAAGTATTTTAATATTTAAGAATAAAATATTAAAACAATTTTTTTATATTTTACTTGAATATATATTATATTTTTTATAATTATTTTGTGATAGATAATAAAAATTATTAAATATAGGGTAAAATATAAAATTCTGGTGATTTTTTAAGTAATTAATGTGGAAAGATGTTTTTATATAAAAAATTAGAAATAAATATTTATTAAAGATATAAAATAGTTTTAATGCTTTATTTTAATTGAGAAAAATAATTTATATATTATTTATTTTAATTAATTATAATAAATTTTATTTTATTATTAGCATTTAAAATTTAAAAATTTAAATTAAATTATTTTATAAATAAATATTTTAAATATAAAATATGGTTATTAAAAAAATTTAATAGACCTAGTATGTTTTTATATTAATAATTATTTATTAAGACGTAATATTAAAATATTAAGACGCCTTAAAATTTCATTTTATAAATTACACTATACATTTATAAAACTAAATAACTATATATAATGATTATGACATCTTATTTTATATCTAAATTAGTAATAAAATAATATTTCTTAGGTTTTATTATATCTCCTAAATAATAAAATTTTTAAAAATATTGAAATAAATTAAAAATATTTAATTAAAATAAACAATAATTATAAGAAAAATATTTTTAAATTGAAATGTCTTCATAGTAAATCTAAAATTTGATTTAAACCCTTGGAAGAGTAGAGTTTTTAACAGAATAAGTTGTACCGTATATTTTAAAAAATGATCCAAATCCAAATAAAACTTTAATGTATTTATTATTGGTATTTGAAGGGATAAAATGTCCATTAAGGTTATATAATTTTATAAAGCAAAATAAAAATATAGAAATAACTCACGAAAATATACATTTATAAATGTAAGAAAAAATTGGTTTAAGGAGCGAAATCATCAACAATAAATTTTAAAATTATGATAAAATAATATTATAGTAAAAGTATGAAGATTATATTGATGAGGATTAAAAGTTATTTGAAAGTTATTAATAGGAAGATGAAGAATAAAAACAAATAAATGATAATCCTGAAAAATTAAGCGAACAAGAAAAATTAGTATAGAATGGAAATTCATAACTTAAATTACATCATTCAAAAATAAAACTTATTTAAAATCTTAAAAACCATTTAGAAAATATAAAAAATAGAGCTTTATTGACCTTTGATTATAACAAAGATTTTTATTAAAAAAGCAATATTTTCGCAAAAAATTCTAATATTATCAACACGTTACCTATCCCCAGCTAACTATTACCTATAAACTTAATGAACTAAAAAAATTATCCATTAATAATTGGAGAAATATTATATATTATCAGACCTCTTATCTATTGTTTTTTTATAAAAAAATATGGTAAAATAAATTTTAATTTAAAAATTGATTAAATGATATTAAATATATAATTATTATCATTATATATATATATTTTAATTAAAATATTCATTAGGAGTACACAGTTATAGTCCGTTATTAATATCCCTGGCTGTGGACATAATAAGATGGATAATATGCCTTATTTTTAAGCCTAAGAATAAAGTAGAAGAATCAGAATTAAAAAGCAGAAATAAAACTATTTTATTTGCATATTTGTTGAGAAATCCATTTTATTCTAATATAATGAAAGCTAAAGTTTTATAGCCATTCATAAATAAACTTTGTTTTGGAAGACTTTAATTCCTATAGAATTTAATTTTTACCGTTATTGAAATGAGATGTTCTTTATCTTTACAAATGTGATTAATTTTATATATAAATATTTATAAATTAATCACATCATTAAAAGTTAAATTTAGTTTTAAATCCTGTTTATAATTACACATATTCCCTTTGTTTATTCTAATTTTTATAAAAAATATGAAAACTTTCATTTTTTTTATAAATAAAATGATTTTTATATTTTTATTAAGTAATATAATGAAATCCCTAATATTTTATTTTAAAAATTTATTTTCTTAAAATATACTTTAATATATTAATCTTAACCATATATTTATCAAAAAATAATAAAATTTTCTTCAGAATATATATTAATAAAACATAAGGTAATTATCACCTAAGGAAACTCTAAATTATTTTAATAATCACATATTTTTCTTAAAAATTCTTCAATTAACACTAAAAGCTTTCAAAGAATATTAATTATTCACAAATAATAAATAACATATTTTTAAATAAAATAAAAACAAAAATTTTTAATTACAAAAAATAAGAAATCAGAAATCGGAAGCAAATTAATCGAAACTGATCATTTAGAATTTATAATTTTTAAAATATTTCTTATGAATAAAGTTGACCTTAAAATTGAATATCCTTTTATAAGACTGCCTTACGATGTAGGAGTTAAAAGTCTATATCCAAATATTTTCTTATAATTTTTTTTTATATTTTTATTGGTATTTATAATTTTAAAAAACCATTAAGATATTAATTTTAAAGCAAATATTGTTCTTTAAATTTTATTGTTCTTTAGTCATAAAATAAATATAAATTTCTATTATATACTATTTTCAGATTTTCATTTTATTATATTTAATAGACTTCAAATGTACAAGAAAAATAATAGAAAAAGAAATGAGTTCTATTCTTCAATAGATAGTGTTCATGAAGAAACAAGAAAAAATTCCTAAAAAAGAAACTCAAGACACAATCAAAGAGCTAATACAAAGACTTAAAAATTTAAAATAGGATTTAAAATAGCAATACCATGAATAGGATTAAGTATATGAATGTTGTAAATAAAGAATTATACACCTTAATGAAATTTCAAAGATTCAAAATTAACCTTAATAATAAATAACTGAGGAACAAAAAAATTAACTAAAAAATTATCATTAAATTAGACTAAGAAGGTTAATTATCGATTATTTATACAGAGAGGGACATGTTTAAACAGCCTAGTAAATGATATAAATATACAATTTACAGGTAAAATATAATAATATGATACTTGTTTTTTATAATATTTTTATCTTATGTTTCGAATAATTATCATATATTAAATAATTTATATAAAAATTAAAAAACTTATTTGGGTATATTATTTATATTTTTTTTATTTTTTTACACATAAAATTTTTAAAAAATATAGCCTTATTGTGAGTTGGATATAGCAATAATATAAGAAAGGAATGGTATAATTGAAGATTTAAAAAAATAATCAGTAAGCAAAGCCATGACATGGTGTAAAACAAACAAATCTAAACTACAAAAATTATAGAGTAATTTAGAGTTCAAATTATACAGACAACACTACATAACTCTAATTAAATAAAAATAACCGCATGATGCTTTGTAATTTTTACGTAGATATTCTGATACATATAAAGAAAATCATGCTTAAGATATAGAAAAAATTGCCATTTTAATTTCAATTGACCCAGATAACGTATAAATTAAATATCCAAGGTACAAACATTTTTTCGATGATAATGAATGGGAAAAATTAATTAAATTGTTTAAACATGAAGTTTATAATGTTTTCAGCCTTACAAGTTAATCTTTATTAAATTTAAATCTATCAACTGGCCTCAGTTGCCTAAAAACACTTAATTGTTTTGAATAATAATATTAATCGAAAGATAAATGTCCTGTTTGTTAAGAGGATATGAAAGATGTAATTAATAAACTTAACATAATTTTATAATATATTTAATAAAATTTAATATAATAATTATAATTGATTTGTATAAATATATGTATAAAGATGGCCGACAATTTACCGTTTATACATAAATAATAGTCTAATTTAATATGTAGGATTACAGGAGAAGTTATGGATTAACATAACCCGGCATATATGTTACCTAATGGATAAGTTTACGGAAAAAATGTATTTATTTATATATATATTTTATTTTATATTAAATTTTTAAAATAATAAAATTTTCAAGGGAATATAAAAAATATCCGAACAAAATAAAGGTATATTTATATGCCCTTAAACGAAAAGCGAATACACATAAGATGAGCTAGAGAAAATTTATATTTGAATAACACTATAAATACTACAATAATATACTAATAAGCTAATTTTTATTTAATATAAATATAATTAAAGATTTACAAATTAAAAAACGCTTGTTTATAAATAATTTATATTTTTAATTTTAAAATTATTAAAAATTTTGTAATAAAATAAAATTTTGATGAAATATAATATAAATAATTTAAATTGAAACAATTTAAAATTTAATTTTAGGCATGAGTTTATTCAATTATATCAATTGGAAATTAGGCCACTTTTTTTATTAAAATTTTTATATTAAAAAATCTTAGAATTTCTAAAATAGCTAATAATATATTTAAAATTAAATTTAATATTTAAATAATGAATAGTTTCAAATAAAATTAAATATAAACAAATAATTTAATTAATATATTAATTCTAAATGATATATTCTTTATTTTTATTAATTATTTCTAAAATTTAATTAGGAATTAGAAATTAATTATAATTTGTTAATTAAATAAATAAATAAATAAATAAAAATTAATTTATGGGTTAAGAAATAAAGATTAACTGTATTTTTAGAGCATAACAATTTAAAAACGAAAATTCTTAATAATAATCTAACAATAAAATAAAAGTAGTTTTTTAATTACAGCACATATGTTGGTTTTAATTTTTTTAAACGAAATTGAAGAGATAAAAGAGTTCTTGTATAGGATTATTCTAATATTATCTATAAAATATATGTTAATTGTATTTAAAGAATAAATATTCAAATTTATTAAGCATTATTAAATTTAACTTATTTTAATGCATCAAAAATTGTACCTAAATCAATTTTAATAAAAATAACCTATTAATAAAATTATTATATTTCATTTTATTATTAAAACCTTTTCAAAAATAATAAAAAAACACTTTTTAAATAAAATTATTTAGTATTTTATTGTTTATTTTTTTATTAAGAAATTACAGCAAAACAAATAAATTTTTATTTTTGAAAATATATATTTTTTTATATTTTACTTTACAAACTTAATCTTATAAATACAAATAAATATATAAATAAGGTTTTAAAAGTTATTTATGAATTAATATTAGGTTCCATTTTATATAACATTCAAAAAATATGTAATAATCAACAAGTTTTAAATCACTTAAAAAGTTTAAATTTGAAAGTTATAATTATTTTGATTGTAAAATTCTATTTTAAATTGATAAAATAATTTTATTTATCTTATTTATAATTCTAATTATGAAATAGTTTTATTTATCTAATTTATAATTCTAATTATGAAATAGTTTTATTTTCAAACTATAAAATAGTAATATAATATTATAATATGTTTAATGTTTTAATATTAAATAACTATGGGTTATTCTTCTATTATAAAAATAAATAAATATTTTTAATTTTGAAAAAAGCTATCAAAAGTTGGTAATTTTTTAAATTACACGCTAAATTTATAATAGATTTAAAAATTAATAAACCTTAAATAAATAAAAATTAATATTAAATTATATCAATAAAATTGATTAGTAAACTATATAAGACCAAAAGAACATTGAGTCTATCAATTAATAGTAAAAATGAAATTAAGTTTATTTGAGCTTTTTAAACTAATTTGCCTAATAGTATTTAGAATAATATTTATAAAAAATTTAGAGTATTTATGATTAATTAAAATTACTAAAATGTGATATGTTTCATTTGATATAAATAAAAACTATTTGGCTTTAATATTTTTAAATATCATAAATTTTTGAGATATCCCTATTTTACTTAGAAAAATACTTATAATTTTTAATTATTTTATATAATTAATATATAACTATTTTCAAATTTATGTTCACTTTTCTAATTAATTATAATTTGAAAAATAAAAAATTATAACTATCGAAATAATTATGATATAATTAAAAATCTCAACAAAACTTAATTTTATTTT
This sequence comes from Pseudocohnilembus persalinus, assembly GCA_001447515.1. NCBI lineage: Eukaryota > Ciliophora > Oligohymenophorea > Philasterida > Pseudocohnilembidae > Pseudocohnilembus > Pseudocohnilembus persalinus. Next base: position 158,593 of record LDAU01000118.1, read on the forward strand.
GTTTGATAAAAAAATTATTAATATTTTTTTATTAATTATAAGGGATTTCGGTGTATTTTGATAATAATTATAAATCAAATTTGAACTAAGTATTATTTATTAATTACAATTAATATTAACAATAACTATGGTATAGATATTAGTATATTTGAAAATATAATTGTGATATAAAGCTAATTAAAATTAATTATTAAAAAGTGAATAAAAATTTAAAAAAATAATACTAAAAACCTTATTTAATATTATTAATACCTTTAATAAAGATAAAAATGTAATTTAATTAAAAATTAAACAAAAATGGGTTTTTCAATGATAAAACACCATAAAATCTGAATTTATTTTCAAAAAATTTTTTTTAAATATCAGATAAAAATGTTAAAAATATAATTAATCGTACGAAAATTGTTTTTTTATTTTTAAATTTTTTTAAACTAAGTAAAATTTGTTAGTAAATATTTTATTTTATAAAAAATAAATCCTTTTTAGGATAGATTGGGACTTTAATTATTTCAATTTTTTTAATTTTTTCAACATTATAAATAAATTAAAACCAATACTATTTAAACTTATAATATTAATGATAAATATCGTAATTATTATTCGATTTTAATTTAAAACTAGTTTTATGCAAAATAAATTTATAATATAAAATAATTTTGGCAAAATAAAAAACCCCATTATAACAATAAATAAAAAAAGTATAAACATATTGTTTAAATTATATTGAACAAAGTGATATATATTTTCAAAAATAAAACCCTTAAATAAATATGTTTCTAAATTCTAAAAATATAATAAAAAATATTTATTTACTTGATTTATTTCATAAAATTGATTATACTTTTAAATTGGGAAAAACCCTTATATAAATAAATAATAAATTACACCCAGTATTTGTAATATATTTAATTTAAAACATAATATATCCTTAAATAAATAAAATTAATGATTGAAAATAAAAAAAAAAAAAAATCCTACTGGAATTATATTATCTGTAGAAAATAAAAAATACACAAAAAATATGATAAAATTTTTTTTAATAATTATTATATTCCTTAAAATAAATACTTGTTAATAAGTCTTTTCATAATAAGGTCTGAAAAATGAAACAAAAGGTAACAATTTTTCTAATTTACATGAACATGAATTCTAATTTTTGAATTTTATTAGTCCAATAGAGAAAATTGCAAGTGGATTCTGCATTCAATTTATTTATATCATGCAACACTGTTATTTCTTCTATTTCAGATTTGCCAGCTGATTTTTAATCTTTAAGCAATGTTGAATTCGAGTAAAGTAATTATAAAAACACGTAGCATTTCTAATTTTTGTTTAATTTATTTACTTGCCTCTATTTAATATTGTTTTAATTAATATTTATATTTTTTTTAATAATTTTTTTATTCATAGAAATATTTATATAAAAGGTTCTGAATATGAAAAAATTTATTTTTCTTCATGTTGGAATATGAATCTGGATATTGATATATATTTTGTAATTAAATAAGGAGAATCTTAAAATTGCACTATTCCTAGATTAAAAATAGAAAGTAAGTGTAATTCACTTTTCCCAAATATAGATATTAATACAGTCACAGTTGGTACAAATTTATATAGTTTGCTATTTATATAATCATTCATTCTACCGATTATATAAATTTGTTAATTTATATTTATACCCATTTAATTTATATTTATACATATTATTTAATTTATTTATAAATTTTTTAGATGGAAATTCATATATATTTAATCAAGATAAAGCTTATTTATTAAAAACAAAAATTATTTTATACTTTGGAAATATTGTAACTTTAAAAAATTTATACTTTAACGGTCATGGACAAGATATAAACTATCTTGATATTTAAGATTTTAATTAAGTATATGTGTATAATACACTATTTTAAGATAATATAAGAGATAAGGCTGTTTGCTATATTAAATATAATAACTACGTGTATATTGATCATATGTAAGTTTACAATTCGACAAATAATGACTATGACGGTGTAATATCTGTATAAAACGCAGCCGAAATCAATATTAGAAATGTATATGCATATGGAAACTATGCACAAAAGGGTGTTTATTTATTTATTTATTTATTTAATTAATTTATTTATTAAATACTTTATTTAATTAATAGGTGGAGCTTTTAAAATTGCAAAATTTGACTATTTAACCTTGGAAAATAGTTAGTTTTACAATAATAATGCAAATGATTATGGTGGAGCAATATTAATTTATTCAACTTCTCGAATATATGAAATAATAATGAGACACAACCATTTTGAAGACAATAATTAAGTTTATGGTAATAAGCAAAATAAATAAATATTTTTTTATGAAAAAAATAAATTATGGCAATAAATTAAAATTTAAAAAAGGTGGAGCAATGGATGTTTATTATGTCTATGAATTTTATATATATAACTGCACATTTTAAAATAATGTAGCAGATTATAATGGTGGAGCGATATTGATATCTGATTCATGGGAATTTCACATATAAGATAGCAAATGCCAAGGAAATTATGTCGACTAATATGGTAATTTGATCCTAATATAATTTTGTTTTCTACTTTATATTTGTATTTAATAAAAATATTACAGGTGCTTGCATTTATTCAATCGATGTTTCTGAAGTATTTTTTGAAAATATGTAATGCATTTAAAATATAGCTTAGTATGGAACTTGTCTTTATAATGAAAGAAACTACTATGGAACAACTATTAATAATCTTTACACATATTAAGAAAAAGGATTTGACGGATCTATTTATTTTTTTCAAGGTTACTCTGATAATACTATAAAAAACTCATTATTTGATTATAATATTATCGGTAGAGGTAAAAATTTAAAATACAAATACTTTAAAAAATAAAATAAATTGAATAATAACAGTTTTTATTATTGAATGAAATATTTTTAAATAAAAAAATGATATAATTATTTAAAATAGGGGGTGGAATTAGTGTTGACTAAGTTGATGGAGATTTGTATGTTAACAGTACCGTTTTTTAAAATTCATAATCTTTATACAAAGGTAATATAATTATAAATCTATATATGAATAAAATATATGATTGTATGATAAAATAATTTAATTTATAAAAAGGAGGTGGTATTCATGTACTTGAAATGAATTATGTTTATATAGATGATAGTACATTCACTGAAACTGACTCAGTATATATATATTTTATTTTGGATTTATTATAAGTTTTTAATATTATTTTAATTATTTTTTATCATATATAATATAAGATGAAAGAGGAGGTGGAGTATATTTTACAGATATTACTGATTTATATATAAATAACACTATTTTTGATGCATGCATGCAATAGTTATTAAGGAAGTGGAATCATGATAGAAAATTTAAATGACTTATTTATCTAAAATACAATTTTTTAAGGAAATATTGCACATATAACAGGTAAATATAATTTAAAATAATTCAATATTTAGATTTGTTAATAAATTAAAATTTTTATGAAATTTTGTAATTATAACTACTTAATTTATTCATCATTTATATAAAAATAATAATATGATTATTTTTAAATTTATTTAGGTGCTGGCCTATATGCCTAAAACTTAAACTCTTTGGATTTGGTAAATACTACTTGTTTAAATCATAAAGTTTAAGTTTTAGGAGGATGTATGTATATAAAAGCCATAACTCTGGATTTTGAATTTATAGATTTAAATTTTCACAATAATGAAGCTTAATATGGTATCAAATAATATTTAAAACAAGAAATTATTATTAACATATTTTATATATTAATTAATTTTAAAAAATAAAAAAAGGAGGTGCATTATATTTAGTAGAGAGTAAAAATTTAAAATTTTAATAATAATACTGCTGAATATGGATCAACTGTATATGTAGAAGATCAATTACCCAATTACAACATTGATATTTTAGAAAATAATTTTATTTGAAATAAGGCCACTTAAGAAGGGGTTTTCACAATTTCTAACAGTGCCGAAAATGGTCAAATTATAAATATTACATAAAATTACATTTTCTAAAATTAAGCATAATCTGGGATATACAGCATTGACAAAACAAATACTGTAACTATTTAAAATGAATAATATATTGAAAATACCTTAAATGTATAAGGTAAAAAATTATTTTTTCATATATTCATATTTTTATATTATTTGTTATTATTTTTTTCTTATACATCTTTTAAGGTATTATTAAAGTGAATAATAGTTTGGTAGTTAATATTTTTGATAACTATTTTTTATAAAATTAAGCCTAATATGGAGTTGGAGCTTATACTATAGCAAATCAAGATATTTATTTTTACAGAAATGAGTTTATTAATAACACATCAAGCTTTAGTGCTGGTGCAATATATGATAGTTCAAATTATACATATATTGTAAACAATACCTTTTACAATGGCTAGGCTTCAATTGGTATATAATAATTGATATGTTATAGACAAATATTATTTTTTAAAAAATTATTTATATATAATATTTTAGCATTTGCTTTGTACTTTGAAGATCCAAATTATGTCTTAATAGATAATAACAGCTTTGATGGTAATTATTTGAATTAAAAAAAATATATAACTGACTTTAATTATAATAGAAAATAATAATTTATAATTTTTCATAAAATAATTTTAATATATTAATAATAAATAAACTTCAACTTGATATAATTATATTAAAATAACAACAAATTTATTTATTATAAATATAAGTATTTTATTAAAATTAAAAATCAATTTATTAAATAATATCTACATTTTTTAACTTAGGAAACTCAGGTTAATCTGCCTGCATATACTCTTAAAGCACTAAAGTAAATGAAAATTTTATTGTTAAAAACTCCAATTTTAGCAATAATGTGGCAGATTCTTTAAGTACAGTTTTATATTTAGAAAATCTTTACAATGTTGAAATAAGCAACTTAAATATATTTACAAATATAAACAACGGTATCACTTTATCCTCTTAAAAAGGGGGAACTATATTTTTAGCATTAGATTATTTATCAGGTTTACTTACCGATCCATTAATAGATATAAATAATATATAAATAGATGATAATAAAGGAGATAGTTCTGGTGGAATTTATGTTTAAGGGGCATTGAATTGTTTTGGCTGCAATATATAAAACATAACTTATTAAATAGTTAATCAAATATATAAAATCCTTTATAATCTGTTATATTATTGTAAAATACAGGGTTTTTAAATATTGATGGGATAGAATTTTTATAAAATCAAGAAAATGGTAACTAAAACAATAAAATTTATCTAAAAATTATCAAATTATTTATTAATTTTTATTATGATTTTATTATTAGATGCTATAAGTTTATAAAATAGTGGCAATATAACAGTTTAAAATGTTAATGTGGACTAATATGATAGCAGTTAAAACTCAATTTTGAAAATACAGTCCTCAAAAAACCTTACAATTTTGGATTCCTCTTTTAATGATATAAATTTAGACTATTAATCCGTGATAAATATTTAAACAAGCGAAGATATAAAACTAAAAAATTTTGACTTGACAAATTGTGTTAGTTTATCAGGTTAATCAGGAGGAATATATGGAACTGTTTTATAAAACTTAACAATAGAAAATTTTCTTTTTTAAAGTATTACAGCTTCCACAGGTTCTAGTATAAACATAGAATAATCGAATTAAATTTAAATATTGGATTCTTAATTTTTTCACAATACTGCTACAGTTTCTAGTGGCTCCATATATTTATCCGATGGAACTGATTATACTATAAAAAATTGCGAAATTTTTAACAATACCGCTACATCAGAAGTAGGCGCAATTTCTATTTAAAAAATTGTAAATTTAACTTTTTCAGACAGTATAATTACCTCTAATAATGGTGGATAAGAAGTGGGGGGAATAACTGTAGACTATTCTAATAATATTAAAATCCAAAATTTGACTATCGAAGATAATTAATCATCCAAATAAGGAGGTGGAATTAGATTTTAATATTCAAATGATGTATAATTATTAGATTCCAAAATAAATAATAATAAAATATCTAAAACCAAAGGGGGAGGTGTTCTTGTAATTTATGGCGTAGATTTTGTAATTAGGAATTCGAAAATAAATGATAATGAAGCAGAATATGGAGCCGGAATATATATATAATAATCGCAAAATATAATTGTAAATTAAACGGAAATCAAAAACAATATAGCCAAATTCTAGGGAGGAGCTATTTATATCGCTGATACTGTAGATACCTATCTACATTTTTTGACTATTAAATATAACCAAGTTTTATCAGAAAGTGGTGGAGGTATAAAAATTAAATTTTTCATCCCATTAAAAATTTGGATCGCTTTTATGTTATTTTTAAATATATCAGATATAAATTATAATATAGCAAAAAAATTAAAATTAATTAAATTATTAATAAATATAAGGTTTATAAAAATAAATATAATTAATTAATATTTTAATCTGATAAATTTTTAATTCTTCTATGAATGAACAAAAATGGGTCCAATTTTAGACTTATATGATAACAAAAAAAAAAAAAATTTATAAATATAAATTTATTAATATATTTTTAATTTTTAGGAATTTATGTTGATCAAATTAGTGACTATGTTATGGTTAATACTTGTATAATTCAATAAAATTTCGCCAAAACAACCGGTGGTGGAATTTATGTAGCATACTTAATTCAATTGGATATACATAATTCTTAAATAAATAAAAATTAGGCAGAAAATTTCGGTTCAGGAATATATCTAAAATAACTGAAAAAAGTTGAAATTATAGATAGTAAATTTGATGGAAATGATAAAACAATTTCGGGAGGGGCACTATATTCTATTAGTACCGAAGAACTATAAATAATTGATACCGATTTTTTTAATAATCATGCTGCTTTAAATGGAGGAGCTATATTTATTAAAGAATAGCAAAAAGTTTAATTTTTTTCTGCTGAATTTCATAAAAATTCAATAATTTTAGATAAAAACTCAAAAACTCTTTACCTTGATTAAATTTCATCTTTCGGAGGGTCAATTTATGTTGATTAAGTAGTTGATATCAAAATATCAGACAGTATAATATAAAATTCATATAGTTATTTCAAAGGAGGCGGAATTTATGCATCAAATATTAATAATTTACATCTCGAAGATATTTAAATTAAAAAGTCAATAGTTGAATCTAATATAGAACATAAATTATCCTAAAAAGATTAAAACTACCTTTTATCTAAAGGTGGGGGATTATACTATGAATTTAATTTAAGTGATAAAGAAATAAAATCGACAAAAGTTAAATTAACACTTAAAAATTTGGATTTTTATGAATGCGAAGCTAGTTCAGGAGGAGGGCTTTTAATAAAATAAAATAATAATTAAGATTTTGATTATTCAGTTTATGGTTTAAATTTCGTAAAAAATGAAGCTGATATAGGTCCAGGCGCCAGATTTTTAGGATATTTTAACGAATCCTTTTAAAAAAAAATTTCCAAATCTTCTAGAAAATTAGAAAATGTAGGCTATTTAGAAAAAAGTCCTGTTTTTTATGGGTTTTTTAGAAATGAAAGACTATAAGCAAAATAAGAAAGTGAATTTATTCTTTGCTTTTAAGGCCAATATTTAGTTGAAGGAGGAGAAACATCTTGTGAGCCCTGTAAAGAAAATGGCATTTGTAAAGGAGGATACCAGCCTATTTACCCTGATAAAAATGTAAAAAAATAAAAAAAATAATTTTAATCAATAAAACTACATTATATATCTTTGTTAAAATTATTTTCATTTTTAACATAATTAAATTTTTAAAACTTAGTATTGGCGGAAAGATGAAGACTCTTTAGATTTTTATTACTGTAATTCGTATCCAGATGCATGTTTAGGATATGCTTGTGAAAATTATTATGATGGAGTTTTATGTGAAGATTGTGATCTCTCTTAAAATGTTTTCAAAAATGGAAATTTATGTGTGAAATGCGCCTCTTAATAGGCCATCATTATTAACTAAATAATTAAAACTTTTACAATTATTGCTTTGACTATTTCATCTGTTTACTCTTTAAAAACTAAGCTAGATGAACACCTCATGAAAAAAGTAAATATGATAATATATTATATTTCTTTAACTTATTTAATCTTTTAATTTAAATGAAAAATATTTTTTTTTATAAAGGTACTGAAACTTTTTTAAATAGTTATTACGAGGGAAAACTAATTTTCTATTTTAATGAAAATATTTATTACACACAATTAAATACTTTCTGTTGGCTCAGAAATTTTTGACAAAGTCCCTTTATAAATATTAGAAGGCATAGATTTTATAGGAAATCCTGTTCTTTCTCTCTCAAAATCGCTAGAATGTCTCTTTGAATACAAAGAAGAAAAAGATTAATATGAAATTTTACTTAAAGGGCAAATTCTTGGATATATATTGAGTTTGCTAACACTTTTTATTTTGCTTTTATTACCTATAATTGGCCTCCTTTTTAAATAAATTTCCAGATATTAACTTAAACCTCTCTTGATTTCTACCCTTATATGCTTTTTTATTACAATATAACCAGGCGCTATTTAGATTTCATTAAAATCACTATATTGTAGAAATGTAAATTAAATTAAAAAATTTTGCTAAAAACTTAAAAATTTAATTACTTTAAAATTTTACAAGTTTAAGGTTAAAAAAGTTGAATATATTTTTTTTTTAATTTAAATAGATTGCTGATATTCATTACTCTACCTTTTAATCCAAAATTTTATGTGACTCATATTACTTCTTATATAAAATTATACCACTGCATGTTGTAATTCTCTTTATTTTAACTATTGCAATTCCTTTATTGATTCTATATAAATTGCATAAGTATTATGTGCAAAAAATATTATATACAAAAATGCAAGTTTTAAGATCATATGGTCTATTTTATATCTAATTATCCTAAAATAAATACTATTGGGAATTTATTTGGATGTATATGAAGGTATTGGTGGTTATTATAGCCAATTTCTACCCATCCTAAGGAACAGATCAAGTTATAAAATGTAAGCAATTATTATATAATAATAAAAATAAATCACATATATTTAATTATAATATATAATTATTTCAAAAATTTTTTTATAGCCTCTCTTATTTCATGCGTTTTAGTTGTCTATGCTTATTTAATTAGGATGAAAAATCCTTATATGGTATAAAAAATTAATAATTTAGCCATTTTTTCAAGTTATGTACAGGTAATTAATTTTTAGATAAATAATTTTTTTTTTACCATTTTCTTTATTCTAAATGAATTTATTATCATTATTATAAAAGGCATTAACTCTTACACTTGGAGTTTGTATTGTATAAGATGAAGTTAATAATCTTTTTTTAATTTTGGCATTTTTAGTTATATTTATTGCAAACAGTATATTTTTCTTAAAACTATTCATATTAGCATTTGGAGCATAAATTGAATAAAATAAACATTACTTACTGTATATTCCTATTCCTTGTATAAAGCAAAGACTTAAAAAATAATATGAATTGTAATATATATATATAATTATATCATTATATTTATAATTATAATACAAATTTTTAAAGCAAAGAAAAGGTTTAAAGAAAAATAAAATCTCTTAGATTGAGTTTTTAAAATTACGTATAATTTTAAAGAGAACACCGTTTAGAATAAAATCAATTTTACTGGTTCAGTAAAAAACTATACAAACTTAATAAACTAAGTTATATTATTAAAGACTCTGTTAAAAGATAAAACTTTGAATAATAAGAAAAATTAGATTTGATGAATAAAGCATTCGATAAAATTTAAAATATACCGAAATTTTATTAATTTAAAAAAAATTTTGAGAAAAAAAGAGCTACATATGTACAGAAAAAGAAAATTCTATAAAATATGATGCAAAATTTTTCTTAAGAAGAGGTTGATTAATTTTATAAATTTAAGTAATATAATAAATCGGTTGTTGGAAAAGAATAGCAATTTATTTAGTTAATGAAAATAATGAGATAAGAATCAAAAAATCTAAAAAATAGTTAAAATTTTACTTTATAATCATAAATGTCATACCCCACTCAGCCCCAAGACGCTAACTAAATTTTATAAGATACCATAAAGAATTACAAAACTTAGAGAAAACAAAGAAATTTAGGCTAAAGTTCCTTATTTTATACAGGTAACTCTATTAATTCTGTGGAATCTAGCTAAAATTTGCTAGTTAAAATTTTACAATTAATAAGATAAATATGTAAGCTATAGACAATGACATTCAAGAAAATTAAAATAGTGTAGAAGATACTTCGTTCTTCAAATTAACTTTTAAACTCTTCTCAGCTATTAAAAAATAACAATATTAAAAAAAGCAAGTCTTTCATTTTTAGATCCCAGCAAATGTAGAAATTTACATTGGATAATAAAGATAAAGCATCAAAGTAAATGAAATAAATAAAAATATAATCTTAGACTGGCATTAATGCAGGATAAAAAAAATAAAACCTTAATTAAAATTTTGCCTTTAATATTGATGATATTAGTGACAATGATAGTGGTAATAGCAATAATGATAATAATGTTAATAATACTATTATTGATATCGATAGTGAAAACAATAATGCTAATAACAATAAAGACAACCATATTGATAATGATAATGATGATAATATTAATGAAAATGATAATGATAATGGTAACAATAAAGACAATTATAATGATAATGATGACAGTAATGACAATCATATTGATAATGAAAATGAAAATGATAATTATAACGATAAAAAAAATGATATATAAAATGATTAATAATAAACTGATAAAAATATTGATAATAATAAAGATAAAAATGATGATAATAAAAATACTTAAAATGATCATGATAGTGATAATTGCAGAGATAATGATAATAAAAATAAATCCTAGAATCATGATTTTCCTTAATTAGGTAAACTTGAATATTCTCTAAATGGTAGTAATTTTTTGGAAAGTTAGCCAAAACTATATGATTTTTAAGATGATGAGTTTAATCAAAATGATTCTCCGCCTGTATCCTTATCAAGAAATTCAAGTTTATTTAAAAACTTAAATAAAAGATAATCTACTATAAGTTTTAAAATTTAAAAATCCGAAGATGCTTCATCTGAATCTGATTCAAATAATAATAAATAGAAAAGAAAACGAAATAAATCTTAATATGATTTATGAATTAACAAAATAAGGGACCAAATTTTATAGTGATAAATTAATGAATATAAAATTATTTTATTATAAACCTTAAAATAAGCATTTTATTTATATTTTTAGTATAAAAAGATTAATATAAACAAATTTAAATTAATAATATTTTTAATGTGAAACATATTTAATGCAATACTTTAACTGCAATAAAAACTTTCTATTGTATTTTAAAAATATTTACCAAATATTTATAGTAATTATTTTTTTTATTTTCCATACTTTTAAATGTCTATTATTATTAATATAATGATGGCAATAAAAATTGTTTAAACCATGATATTAAATTTCCTTAACAAATTATATTAAAAAATTATATATTTTATCAATATTATATATAAACGTTTAACATAAATAAATTATTTACATACTAATTCAAAATAAATTTAATTTTATTTTATTTTACATATAATCTCCCCTGTATTGTGAGATCGAAAATTTTACAATCTTTTTGAAAACATTTTTATATTTATTAAATAAATAAAAAATTTAATAATTTATATAAAACTTTAGAATATAAAATCATTTAAAAAATTTTTTTACTTTAAGCTCTAACAATATTATAAATTACTATTTTTAATAATTTTATACTTTGGTATTCATAAAAATTAGCTAGGATATAATAATTATCAACAAGTGATATATCTTATTTAGTTTTGTAATTTTGTATACTATTATATTTTGGTATTTAAACTAGGGATTAGAGGTGGAAGAGCTAACCGCCATAATATCTTTCTAAGATTGACAATTATCAAATAAATAATATTTACTATAATATAATATATAATTTATTTATTAGTTCATTATTTTATAATTAAAATACTTATATTATAATATGCCTATGGAATAATTATAGATAAAAATAGTTTTATAATTTTTTCAAATGAAGGCAGATAAAATATTTTACATTTTAATGGACAAATTTAAAGTAAAATAGTTGGTATAAATTCCATTAAAATTTAAAATATTTAAGCCTTTCAAGAAATATGAAATTTTAAATAAAGGTAATAATAAAATAAGAAAACTAATTTAAAGAACTGTCAAAAATATTATATAAAATTTAACAAGATGATTTAATTGAAAGCCTTACATTATAAATTAAAAATAATATATTGTTTATATAAAAATGTATTTAATTGTATATTTTAATTATTTTTAAATTAAAGATAAAAAATTAATAATTATTAATTATTCTCAATAATTTTGAATTTATATTCGCTTTTAATAAATTTTGTATTAAATAAAAATATTTAATTTAAAAATTTATTAAATAATTTTTTTATTGAATTATAGATTTTTCTTTAATGTTAATTTATATAAGCAAAAATAATTCTATTTACACACTTAAATAGTTTAAAATATTGTATAAAAGATCATTACATAAAAAGCTATAAAATATTTGATTTTATACCAAAGTTACAATTTAATAATATAGAAATGTGTATTAAATAAGGAGTTTTTTCATAGTAAAAATTGTTATTCAAGTTATTAACCTTTTTTATTTTAAATATAAAAAATATTTATATATTTATGAAGAAAAAAAAGTTTAAATGTTTTATTTAATTAAAATAATTAAACTATTTAATATTTTTATCATATAAAGAGTTAATTCTATTGGTTTTTCTTTTTACTGGATTATAAAAACTATTATTGAAATAAAATTCTATATTGTAAGACCAAATTAAAAATAAATTATTTTGAATAGCATAATATTTCAAAATAAATTAAAATTATTGTTTTTAACATGAACATAAATTTTAAGTGATTTAATATTTATAAATATAAGAAATAATGGATATCAAAAAAATGTTTGAATATTTATTCTTATTATAGTATTGTTTTGGAGTTTTAAAAGAGAAAGAGAAATTAACAGATAATGCTATTAAGTTATTTTTTATACAGTTTAATATATAAACCATTTAAAAAGTTTAAATATAAAAAATTAAAGAATTAAATTATAGTTCTTAATTTATTTAATTGATACAGTTTTTAATTTTTAACTTTTTATTATACTATATCTAATTACTTTTTAATTTAAATTAAATTATTATTTTCACCAAGTTTGATGTTTTTTTTATTTATTCATTTCTCTTAATTTAGCTTAATCAGCGAAAATGATGGTTTTACATCTTTTAATGGGTTTACATCTTTTAGTTTTACAGGTGGTACATTCAAATCTGTGAAATAAAAAAAAAAATTAAAAATTTTATTAAATTATATATATTATATTTTATTTATTAGCATAATTTTTAAATAATTATGTCAATTTCCATAAATATAATAATTATTTTCCATATGCTTAGAGGCAGGTTATAACAAAACTATGATAAAATATAGCGACCGTTATATAATTGAATTGCAATATTTCCCATTCCATTTTTATTATTAATATTATAGCATTTTTTAATATTATCTTATTATTATTTCATAAATTTTTATATGCTCTCCTTAATTTTGAACCTTTTGAACCTGCTTTCCAAAAATGATTCTTTTGTCTTATCAATACGGTAATTATTTTAATTATTTTATCATATTTTTACTCATAACCTGACTCTTCACACGTCGAAAATTTTATATTTTCGCATAATTTAAAAATTAATTATTAGTTACTTCAAGGTAACTTTTTTGGTAGTTTTGGCTTTTTTTCTGAAAATAGGTTTGGTTTGTCCTCCGTAACCAGCTTATTTCATGTCATACCTTCTTCTTCCTATAAAAAAAGTAAACATTTAGACATAAAAATGTATATTTACGTATATATTTAAGGGGTCTAATTTTATTTTATGTATTTTTATTTTCATCGTAAATGAAAAAAACAAAGATAAACAAATAAAAATAAAAAATAAATAAATTCCATTTTTATTGACCCATTAAAATTTTTAGTTATAAAAGTAATTATAAAATTAAAACTCCAAAGATTAACTGTTTATACATGTTCAATCTTGTTCAATTTTTTTGCAAAATTTTAGAATTTTTTACCTTGAGCGAAAGGAGATTCTTTAGATTTTTTGTATTAAGAAACTTTGTGCATAACGTGTTTTTTGCATTTTTTGCAGTAAGTAGATCTAGTTTTGGGAACGGTAACCTATTTTATGGAAATAAATGTAAAAAAATATTATTTTTAGATTATGTAAAATCAAATGATTTATAAGGATTATTACCATTTTGAAATTCTTTTTTTTTCTCTGTTTATTTTATTTTAATTGAGTTGTTATTTATAATCAAAGATTTTTGTTTTTTAATAGCTTTCAATTTTTAACCTAATAATATTAATTTAGTTCATTAAAATAAAAGGAAATAATTAATAATTAATAAAAAAAAGAGGCCATGTTTTATTAATATTAATTAATTAATAATAATATATTTATTAAATATTTAAATATAAAAATTACTATTTAAAAATAAATAATAAAAATTATTAATAATTATAAAATTATAAGTACTTCATTCTTTTATAATTATTATAACTTAATATTTTTTATAATTTTAATATAACTTTGCTTTAAATTTTTAAATATTAATTTAAAATTTTTTATATAAATTTTATTAATAAAAATAATAGGGGCATTTTTTTAATTAATTTTATTTATATTAATTAATTTAATTAAATAATAAAAAAAATAGCGAAAAAATTAACTATATAGCACAGCTTTAAAATTTGTTTTTATTAGTAAATATTTTTATTTGATATAATATAAATATTATTTTTGGAAATTATCGCTTTTTATTAAATTTTATCTAATAAATTGATAAAACTATGCAAAAAGTAAAAAAATTATAAATTAAATAATATAAGTTGTCTAATTTATTTTTTAATAATATTCATATATATTTATATATACTGAATTTTTTTAACTATAAGAGTTATTGTTTTTAGGATTCGTAATATTATATTTAGTTATTATAAAAATTCCTAATTATTCTCGGAATATTTATGAATATTGAGCTACTAATACTTGATTTTATTAAAATGTTATTTGTGAAAGAAAATATAATAATACATAGGCAATTTAAAAACAAAATTAATAACAACAAAACAAAATAAAAACAAAAAAGTAAAATTAAATAAAAAATAACTTCAAAAAAATTAAAATCATCTCAAAACCCCACTAGAAAAATTAATTAATAGCTTCCATTATAATAACATTAAGTCAATAATATTAAAATAAATAAAATGTTCAATACCCCTTCTAAAAGGGACCACCTTTAACACCATACTATGCAAAATTTTCCTCAGCAAAAATAATAATTTTAAAATAATAATAGTAATGTCGAAAATTTTCGATGCGCTCTTTATAATAATAATAATTAAAAACTAAGTAACTAATTCAAAATTCCTAGTGGATTAAACCGAAACAGACTGTTTTCAGGAAACTCAACTGAAACAAATACCCCTGAAAATTCTGAGTTTGATGATCATGATGTTAATTAATCGTATGGTTTCAACCCTAATAATAAATTTTCTCATTAAAACTCGGAAAATTAGTAGCATGCTTTTTAAATAGAGTAAATAATTAATAAATGTACAAATATATTTAATAATTGAATTTAAATTTGTTAATTAAATATATTTTATATATAATTAAAAAATTATCACTATATTGATATATCTGAATTTATTTATGTTCAGTGTTTAAAAAATTTTAATTTTTAAACAATTTTAGAGTTAAACCTAAAAAAAAAAATTTCGCAAATTTAGAGGAAAAGAGAAAATTTATTTAAGAATATACAAAAAAGTAAAAAACTGAGCTATGTAAAAATTGGGAAACAGTAGGTTCTTGTAAATTTGGAGATAAAGTACTAATTTATATACAATCTTTTTTAAAAATATAATTATAACATTTTTCTTTTAGTAATTTTTCTTTTTTATTTATTATTTTTATTTTTCATTTTTAAATTTCTAAACAATTAAAAAATAGTCTAAATTTTAATAAAAAATGCTATAAAAATAATAATAATAATTAATATAAAAGTGTTCATTTGCCCACGGTTTAGACTAATTAAAAGAAAAAAACCACCTTCACTCTAACTACAAAACTAAACCTTGTAAAAAATATTTTCAAAATGGATTTTGTTCTTATGGAAACAGGTGTCAATATTTACACCACGATCTGCTTTATATACCTCATTATAAAGAATATGCTGAAAATATTTATTAGTCCAAAGACCTATATTTACCTAAGTATGAAAATTATGGAAATTTTAAGTATAGGTGGGAGAAAATTAGAGACCATTTGAACAAAAAATTAAAGGAAAAAAATTTAGAACCTATCTAAAATTATGTTAAAAATAGGTATAATATATAAATTATTATTAATTTATTTTTAAAACTAATTAAAAAGTTTTAATAAATATTTTTTTTATTGTTTTTAAAGTTATTTACAAGAAACATTATGACTTAATTTAAATAAATATTTAAACTATATAAAAAAATACAACAAAACTAGTTATATTATTTATAAAAAAAAAATTATTTTTGCAAAAATATCTAAAGAAAAATTAATTAAAAAAATCTGATTAATTTTAGTAAATATTAATTCAAAGTCTTATATATTATTTTCTAATAAATCATTAATAATAATAGGAAATGTAATATAAACTTATATTAAAATACAAATATATCATTTTTATATAAATATATATAACCGAATTATATTGATACTAATTTTACATTAATATTAAAGGCTTCCGATATTTATTGAATTAACAAAATGCCTGCAGGCTCCTGAATAATAAAATACCATATTAGAAAAAAACTAGTCATAAGATTCCTTGAAAATAAATCATAGTAAAATAAAATAAATTGAATATATAAAATTAATATATTATATTTAGTAATATATTTAAAATAAAATAAATTTAAAGCAACTGACTCATTAAATTCCTCTCTTCAAATACCATTTTTGTTAAGTAATACTTCTATTTCATAAATAGACCCTTAGGATTTGTAATAAACTCAAGATGATGTGTTAAGTATAAGTAATTATATATAAAGCTCGTAAAACTAACAACAACAACAACAACAATAATATCAACCCCAATTAACAGATAAAAATTATCATAATATTAACAAAAATGCTAAATAAACCAGTGTTAGTTTGAATTACTTGGGAAATTTGGACAATTAAACTCCTTTATTAACAAATAAAACTTATAATGATATTAATCGCTTACTATAAGAAAAACCTTAATTTACTGAAAACTATATTTAAAACTCTAATTATTTGACATCTTAATTACCCCAATAATAACAATAAAAAAACGAATAATTTTAACAGATTTAAAACCAAAATTAATTACCTCAATTTGAAGCGAAAACTCCATTTCCTTTATAAGAATTAAATTTTCAAAATCCTAACAATAATATAAATAACCCCTTTATTAACTATTACTAATAATAATAAGGTTAATTGGGTTTTTAGCCAATAAATTAAAGTGAAAATTAGAATAATTATTAGTTAATGAATTAATTCTAATAATAGCAATAATAATAATAAAAATAAGAATAACCTTTATATTAACTTTAAAAATTAACCAATAAAAATTACTGAAAATAGTAGTTGGCTTTTTCATATTTTTTTTTATCGTAAATCCGAAGCTCAAATGAGAAAAAAAAAAATTGAACATAAATATTATTATAGTTTAATTAATTTTTTCACACATTTTTGGATAAGTATAAGAAAAAATAATGGAAAAATATTAAATATTAGCTACTTATTTCAATAAAATGTGTTTTATATTATGCACTATTTATAATATTATTTATACCTCTAAATTTTATTATAGCTTTAATTTTAGAAACTGAACTACTGATTGATACTAAAATTTTTAAATACCTTATATTTATTATTTATATATATATTTATTAAAATTTTATATTATATATAATATTTTATATTATTTATGGTTATATTTATATTAAATTTACATTAATTTTTATAAAAAATAATTATTATATTTCTCCCAAGTTATTATGGATTTAATTATTGAAATTATAATTTAAAAATATTTACATAAATTTTTAAAAAGTGTTATATTATTTCATTTACAATGAATTAAAAATAAAAATAGTTATTAGAAGAGTATTTATGCATATAAAAAAACATTCTATTAAATATTTTATATTTAAATTATAAAGAACTTAATAACTCTAATCTCTTAAAAACTTTTAAATAAATATTGATTACACATTAAAATAAAAATTATTTAATAATAAATAAAAAACTAAAAAAAATCTAATTTTAATAACTTAATTATAAAATATATAAATGTAAGCTAGACCTGGTAAATAATATATATTTGCGATAATTGCATATAATAATATTTAGAAATTCCAAAAAAGCACCAAAATGATCATGATAATTTATTAGATAATTTAAATATCTTTTATTTTTAAAATAAAATAATAAAATAAAATAAATATTCAAATTTTCGAAAAAAATTATAATTTTGTGCAAAAATAAATATATTTTTATTTTAAAATTCTATTATTATAACGAATATTTTTTTTTTTAAGGAGATTGGGATTGTCTTTAATGCAATAGTTTAAATTTTGCTTCAAGAGATAAATGTTTTAAATGTGGAGATTGGAAACCTACAAATTTCGGTGGTGACGACAATAAAAATAGAAGAGAGGGTAAAAGATCTAATTTTTTTTCTAATCAATATAAATTTAAAAATTAATATATATATAAATACAAATTTTAATATATTTTAATATACTTTATTTAACTATAATAATAAAAATAAAACCAATTTTAAAAAATTAATATTAAAGGAGATTGGGACTGTTTTGAATGCGGGGCTTTAAATTATGGATTTAGAAGTGAATGTTTTAAATGTAACCATTTCAAAGGAGGAAAGGGAAATAAAGGTTTTAATTATAAAAGGGCATATAGTAATAATGACGATACTTTTAGCAGAAGAAGTGATTCTTAAAGAGATCATAGATAGGGTCCTTAAAAAAAAAAAGGTGATTTTTTCTGTTCAGTGTGCGGGGAACTTAATTTTGCTCATAGAGATAACTGTAGAAAATGCGGAAAAAGAAAAGATTAAGATTTAGAGCATATGTCTGTCGATTTTAAACCCGGAGATTGGTATAAAATATGAAATATATTAAATAAAATTTGTCATATAATAAGTGCTCGAAGATTCTTATTATATTCTCTTAATTTAAATATTAATAAATGAATAAAAACATATATAAATATATAAATTATAACATTTTAAATTTATTTAGGAATTGTCCAAATTGTCAACAACACAATTTCGCCAACAAAAAAGTCTGTTTCAAGTGCCAAGAACCCAATCCCAACAAAGAAGATTTCGATAAATGGCAAGACGGGGACTGGAAATGTTTTGAATGTGGTCATTTAAATAGAAAACACGAAGATGAATGTTTTAAATGTCACAGATTTAAATAAGAAAAAAGAAAAGGAGATACAAATTGCCCTGAATGTGGAAAATTGAATTTCGCTTACAGAACCGAATGTATAGAATGTGGTCTCAAACTTTAAAAAAGAGAAAGAGGCTTTAATAATTATGATAATGGCTTCGATAGAAGAAGCGATTTTAGGGACAGAAGCAGAGATTAAGGGTATAAAAATAATAATTATAGGTCGTAAGGTGGGTTTAAAGAAGGTGATTGGAATTGTAGAAATTGTAATTTCCATAATTTTGCCTCTAGAACTTAATGTAAAGACTGTGGGGAAAGAAGATGATTAAATTTTAAAAAACTACTTTTAATCTATTTAATTAATAAATTTTATTATAAATTATTATTACTTGTCTTATTATTATATATTATCAATAATATTAATTTAAAATTATAATTATTAAAATAAATGTGTAAATAGCATTTGTGTCAATTCTTTACTATGATTTTTTAAATAATAATATATTTTTTAATTATTTTATATTTTATATCATAAATAATATTAATTTCATTTATTCTTTAAAATATGAAAAATAGAAAATAAAGTACAGGAGGAAATTTAATTAAATTAAAACTACAAATAAAAACATATACA